>JBBBDQ010029029.1:17500-230311 GCA_037127315.1 Ascarosepion bandense | reverse complement strand
AATAATCGTTAATATATCAGCAGTCTACCTAGAGAAGCGAAAGCCATATTCTTCGACTTAAAAAATGACACTGCGATGTGAGATGCTTAATCATTTCAGAGTTAATTAAAGTATCTAGTACGTTGCCAGAAAGGTAAAAGGCTAAATGACTGATGGTTTGCATAAAGTCTCAATGACTGGACCTACAATGAAACAAGAAGCACTAAGACATTTATTTTAGAGTTTAGAAAGAACAGAAGCCAGTTCAGAAGCACTTTTCTGAGGGACTATTGCAGGGATTTTATCAAGTCCCGATGGGGTGTGAGTAGTCATGTTGGATATGATAGAAACCATAAACAAAGTAACATCATATCACTCAGTTGAGTCTTAGATCTAAGTGGAAAGTCAGGCGAAATCAGATGAGTCAAGAGCAGAAATTAAACAGTATTTACAAACAAAACGTGTTGCTTTATCAGCAGATTTAACACCTCAAAGAGATAGACATAGTTTTATTTAATACACTATTGCAGAGCCGCCAGTGCTGACATAAATTAAACTTGGTAAAGGTTATACAGTGCTTTATTCTATCAGCAAGCAAATACTTAACCTCTTTGATGACATTCATAATTATTTCGGGCGGTCACAAATATGTGTCTGTTCTGATGCAACTGAAAAGTCTGGCGTGAATTAAGGAGAATATTGTGATTTCTATTGTGATATTTGCTAGAAGGTACAAAAGCATTGATGCCGTCTTTAACCTAAGAAACGTCTGTGGCACATTTCTCAATAGGAAGGTTAAGAATATCAATATCTAATTTGTCTTGGAGAAAAGTTTCACTTGATATCTTAATTAAAAATGGAAATCTGTTAGAATTTATAATTAAGATTCCTTTACTAGTAATAAATTATCTCTAATATTATATGGTATTAACCCGGTTGTTATATGACTATAAACTGATGGAATGACAAAAATGATATAAATACTATAAAGATATATCGACATTTTTAGCTGCGTTTTTCGTTATCTATATATAATAAAAGTTTAATACATTGGGCGGAATTGTCTTTGGTTAGAATCGAGAATACTCCAACACGTTCCCAAATATGTTCCATTACATTTACATAATCATACGCGTGTGTCGCAATCAGCAAACGAGTTAGCTACCTATTAGACAATGAGTCATGCTCGTCACCTTTTTCAACTGACTCATTTTCTATTTTACACATAGATAAACCTCTCTGTGTCTCTTTCACTAACATACGCGGTATCCGCACTAACTTTTATAGCGTAGAAGTATTCCCCCAAACTAACTCACCTGATATGTGAAACTAACCTTGACCCGTCTATCCCCTCCTCTGAGTTCTATGTTCCTGGTTACCTTCCCCTCTTCAGGAAGGACTCCAACGTCCATATGCATGGGCTTGGTGTATATGTCAGTGAACACCTCCCCCTAGCTAGAGTAACATCTCTCGAATCCCTGGACCAGTCTTTCATGTGATTCCGTCTTTCACTTCTAAGCTCTGTTAGCTATCTCTTCTTCCCCTACCGCTCTCCCTCCTCCACTGACTGTACGGTGTTTGACAGCATCTCTAACAATATCGACAAGGCCATTTCTTTGCACCCATCTGCCCATACTTTCGTGTTTGGTGACTTTAACGCCCACCACACTAATTAGCTGGAAAACTCTGTAACCGACCCCGCTGGTGTCCACACCTTTAATTTTTCGATCTCCCAATCCCTTACGCAAGTGGTGGATTTCCACACGCGTTTTTCCAATAGCCCTAACGGAAGGGACTCGCTACTAGACCTCTGCTTCACTTCCACCCCAAATTCTTGCTCCACCAGACAGCTCTGCCCTCTCGGAAATTCTGACCACGCCGTAGTTTCTGTCAACATCTCGTTCCACTCCACCCCTACACAAGAAACCCAGACCAACAGAATATCCTACTGCTATCAAAGAGCAGACTGGGATTCGTTTCGTGACTTCCTCTGCGACGCCCCTTGGAACAATGTTTTTAGTCTTCCCATCGAAGAATGTGCATCAGAGGTCTCCTCCTGGGTTAAGGCTGGCATCGATGCATTCATCCCTGCCAGGAAATTTCAGATTAAATCCCATTCGTCTCCCTGGTTCACGCCCGCTTGCTAGGCCGCCATTGCCCACCGGAATCACTTCTTCCGGCTTTATTGTAGCCACGTGTCGGACCAAAACAGACGCCTTTTCGCCTCAGCTCGTAATAAGTGTAAAAAGACACTTAACGAAGCTAGGATGCTGTTTACTGCCAGGATGAAGCAGCTCATAGCATCCTCCAAGTTCGGTACCAAAGAAACTGGCGCCTCTGCAAACGCGTGCTTAGCAAGAGTAAGTCCTCAATACTCCCACTAATAAACGAGTTTGAGGTCCTCACCTCCTCAGCGGACAAGGCTGATTGCTTTGCCCATAGATTCTCGACCAATTCGACTCTGGATTCGTCTGGAATCCATACACCCGATTTCCCATCTAGAACTGAGGCCCAATTGAATGACGTCCTCATCACGCCCTCGCTGATTTCTAGCATAATCTCAAAACTGGATCCTCACAAAACGAGTGGTGGGGATGGAATCCCAATCATAGTTTTAAAGAATTGTACCCCTGAACTCTCCTCTATCTTTTCTAAGCTCTACAACCTCTTCCTATCTTCCTCCTGCTTCCCTGCCTGTTGGAAGTCTTCTTCTGTCGTTCCAATATTGAAGAACGTTGGTAAACCATCGGACCCCGCAAATTACCGTCCCATCAGCTTTCTTCCGATCTTCGGCAAAGTGTTCGAAGCTATTATCAATGCCGAGGTCGTTCAGCATCTCCCGGCCCACGAGCTCCTCTCGGACAAACAGTATGGCTTCCGCTTCGCCAGGTCCACTGCTGATATGCTAACGACCATCACCGAGTATATATACCATGCTCTCGACAAGAATGGTGAAGCCCGAACCGTCGCCTTGGATATTTCTAAAGCATTCGACAGAGTATGGCATGCTGGCCTTCTACGGAAACTGCGAAGCTATGGCATAACTGGACATCTGTTGGACTTAATCCGGTCATTCCTCTCTAACCGCACACTGAAGGTGGTATTAAACGGACATGCTTCCCAGAACTACCCTTCAAACGCGGGTGGACCCCAAGGCTCTATCCTAGGTCCTAAGCTCTTTCTAATCTATATCAATGATCTCCCCGATACCATAAGATCACAAGTAGGTATGTACGCCGATGATACCACAGTTTACACTCGCCTCGATCAAAAATCTGGTGTAGCTGACAAGGTGACCCTCGCTGCCGAGCTTGAGAAGGATCTCCAATCCATGGTGGATTGGGGTAAGAAATGGCTCGTTAAATTCAATTCTTCCAAAACGAAGCTGCTGTCAATTAACCACCACAGACAACCGCACCTTCCTCCCATTAGCATGGAACAGGCTTGCCTCCCAGAGAGTAAATCACTACGCCTGCTTGGACTGACACTCTCAGCGGACCTTAAGTGGAATGACTACGTCGAATCCATTGCTAAATCCGCAGCTATGAAAGTCGGCTCTCTTCTTTCCGCCTGAATCTATCCTGCAATTATATAAATCCACCATCCGCCCGTGTATTGAGTACTGCTGCCACGTCTGGTCGGGTGCTCCTTCTATTCTCCTCGGGGTTCTTGACAAAATACAGCGAAGAATCTGTAATGTGATTGATACCGACTTGGCTGACCGCCTGCAGTATCTCTCTCACCGGCGTGACGTGGCTTCCCTGTGTCTCTTCTGTAAATACTTTCATGGCTTCTGCTCTGACGAACTTAAATCACTGGTGCCCCCCAGATGTGAATTTGCACGAGATACTAGATTGGCAACTAGGTCCCACCCTTTTACAGTGAAACCGATAAAATGTAACCGCAATTTCTACTCCAACAGCTTCTTTCCTCGCACTTCCCGCCTGTGGATTCCCTACCGCATGCTTGCTTGCCCGACGGCTACAACCTCCAGGAGTTTAAATGTAAGGTCAATAGACACCTCCTAACACACTAACTCACACCCGCTCTCTTCAACTCTCTTCCTATGTACATCCTAAGTCGTCTATCACCCTCCTTCTGACATTTCCTATACCCAATCCATCTATGTAACCCCCTGCGCTATAGTGGCAGTGGAATGCCTTGCTTCGGGTGACACGATTAAAAAAAAAAAAGATAGATCAAAACATCATTTATTAATTTTGAAGCTCAGTGCCTGAAATTATTTCAGCCCGTACTATGCAAGCAAAAGGAGAACTTCTTACGATCACTACATTTATTTGGTGATATGTGAGCTTCATTTTTGCTTTTTTATATTCCGCTGGATCATTTACCCATTTCCTTATTTATGTATTTATTTAATCGTAAAATTATTAATTTTATTAATTTTACTTATTTACAATAATCGTAATTTTAATCGTGTTCCTGCATTACCTCTCGGAATTCTTTGCTAATCAGCAACATAATAATAATTGTGTGTTTGATTGATCCCTGAAAAGGCGTTGACCGAAAGGCAGCCTAGATCCACATATTAAAAAAAAATGAACATAATTTTATGCTTATTCCTATATATATATATAGATAGATCTGTTTCGCGGTATCTCGGCTCATCAGTACGGTTAGACTCCGATTGCTTTTTTACCCAAGATTGAAACCCGACCGAAATGGCGTCAGTCGGCAACTCTACCCCTGGGCTATGGGCGTTCGGTGGAAGTAGGCAGACTTTTCAGCGCATATCATTATACGCGCCCAATAGCTAGAGCGCTCTAATTCATTTCACTGAATGAGCGATACGTACATGCCAGAGTAGCTACTGTTTATGAAAGTCTAACCTTGTATCAGGCAAAAGATTTATTAAACAATTACCTCCAAACATTGACTAATTTTGTTCGATATTGGGGTAGCATCAAACGTAATGTCACATTCGTCATGTTGGCTCAATATAAGATGTTATTGACATAGTGGAACGAGAAATCGGGGTTCAGAGTTAGAATTCCAGTTGAATGTCTTGTATTCACTTTCGCGCAAATACCCGTATGAAAGACATTAATCCGTCTCTTTTGTCCAGTTATAGGTTAAATAACAGGACAGATTGGGTTCTATAGCCTTGGCTGACAACTAGTCTACCGCAGGAAGTAATGGCAACCTACTGCGGGAAAATGTTTCTGTCTAGTCAGTCATGTCTCTTTCGAGGCATGATCGCCCAAGCGTGTATTACGTTAACTGACCGATTGAATGAATAGGTAATTATTTCTGTCAGCTATCTGTAATTTTCTTTGCATTTTGCCGGCATTTTATAAATTATTTCATGCTTTGGTAATCGGGCATTCGTGCTAATATTTGGCAGTTGTCATTCAGCTGTCAGTCTTTTGCTCAGTACCATCTTCGAATTTATATCCGATAGTTTTATTCAGTACGTGAGGGAACATTGTTTTTCTTTTATTTATTTTATTTTCTTGCTTTTAATGATTTTGAAATGTCAAATAGGTTGCTTCCTTCTTTTTTTCAACGAAGTTTTCGTGTTATTATTTCCATTAATTATATACATGCCGTTGTCCTTATCTTTATCTAAAAAACCCAGCCGTTTTGCCCTCCGGAATTGGTTTATCAACACGGGTAACCCTCTGGAAGCTCTTAACTGAAAACTTTTATTCAATTTAAGTGTTTCTCGTCCCCTGACTGACTAAGGATATCTCGTCTAGGTGGAAGTTGAATATTACTCGTATCAAAATAAACTGGATGAAGTCCAGAGGACACAACAACCAAAACTTTTTTTGGACTATAAAGTTAGTCACAAACGGGACACTCAAGTGCCGTACTAATTACGATTCTAGGTAGTACTGTATTTTTGATCCCCGTGATGAAAGTCTTTCACTGGTTTTGTGCTCTAAAGATTAATGATATCCACTGGAATATTAAACTGGTCAACAAAAAAATTTAAGACAACAAAAATCTTCTTTTTTTTTTTTACTTAATGTGAACGCGCTGAATGTGGAAATAGTTTTCTAACCAAGTTTTCTTGGTTAACTACCGTTTTTATGTATATAATTGCTTCATTTTTGGAAAAAACGCTTGCTTTTATTTGTTTTCTATATATATATTATCGATTTTCTGCACTATTGTAAGAGCTGAAACCTTGAAACTTCTGAATATCGTTTCTTATGTATTTGTCTATGAGTGTATGAAATTTGATTAAAATCGGATCACTCCTTCTATAACCCGATTTTTTCGATTGTCGATTTTCGATATTTATTGGGGGTACCTCGTCACAAAACCTAGCTAAGAACACTTGCAGATGCTTATAGTACAACTGTGTAAATTGTCAAGAAAAATGAGTTCAGCCGTTTTGGGTAACGGACACACACACACACACACACACACACAAAGTTCCACTTTTAAATAAGTTTAGATAGATAATAACCGATGGCAATATTTCTAAAAGTAAAATTGTAGAAAACTCGTATTTAAACATACAAATATTGGTCTGTTTATCAAGAAACACTACTTTTTAAATAACAATGAGACACTGTCTTTTAAAATAACACGACTGAATATACCAAAACCAACAAGTATTTTCATCAAATTATTTAATAAACTAACGGCAGAAATAAAACTTTCGTGAACATAAGAACTAAAAAAAAATTCTTGATTGTCTTTCTTGTTCAGTGTTATGTAAGTCCCTTGTGATATTCCAGCATCAGCTAGCCATCATTCGTTTATCTCATTGTCTCTCGTAGTGCTCTTCAATTGTTTTGATATCCTGATGGAATAATCCTTCTTGATCATTCCTCTTATCGTGGGTATTACCCAGAGATTTATCTAGATGGCTATGTAAAAAATGAACCTTAATATTCATATAGCGTATTTCTGATAATGTGTATTAGTGATAAAGTTTATCAGTTCATTTGAATTTTTGCAATTAAAAAAAATAGGTATTTCTATCTTAAATTTGTAGACTCAAAATTTATTTTCTTATAAAAAATAGTTTTTAAGGTGGCTGACATAAATTGCTCTGACTACCCTAAAATTTATGGGTTTCTACGAAATTAATTAAGTAAATTTTGCGATTAGACAAGATCATAAACTTATCTTTTTTTTTCCGAAAACGAGCAGTTTCAGTTCGCAGAGCAAAAACGATAGCTAACCATGAAAATCTAAGTCCATTTTTGGAATAAGTACCATAAAAATTTTTTTGCACCAAAAACCGTGTTGACCAGTGTTATTAAAACCGAACTGCGAGTTGATACGATTATTACAACACATTTGGATAATAATAACAAAGATGAGGAATTGTCTGCGTGTAAATAATGACTCATCATCTCCGATATTTTGACAAATTATCTTCAAAATAATATTTTCATATGCTTCAACTGTGCGTCGAGTTTAAGTTGCATTTCCCTCATTTTTATTATCCTTAAACAGATTTTAAGTTTTAACTTTTTACTATCGAAATCTAAAACCTATATAGAAAGTGTCTTTCGATCGAGAATCTTTACTTCGATTGTTTTTATGGTTGCTTTAATAAATATAACATACCATTCTACAATATATGTTATCATTCATAATCTGCTGGAAATGTTGAATAAAACACTTCATAAATGTTTCTCACTCGTTTCCTGGCGTTGTGAGTTCAATCCTTATTTTATGTAAAATAAATAAACACACCGTAATAGCGGGGAGATAAGTGCGGTAAGAGAAATAACATAAGCTGTTATTATTCTAAAACGAGTCTGTTAGATTTTTATTTCGGTTCAGCCAGTGTACACTTAGATTTACCTATTTGGTAACCTCAAATGAATTCCGAAAAAATACTGTCGTCAAGCCACCGTCAGGTGCCTGTTGTATCCGGTAGCCTTCGAGCAATGTCTAGGGCGGAGTATATTGATCCTAAACTTCACTATTCGCGACGTCATGCAAGGTCGGGAGTGGGTTGTTCTCGTAAAAACCATTTCCTAAAATTTGACGAAATGACTAAACAAGAGGTTGGACTGAGTTTTTCCATGCCTTCCCACCCCAACAACACAAACACGGGTTGATTTGTAATCACGTCTTAGCGAACATTATCTACTCTCTCCAGTGTGATTGGCATCCAAAAAAGTAAACCAGCTTAAACCATAGAAACGAAACTAAACATTGCAATTTATAGATATATTTAAAAGAAAAAAATGCAATTTCATTTTCTTTCCTACTTTGTTTAATTTCTACTTTTTAAAACTCGTTTTTATGTCTTAGGATACAAAATTGGCAGTGGGGTTTTTACTCCCGAAATTTAAGCAACCTTTGAAAAATATTAGAAAATGTTCCTTTTAGCTGGATTCGAAACTACGTTCAACTGTCGAAGAAACTACTGTATCGCATGACGCACTTCTAGGCAGGTCAGACACGGCAGTCTTTCCAAATCAACCAAATTTCAATTACTCTTTTGTCAAAGGGTCTCGAATATACAGGCTGGCTGACATAAGATTCACAATGTTTAAAACAAAAAAAATCTTCAATAAAACGGTTGTAGCAACAAATATATATAATTTCCCTCCAGTCACGCCCATGGAGAGAGAATAGCGAGGCAGAGTCGGCTCAGTTCATTTTCTTTACTATCAGTTAAAAAAAAACTCTTGCAGCGTTTTCGCTCTTTAACAGTGCCTTATTATTTTCTGGCTTTGCAACAATTCTTTTCACCGAATCTGTTCAATTTGTACAGCGAGAATATTTTAAGGACCCTAGATGACACGCCAGGATTTGTTATTGGAGGCCACAACTTGAACAATATAAGGTATGCAGATAATACACTGCTGATTGCAGACACGGAAAGGAAACTACAAGACATCCTACAGAATGTAGCGGTGAAGAGTGACAAAAAGGACTACAAAGAAACTTTAAGAGAACTGAATGCAAGGTCATCAGCAAAAGTTGCAACCCAAAATGCCAAATACAGGTGGGAGTATCAGAATCGAGCAAGTACAAAAATTTAAATACCTGGGAAGTGTTCTAACAGGAGATTGAAAGTACGACACAGGGACCCGAAGGCGAATTGGCATGGCAAACGACACGTTCCAGAAACTGAGTAAAGTACTAACACACAGGAAAATTTCACTGGAAACAAAGAAAAGTTTGCTGGATTGCTATGTGATGTCAGTTCTTCAGTATGGCAGTGAATGCTGGACAATATATCGAAAATGAGGACAAAACTTGAAGCAGCGGAAATGTGGTTCTACATGTGGACTGAGCATCCAAGCAACGATGAGGTATTGGAAAGAATGGCAACAAAAAGGAAATTAACACTGAGGATCAGGAAGAGACAACTGAAGTTCCTGTTGCATGCAATAAGGAAGAAGATCTTGGAGAACCTGATACTGACTCGCCAGATAGAAGTAAAAAGAGACAGAGGAAGGCAACGGATCAACAGATTTGCAGGGCCTGATCAGGTGAATGACGGAACGGGGGAGCAAACATATTAAGAGTCACAAGGGATAGGGAGACGTGGAGAACCATGATGGCCTATGCCGTGAAGGGACAGGACACATAGAAGATGTTGTCGAGTAGAGAATATAAATATATTCACTATTATAATAAAGACAGTCGTGTGTGTGTATGTGTGTATTGATAACTATTTTGCCTTCATTAGCCCACTTGTGTGTGTATATATAGTCATCCGCAGACAGATCCGTTTCGCTGTATCACAGCACATCAGTACGGTTAGACTCCGATCGCTTTTAACCCAGGATTGAAAACCGATCGAAGTGGCGTCAATCGGCGATTCTACCTCTGGGCCATGGGCGCACGGTAGAAGGAGGCAGACTTTTTAGCATGTATATTATCATTATGCACGTCCAATAGCCAGAGTGCTCTAATTCATTTCTGAATGAGCGATGCGTACATGCCAGCGTAGCTACTGTTTTTCAAAGTCTACCATTCTTCCAGAGAGCTCGAGCGTAAAATATATATAATGTTTTTGGTACAGCCTCGTTCCCAGTAAGTGTTAGACATGACGTCACCGTAGGCTCTAATCAAGCATCCAGCTTTTCAAAAGAATAAGAAAATAGAAACGAAGGAATTTTAACTACTACACAGATATCACATTGCTTCTGGAAAAGGAATGTTTAATTTCATTTTAAACCAGAAATCCTTAGTAAAATACAGTTGTATGACATATCTTAAATAGTCTCAGAATTGTTTTACAGCTTTAGCCAATGTTTATTTTTTTCATTAATCTGAATTATTATATGTTTGAGAAATCAGTATATTCTTACCATTTTAAATTATATAATCTCCGTATATTTGAAGCCTATGCAAGCGTTGCAAATAATATTTTGCATTTGTCCAAATAGATCCCCGCTCAAAACATATGTTTAGATATTTATTGGCGATATAAAAGAAAAGAAAAACCTGCACATTCGAAGATTTTAATACTTGGAAGTGTTTTAACAGAAAATGACATCAAAATCCGAAGATATCAATCTATAGCAAAAGATTCTTTCCAAAGACTAAGAATGCGAATTTCATTAGAAACAACGCGCTCAGATACGATGTAAAATTAGTTCATTTATATGGCATTGAATGCTGGAGATTTTCCTCAGAGGAAATTTAGGAGACGTGGTTATACAGAAAAATATTTAAAACATATTTTACTTAAGGTTCTCATTTTCTTGATATCAGAAGTTTTCAATGTTAACTATACTTTCTAAAAATATAATTAATGATCATAGTTTAGATATATCGAAAATAAAGGCGTCACTTCAAACTGACGCCAGGAAGATAGAAACTTATTGTACGCGTTATACACGTCCGTACGTTCTGTTTGTTCAGTATTCTGTTATGGGGATCAGCCAAGTCTGAATCGTCAGTACCAAGATCTTATCTAAACTTGGCACACTAAATTATATTTAATCAATCCCTATTTCCACGAAAGAAAAAGTTACCGCCCAAAGGATGATTTTTTCACCAGATTTCAGTTAAACGAGTAATGTCTTTCTGTCCTATGATATGCTAAACGGCCGTTCTGATTGGTTGTCTGCTTATATCGACTGTAGATTCTTCGGAGTGTTATTTTGATTTCACACAGAAATAAAAATTAAATAGAATTGAAAAGTTTCCCTATATTTCTGAGATGAGGTAGTATTTGCACTATTGACATTATTTGACGGATTATTGTCCTCCTGTTTGTTTCCGTTTGTACAACGTTTCGTCCGTTGGACGCTCCGGACTTCTTCAGGTGCTATGAACTTTAAAACGAAACCTTTATTAAAATCATATATATTGATATAATGATATAGCCCATTGATTGCAATAAAGGGTTTGGTTCGAAATTCCTAGCACCTGAAGAAGGTCGGGCTGTACAACGGCTGAAACGTCGTACAAATGGCAACAAAGAAGAGGATAATGTAAATAGTGAGAATTTAAAAATATGTGAATTTAATATGGAGATCTCATTTACTTCAGACTTGAATCCAATTTTCATTCTCTTAAATTGGGTGATTGTCAGCGCAGAGAAATCTAGGTAGCTGTTACATCAACAACTAAAATAATTTAAAGTAAATAAATTTACCAAAGAAAGACATTTGAAACTGGGAATTAACGCAAGCGTTACTTAGAAGAACGCTGCAATCTGTAGAATTACTTTATCATTTTAATGTTATAAACCCGCTGAACGGATGTCCTCCTCGAGAAGGCACTGTCTTGATGGAAACTTTGAGTTGATATTGTACCTGCGATCCATTGCTAAAGATGCAAGTAAAATGATCGGCTCTCTCTATCTCTCCCGAAAGTACGTTTTGCATGTTTTGCCTTTATACGAGTCGGGATCAGGCTTAACATGATGGGCTTTAAACTAACAAATATTGGTCTGTTTATTAAGAAATATAAGAAATGTTTTCTTGATTAACTACCGTACAGAATTGCTTCATTTTTGGAAAAAAGAATTTTCTTTTTTGGTTTCTGTATATATAATATTGACCGATGGCAATATTTTTTAAAAGTAAAATGGTAGAAAACACGTATTTAAACCAACAAATATTGGTCTGCTTATTAAGAAATACTATTTTTCAATAACAATCAGACTCTAAGTTTTCAAAAATAACACGATTCAATATATCAAGACTAAGTATTTTCATCAAATCATTTCATAAATTAACAGTATAAATAAAGCTTTCATAAGCATAACAACTCAAGGAATAAATTATTTCTCGATTGTTTGACTTGTCCAGTGTTATGTAAGTCGCTTTTGATATTCCAGCATCAGTTAGCAATCATTCGTTTATCTTAGCGTCCCTCGTAGCGCTCTTCAATTTTTTTGATATCCTCGTAGAATCATTCCCCTTGCTCATCACTCACATCGTGGGAATTACCAATAATTTATCTAGATTGCTGTGTAAAAATGAACCTTAATATTCATATAGCATGCATTAGTGATAAAGTCTATCAGTTAATTTGAATTTTTGCAATGAATTGAAAAAACATCGAGCGGGTGCTGCCCGGCGGCGTCGTTGGCCAGATCCGAGGACCTCACCGGACCGTTCGATCGGTAGTAGCGACGGGCGGTGTGTACAAAGGGCAGGGACGTGATCGACGCGGGCTGTTGACCCGCGCCTACCGGGAATTCCTCGTTTACGAGATTGATTACAGGCCCCGATCCCTATCACGGGAGGTGGTTGAGAGGTTTCCCGACCCTCTCGGGCCGGGGTGATGTCCCCGCTGATACCTCCAGTGTAGCGCGCGTGCGGCCCCGTATATCTAAGGGCATCACAGACCTGTTATTTTTCCACCTCGTGTTGTTTTCTGCCACCCGTCCCTCTAAGAAGTGCGTGAGAAAGCCGACCCGGACCCGGGCGCGATGAACGCCGAGCCCTCCGTTGAATAAACACACACACATCGGCGCACTAATTAGAGGGATTTCAGTATTGATAGCGTTCAAAAGAGTTTCCTTGTACTCGTGGGTGACTAATATTTTCCACCCTCTAACCTCTCTCCCATAAGCAAGATGTGACGAGTCTCTCACTGCTCTATCACTATTTCCATGGAAAATTCTCGGGTGAACCTACATTTTTTTGTTCCACCAGGTCAAACCTTCATGGCTAGGACCCTCCATACCATTTACAATGTAGAAAACGATCCACATTCCTTCATTATTCTATCGGTGATACATGAAGTCTGATGCAAACAGCTTCTTCCCGAGAACCACTGTCCCGTCGAAGAGATTTAAACGAGTATGTTTCCCTCTATCTCTACAATCTTAACTGCTCAAGTTTAGTTAACCGTTTTAAACTAAGCCTTAACTTAGCCTTAACTGAGTGGCCTCCAGGCCTTTCACGAGGTAAACCTTACCCGGAATATATATATATATATATATATATATAATCCCTGGAACAAACAAGAGATATCGAGTTTACACAAATCCCTTTCAGGGAAAAGAGAGTAAAGTACCTATAGCGGGTATATCTTATCTTTTTCTTTCCTAGTTGTAGTAGGATTCCGCCTAGTGAAGGGTAATTGCATACCCTTGCAGGTTAACGAAATTTGGCCTTGTGGAAGATAGTCCACTATAATTCATAAAATGATTATAAAATCAAGAAAGCCAATTTTAGTATAAAACAATATTTATATATATATATATATATATATATATATATATATACGCATATCAATTAATGTTTTTCCAAATCAAATAATACTTTAAATAAAGGTTCAACGGCTTAGGAGTGTGATGAATGTTCATTTTCACATTGCCACCTCTAAGGGCAGTAATTTGGTTTATGTGGAATGTCTTTGAAGAGGTCACTCCTGAGGTCAGTAAATTCTTTTGAGGAATGTATTTGAAGAGGTCACTCCTGAGGTCAGTAAGTACTTAACATACAGGGAGAAGGAAAGAGGCCAGCATAGCAGCCGCTCGACGTAAATCAAGGGGAGGCACTGGTAACTCTATCCTATCGGTCCTTCTGTCTGATGATGCTTTTTATCTCCGCTTTTTATCTCCGCTTTTTATATCTGCTTTTTGGATCAGAAGCTCGTTTTGGATTTCACTCTTGTATTTGATTCCGGGCTTCCCATTGGCTGGTAAATAAAATCCGCGTAGGCTCGCGATATGGAAATTTGATATTTGATTAATTTTTATTTTTCAACGGAACATCTGCGCGAATCCACCTGCGTGGAGATGATTTTTATTCATTCGATTTATGGTTGTTATAGAGCAATTTTCAGGTCAGCTCGCTTTTGCTCGGTCGGTATCACCACATACCTTCCCTTTGCTTTCTCTACGGCTTGGAATGAAGATACTTTCTCCCCGACTTTCTACCACCAAAGTCAAGAGAGAAAAGTCTCCTCAGCTATTTCGCCAATACCAAAGTTTCGGGAAGGGGAAATACATTCATGTCATTTCTATTGTTGTTAAATGCAACAGAAACGCACAGAAAATACCGGAACTTGAACTCGCTTAGTTGATTCCATTATCTAGTCTTAAACCGTTGTTAGCGACATATCCATTCATTAACTACTAGAAAAACCCGTGAAAATTTCACAGTACTCCAATTTTAATATTCTGATAAATTTTTATTCTTAAATAAATGATTGAAAGTTCTACGACAATAAAATATCCGAAAAAATTTCCCTATCGCATCGTGAAATATTTGAACATAACAACGTTAAAAAATATTGCACCAGGAATAATAAATATGAATTCTGGCCTTTTAAGTAAGGCTGTACAAATTAAAAGATTTGAAATTGACAGATTTTTTATTCCGTTGAATAGACGTTAAATATTTCGGTCTTCTCATTATTTTTGTTCATTTTCTCACTGAAAAGAAGTAGTGTTTCAATTCACTGTTTTCAAAAAGTAAAAATAATAGTTCATTATTTATTAGATATTTTCGGAGCGTAACGGTCATCCGAATTAACAAAAGACTTACCGAAGGAAGAGACAAGCGTAAATACCGTTGTGCACACACACACACACATATATATATATATATATATATATATATATATATATATATATAAGTCATGCCACATACAAGCCTGTTTCGCAGCTCATCAGTGTAACTAGACTCATCCATTTGCTTCTGGCCGGGTTCAAAAACTTGACCAATTTGATGTCATGTCAGTCGGAGTTGCTACTCACTAAGCCATAAGCGCATGGAATCGGAGAAAGAAAATTTTAACGTGTTGTATAGAAGCAGTGTATACACACGCCAGTCACCAAAAGAACACTCTCTCTCTCTCTCTCTATATATATATATATATATATATATATATATATAAGGAACCCTGATATAAGATAAACCCGGATATAAGGGAGATTTTTTATCTGTTCCCGAATTAGAGCCTGTGTTAATGTATATAAATTAGACCTGGATATAAGAGACATTGATATAAAGGAAGCACTGATATAAGAGAGATTATCTCTGGTCCCGTCCTTCCTGATATAAGAGAGTTCGTTTTGAGTGACAGTGTGATGTCGTAAATCAGTCAAACAGAGGTCAGTTAGAGAGAGAGAGAGTGTGAAGTTCAATGACTTAATCTTGACCAGTCTAAAGACACGGTGTGACCAGTTTGTCTGTAGGAGACACCCTCTACATTATGATTTTGCTTTGTGTGTCTAATGGTAGCGCCGCCCGCTTTTTTGCCGACTTTGCTTGTCAAAGCATTTATCTGGACAGCACTTTCACTTTACTCACTGTTCTGTTGAGTCAGAAATTTGTTTGTTTGTTAATTTTGCCACTGAAAACCGTTTGCTTGCGATCATTGCGATTAGTGATTTCGGCGTCTCAACGAAAAACTCTGAGCATTTCTGAACCGTTGGAGCTGATCGACGAAGTCAAAGTGAAGAAACTCAAACTGGCCGCTGCGGATGAAAAGTACGGAATCGGTTATTCAACAGCATCAAAAATTCTCAAGAAAGAAGACGATCTCAGATCTTGCATGCAAATGAACGGAAACACTAATCGCAAACGAAAGCGCCAATCCGTTCACAAGGACGTTAACGAAGCGCTCACACAATGGTTTACGCAAGCATGTGCTCATGGAGCTACCGCCACCGATCACGTCATTAGTCAGAAAGCATCACAACTGGCCGTAAATCTTGAAGTTGATTTTGAACCGAGCAGTGGCTAACTCATGCGCTGGAAGCAGGCCAATAACGTTTCGTTCAAAAAATTTCACGGCGAATCAACGTCAGCAGATCACGGTTCTGTCAACGAATGTGTGACAAACGTTTTGCCGCAACTTTTCCGTGTATATGATCCAAAAGATGTTTGGAACTGTGATGAAACGTGACTTTTCTACAAAGCCATGCCGTCTGGATCTTTGAGATTTGCCGGCGACGAACAATCAAATGGGACAAAAGTTCTCAAAGGCACTCACGATGCTTCAATTCACAAACATGGACGGCAGTGAAAAGCAAGCTTTTGTTGGTAAGTCGACAAAACCACGCTGATTTAAAAATGTCAAAACACTGCCGTTTTCTTACTTCGCTAATCGTAAAGCCTGGATGCTGTTTGCTGACGTTATGAAAACGCTTGATCGAAAAAAGATTGCTCAAAATCGAAAGATTATTCTGTTTTTGGACAATGCAACTTGTCGTACTCAGTTTTCTTAGTGCATGGTCATCAGCAAAAGATACAACCCAAAATGCCAAATACAGGTGGGGGATAACAGAATCAAACAAGTCCAAGAATTTAAGTACCTAGGAAGTGTTCTAACAGGAGATGGAAAGTGCGACACGGAGATCCGAAGGCGAATTGGCATGGCAAAGGACGCGTTCCAGAAGATGAGCAAAATACTAACACACAGGAAGATCTCAATAGAAACGAAGAAAAGAGTGCTAGACTGCTACGTGATGTCAGTTCTTCAGTACGGCTGTGAATGCTGGACAATATCATCGAAAATGAGGACAAAACTGGAAGCGGCCGAAATGTGGTTCTACAGAAGGATGCTACGGATATCGTGGACTGAGCATACAAGCAACGACGAAGTGTTAGAAATAATGGCAACAAAAAGGAAATTGATGCTGAGCATCAGGAAGAGACAACTGAAGTTCCTGGGACATGCAATGAGGAAGGAGAGCCTGGAGAACCTGATACTGACTGGTCAGATAGAAGGAAGGAGAGACAGAGGAAGGCAGCGGATAACATATCTGCAGAGTCTGATCAGGTGGATGACGGAACGGGGGTTGCCAGGAGCAACAGGAGCAAACATACTAAGAGCCACAAGGGATAGGGAGACGTGGAGATCCATGATCGCCTACGTCCTGAAGGGACAGGGCACATAGAAGAAGAAGAAGAACTTGTCGTAACTTACTGCCGGGTACAAATCTGTCGAAGATCAAATTGCCGTTCATGCCACCAAACACCACCAGTCTCATTCAACCTTTGAATCAAGGCATCATTCGTTCATTCAAAGCGTATTATCGTCGGAACTTGTTCGAATGCAAATCGCAGCGATCGATGCTACACAGCAAGTGCGGCTGTCCGAAGTGGCCAAGCAGATCACTGTTTTGAAGGCCATGCACGTGATGAAAAAGTGCACTTTTCATGGTCAAACCGTCAACAATTCAAAATTGTTTGAAAAAGGCCGGCTTTGTAATTGAATCACAGGCTGAAGTGGAAGAAATACTCGACGAAAATAATCAAGTTTCTCCACCATCGGGCATGGAGCAAACAGATTTTGACGAATTTATCAGCTTCGACGACAGTACACAATGTTATGGAGAACTGACTGACACGGACATCACACGTGGTATAAAATCGGATGCTCAAGATTTTGACGAAGATGATGATGCTGAAAGCGTAAGTTCTGAAGTTTCTGAAAGTGACAAACCAGTTCCAAATTCTCTGGTTGCATTGAATGCGCTTGAAACTCTAACAGCCTACTTTGAAGGAAAAAGCAGTAATCCTGAGGGCGCATTGAAAATGATTTACGGACTGTGAGTGTTCATGATGTTAAAGATTTCTGTACAATCAAAAATGACTGACATTTTTAAGAAAAAGTAATTTTTGACTGAATTATTTGTGAAAACTGATTGAAAATGTATTTTTGTCTGTGTTTTTGTGTTTTCTATGTCTATGACTGTTAAATAGATTAGTGTTTTGTACGTAAAAAGCGTTATATGAAGGGTTCCCATACTTACCTAAACAAAATATACCAAACCCGGATATAAGAGAACTCGTGTCCGGTCCCGACAACTCTCTTATATGTGGACTATATAAATTGAGTTTTTTCAGTGACTGTCGTGTGTAAGCACTGCTTATATATATATATATATATATATATATATATATATATATATATATATATATATATAATTATGAATTAATTGTACATTGTGACGCGGAAATTTCTATGTTTCGAGATAGATTCTCTTCATCAGGCAATGTTGGTTGTGAAAATAATTTTTATTTAAGTATAAAAAATCATCTGTTTGCTATTTATGTGTGTGGAAAGATATGTACAATTAATTCATGATTATATTAAACTCTATAATATTTATTATATTGAGCACTGTTTATAAAAAAAATGCCGGGTTAATCAAAATAGGAAAACCTTGGGTCCTCTTCACCTGGATTTATATACATACAGATATATTTTTTCTTCCTGTTACGTTAAGTGGTTTAGAGTAGTTTGTTTTTTTTATATCTTAATGTAAGATATTCAATAGTAATTTCATCAATATATTTGTTGTCATTATTTTTGACGGCACAAACCCACTTGTTTATGTAGAAAATTCATTGAAAATCTCGTATTAGTGGTAAAGCAGCATATAATAAAAATTCTAAAACCTCATTGATTCATCACCCTGAGATAATGGGGAAACTAAAACATCGCGAGTTAGGTCACTGCTTATTTTATTTTTTGTTATTTTCAGTTAATACAGTGACCAGTGGACTTTCTTTTTTTTTTTTTGGTAAAGATATAACATGACATGAACGCGACATTGAACACTAACGCTTGAGGTGAGAAAGTCAGGTTTAGAAGTGGGGGGAAAAAGGTAAAAAGCATTTTTTGATTCATGTAATGCGATACTAACGTTAGAATGATCGGTGTAAAAATATGATTGCTGTCAGCTATATTTTACGACTTACAATTTGGGTTTTATGTTGTTGCACAATCTTCTTATTTTTGTTTTCTTGCTATTCTCTATTTTTCTAATCATCTCTATTAGCTAGTTATTTTAACTTTTCCCTTCTTTTCTTTTAAATCTTCTCCCCTTTTCGCCACTCTTTTCTCTCCTCTTATCCTTCTATTCTATCCTATTGTCGTCTTCCTCCTCCTCCTCTTTCTCTCCTCCCTATCACTCTTTTCTCTTCTCCTAACATTTCCTTCACTTTTCTTTTCTCCTAACCTTTCCTTCGCTTTTCTTTCCTTCGCTTTTCTTTTCTCCTAACCTTTCCTTCGCTTTTCTTTTCTCCTAACCTTTCCTTCGCTTTTCTTTTCTCCTAACCTTTCCTTCGCTTTTCTTTTCTCCTAACCTTTCCTTCGCTTTTCTTTTCTCCTAACCTTTCCTTCGCTTTTCTTTTCTCCTAACCTTTCCTTCGCTTTTCTTTTCTTCTAACCTTTCCTTCCGCTTTTCTTTTCTCCTAACCTTTCCTTCGCTTTTCTTTTCTCCTAACCTTTCCTTCGCTTTTCTTTTCCTCCTAACCTTTCCTTCGCTTTTCTTTTCTCCTAACCTTTCCTTCGCTTTTCTTTTCTCCTAACCTTTCCTTCGCTTTTCTTTTCTCCTAACCTTTCCTTCGCTTTTCTTTTCTCCTAACCTTTCCTTCGCTTTTCTTTTCTCCTAACATTTCCTTCGCTTTTCTTTTCTTCTAACCTTTTCTTCGCTTTTCTTTTCTCTCCTCTAATATCCTCTTCTTTTTCCTATATATTTTTCTCTAGTTTTTCTGTTATGGAAAACCTATGTTAAAGCATTTATTCTTTTTCACTTTCTTCGAATTGATTTTTTTTGGGGGGGAGGGCGTCAGAAGAAAATATCTAAAGGTTTCCATCCACCCCATAGTTATTCTTATATTCATCTTTTCATTATATTTCCTTTTGCTTCCGTTCCTCCTCCTTCTATTCTACACATTTTTCCCGCCCCTTTTTCAAGCATTAATTTGTTAATATTTGTGCACTTCTACTCAGCAGTAGAAATCCGTGATGCTCTAAAGTGACATGAAGTAGTAACAGATATTTTTCTCGTCGGGAACGAGCAAGAGGGTGGGTAATCAGAAAAAGATACATAATCTCAGCCGGTTTCGTACTGGCCCAAAATTCTGAAACTTCCCATTGAATAAACTCTCCTAGTCTATAAGAAATTGAGCACAATGACGCTCTTCACTGTTCTAAAAATTTAGAAACGGCATGTTGTACTGCTAAGCAATAAGCAATAGGAAGACGAGAGTAGAAGAGAGAAGGAAAGTTTAGTAGAGAAGGAAAGCGAAGGAAAGTTTAGTAGAGAAGGAAAGCGAAGAAAAGTTTAGTAGAGAAGGAAAGCGAAGAAAAGTTTAGTAGAGAAGGAAAGCGAAGAAAAGTTTAGTAGAGAAGGAAAGCGAAGAAAAGTTTAGTAGAGAAGGAAAGCGAAGAAAAGTTTAGTAGAGAAGGAAAGCGAAGAAAAGTTTAGTAGAGAAGGAAAGCGAAGAAAAGTTTAGTAGAGAAGGAAAGCGAAGAAAAGTTTAGTAGAGAAGGAAAGCGAAGAAAAGTTTAGTAGAGAAGGAAAGCGAAGAAAAGTTTAGTAGAGAAGGAAAGCGAAGAAAAGTTTAGTAGAGAAGGAAAGCGAAGAAAAGTTTAGTAGAGAAGGAAAGCGAAGAAAAGTTTAGTAGAGAAGGAAAGCGAAGAAAAGTTTAGTAGAGAAGGAAAGCGAAGAAAAGTTTAGTAGAGAAGGAAAGCGAAGAAAAGTTTAGTAGAGAAGGAAAGCGAAGAAAAGTTTAGTAGAGAAGGAAAGCGAAGAAAAGTTTAGTAGAGAAGGAAAGCGAAGAAAAGTTTAGTAGAGAAGGAAAGCGAAGAAAAGTTTAGTAGAGAAGGAAAGCGAAGAAAAGTTTAGTAGAGAAGGAAAGCGAAGAAAAGTTTAGTAGAGAAAAAAAGAGAAGAAAAGCGAAGAAAAGTTTAGGAGACAAGAAAAGGTTATGAGAGAAGATAACGGCATGTTGTACTGCTAAGAAATAAGCAAGAAAAGCCACGGAAAAATTCCGTGGCTTTTCTTGCTTAATGGATTATTATTCAGGAAATCTTTCCTAACCAAAACGAGGATTTTTGTCTAAGTTCCTGCTAGCCATTTTGTTGAAAGGGATTGTATACCAAATAACCTTTCTATTTCAATTTTTATTTCAAGGTTACAGTTTCTCTTTTATTTTTTTAATATTTGAGCTTTTATATTCACTATATTTTAATGCAGTAAGATACAAATTACTGTGTTAATTAAATACTCTTCTTTTGTGGAATTTCTACTAATACAATATTATATGGATAGGGTACATGCTTAATAATGGATGGACGATGGTGAAATTTTGAGTGGCTATAAAAGTTCTGTACTTGTTTTCTTTTATATAGACGGTATATATTATTTTCTAAGTCTAAAATCACATCAAACACACCTACTTTATTGTATTTGTATTAATAGAACAGGGGGAGGAGAGTAACATTATAATAAATTAAAAAATCTGTTCTCATTCATAATAAAAAAAAAAACAGTGGACAAAAATAATTCACAGGAAAATTTTGATATAAAATGGGATCTTTAGACTCTACTGAATTTTCAAAGCTGGTTGGCTTATTTGTATTATATAATCTTACAGCCCATAATGATATAAAGACTGGATTATACATGGATGATGGCCTTATGGTAGTGAGAAATTTAACAAATTTTAAAATAAATAAAATTATAAAGTTAATATATAGGAGAATTTCAAAACCTTAATTTAAAAGTGACTAGTAATTAATTAAATTAATTTTAAATAAAAAAAAACAAATTTTATTATAATTGTATTTTGCTCTCCGATATATGTTGTATTGATGGCATTTTTAAAAATATAAATGCCGGAGAACTCGGAATTCTAAAACTTCGTTATCATTACCTGAATATATATATATATATATATATATATATATATATATATAATTACTATTATTACTACTACTACTACAACTTTAGAACATGTAAAAACTAAGAAACTGTACATTTTGTTTGAGTTTATACATGTTCTAAATAATAATAAATATTCATTGCTTTATTTTTATATTGAGCACTGTTTTAAATAATTGTTTTGATCGTTGATTAGTTTTTTGTGTTTATATATATATATATATATATATATTGATTTCTTTCAATTATGTTGCTGTCATTTTTAAGGATAGGGATACAGTCGTTTTTTTATATTGCTGAAGGATTGTGCAGAACCGATCAGTCGTTTTGGAAGAATGGAATATAAAGAACTTTTGAACAGTATCTTTTAAAACAAAGAGAGATTCTTCTTCTTCTATGCGCCCTGTCCCTTCAGGACGTAGGCGATCATGGTTCTCCACGTATCCCTATCCCTTGTGGATCTTAGTATGTTTGCTCCTGTTACTCCTGGCAACCCCCGTTCTGTCATCCACCTGATCAGGCCCTTCAAATATGTTATCCGCTGCCCCACTCTGTCTCTTTTTCCTTCTATCTGGCCTGTCAGTATCAGGTTCTCCAAGCTCTCTATCCTCACTGCGTGTCCCAGGAACTTCATTTGTCTCTTCCTGATGCTCAGTATTAATTTCCTTTTTGTTGCCATTTTTTCCAACACCTCTTCGTTGTTTGCATGCTCAGTCCACGATATCCGCAGCATCCTTCTGTAGAACCACATTTCCGCTGCTTCCAGTTTTTCCCCATTTTCGATGATATTGTCCAGCATTCACTGCCGTATTGAAGTACTGACATCATATAGCAATCTAGCACTCTCTTCTTAGTTTCTAGTGAAATTCTCCTGTGTCTTAGTACTTTACTCAACATCTTGAACGCGTCTTCTGCCATGCCAATTCGCCTTCGGATTTCTGTGTCGCATTTTCTGTCTCCTGTTAGAACACATCCTAGGTATAAATTGTGTACCTGTCTGCGTACCGCGTAGATTGGTTGAAATTAAATTTGCCGCTCGCGTGGAATATTACCTATTCGTAGACGAGTCATTTAGTCACTACAACATTCTGGGACTGAGAGAGAGAGAGAGAGAGAGAGATGGAGAGAGAGAGTTATCTGAAGTTTCCTAGAAGATCAGGTAGGGCAATCCCACAATAATGGATATATTACATTTAGATTGTTTATTGAAAAGATGACTTTTAGTAATCTAACTCTTAACTGATAAAAAAAACTCTACCTTATTTCGTTGCCATTTATGTTAATGGCGAACATAACACTTTCATCACGTGATTTCTTATTGCCCTAACTCTAAATTATTTAAATTTTGAAGTAATTAGTTCCATGTATTATTAATTCACTAGTCGTAACCAACTCATTTTTTAACATTACGCTATGATAGAAATTCTTAGTGAGATTGTCGTAATTTGACATAGCGTAATTTGGAAATTGTTTGACACTGAAAATCGAATTCTATCAAGTAATTGTATCGTTTTCAATACAAAATTTGTTGACAAGAACACTGATTACTAAGCTTCGATTAACCTAGTACCAGACTTGTTAGTGCGAACTGAAAACTGAATTTACGACTAAAGAAAGTTTGTCTGCAGACCGATTTTACTCTTAAAAATAAAAACCTGGCTAAATTCTTGAGAGTTCGTTGAAAATCAAAATCACCACAGTAATGAGCTAGTCTATAAACGCATTTCCTGATCACCACTCTGTTAATAGTACACAGTCAATATACTAAGCCTATTTCCAACTGATCGCAAAACTCACAAAAACGACAGAAAATTCTCATCAAATAAAATTTCGCAACATGTCGTTTATTTTGAAACGTTTACTGATTGGTTCATTGGTGCTTTCCTTGTCATTTTTTTTCTTTTTTTCCAGGACTTATTTCAATTTTCTGTCTGCCATCAACATTGTGTCATTTTCGTATCTTACATTAGAGACTGTTCCCACCTTCCAAAAGATCTGGCTAGATCCTAGAATAGCCTCGTTTTGAGGACGCATACTCATGTTACACCGTCCGAATATATTTATGTCAGTTAAGTGCCATACGTGATACATGCTTTGGGCTATCATGTCTCGAAAGAGACATGACTGACTGGGCAGAAGATTATCATGCAGTAGCTTGCAATTACTTTCTGCAGTAGACTGTTTGCCACCCAAGGCTATAGAACCCATTCTGTTATATTTAACCCATAACTGAAGAGAGGAGTGAATGGTGTAATGGGTGACGGCTTGGAATTTGAGATCCGTGAGCCATTTTACAATTCCAGCAGAGATCGTTACGCGCGAAAAAATTCGGCAGAATTATGTATTCACCTCTTCTTCCCAAGCTACAAATTAGTATGACTCGTATTAGAATCCTTATTGCCTTCAAACATTCGTATGACTCGTATTAGAATCCTTATTGCCTTCAAACATTCGTATGACTCGTATTAGAATCCTTATTGCCTTCAAACATTCGTATGACTCGTATTAGAATCCTTATTGCCTTCAAACATTCGTATGACTCGTATTAGAATCCTTATTGCCTTGAAACATTCGTATGACTCGTATTAGAATCCTTATTGCCTTGAAACATTCGTATGACTCGTATTAGAATCCTTATTGCCTTCAAACATTCGAATGACTCGTATTAGAATCCTTATTGCCTTCAAACATTCGTATGACTCGTATTAGAATCCTTATTGCCTTCAAACATTCGAATGACTCGTATTAGAATCCTTATTGCCTTCAAACATTCGAATGACTCGTATTAGAATCCTTATTGCCTTCAAACATTCGTATGACTCGTATTAGAATCCTTATTGCCTTCAAACATTCGTATGACTCGTATTAGAATCCTTATTGCCTTCAAACATTCGTATGACTCGTATTAGAATCCTTATTGCCTTCAAACATTCGTATGACTCGTATTAGAATCCTTATTGCCTTCAAACATTCGTATGACTCGTATTAGAATCCTTATTGCCTTCAAACATTCTTACAATCTAAAAATATTTTCTGACTTCAAACCGGTTGGCAATCCATAAAAAATCAATTGATTAGTAAATACATGTTTTATCCGTATGCAGGTGGTTTACTTACGGTCAGTATTCAGATAAACATCCTTCGAGGTTTGCGCCGCTTGTTGTGATCTCATTCGGATCATAAATAACGTTAATACATTGATAAAGTTTAAATATTTATGACTATATACCTATTATATATTATTTGAGTGAATGTTTTAATTTTAGTTTTCTACGTTAATTAGCGTTATATCACTAAACCGTTATTACCACAAACAATACTGAAAATGTGTAAATATGTTCTGACATTTAAGTAACCTTCAAAGTGTTGATAAACCATAAAAACAAATTTGTCAAAAAATTGTGTTGGTGAGATAAGAATATTTTATTATGCTCAGTTTTATTATATGAATCACTCTCTTGATAGTTTAGTCAATTTGTATCACAAACCAATGATAGTACAATTTATTCCGTGGATATTATTGATATGGCCGTCTTGTTTTCCAAAAGATATTGTGTTCATTAAATATAGTGTCTGTTGACTCGAGTTTTTTGTCTAGCCAATCAATTTCGCAGGTGCCTGGTCAAGCGTACTTGTGTTTCTTCAATGCCAAAATGGGTTGATAAACCGCAGAAAATGAATAAATCAATTACATTCTGATAATTTTTCTCGAGACCTACATGCATCTAAAGAATGTTAGACTAATATTTATGATTATAAAAATAAGCTAAAATTAGACGGAATTCAATAACACTGATATTTTTCTGAAGCACTTACATTTCGAAAAGGAAAGCATTATAGTGGGTTGCTTATCTATTACTTTTCTAGTTGTACTAGGATTCCATCCTAGTGAAGGGTAGATGTATACTGTTGCAGGTTAACGGAATTTGGCTTTGTAGTAGATAGCCCACTATAAGTCATAAAATGATTATAAAATCTAGAAAAGCACTTTGATTAGAAAATAACATTTATATATACACATATCAATTAATGTTTTTACAATTAAAATAATACTTGAATATAGGTCCAACGGAGGTTAAATGTTCATGACAAATAATAATGCTGAAAAAGATAATTAGCGCTTAGGAATGTGAGGAGCGGAAGTATGTGAGGAATGTCTTTGAAGTAGTCGCTTCTTAGGTCAGTAAGTACTTTTTAGACAGGCGAGAAGGAAAGAGGTAAGCATAGTAGCCGCTCAATTTAAGTCAAGGGGATATTAATTGCACTCTTCTCCTTGGTCTCTGCCTGCTGGGTGCTTTTTGTCTCGGCTTTTTATATCTGCTTTTTGGATCAAAAGCAGCTCGTTTGGAATTTCACACATGTATTTGATTCTGGGCTTCCCATTGGCTGATAAATAAAATTCGCGTAGGCTCGCGAAATAGATATTTGATTAAGTTTTATTTTCAACCGGAACATCTGCACGAATACACCTGCGCAGAGACGACTTTTGTTCATTTGATTTCTGGTCGTTATAGAGCAAACATCCGGTCCCTCACTTTTGCTCGGTATCACCACAGCATTACTACACAATTTCTCTTGTAAACATTCTCACCCATTTATTCACGTTATTGCATGAACCATTAGATCTGGCGTAGATGGTGACTTTGTGAAAAAGCGTTCTCTTATCGTTTTAAATATTTTAAAAACCTTCTAGGCAGCTTTTCAATAAAAGACAGCAGGGATGTTCTCAAGGCTTTTGTCTTCGAGCGCAGCTTGAAACAACAACAACAAAAAAAAGATATTCATGCCTTTGTCAAGGACCGGGGCAAACAAAATAAAATAAGTTTCAGTGCGATGGATGTTCGAGGAATAGTGTAAATATAGACATGAACCGATGGGAATTAAAACCTTAAGAAATTTCAACAGAAAGCAACTTGGATCTTTGCAATAATACGGGTGCCAACCAACACGACGTTTCTGTTTGGCGTATGGGACGTCTTCCCACCGTATAACAGCGGACAAATTTAGAAGCGGAAGATCTAATAAGGTCAGAATTATCAAGGGGGCAAAAATTCCAGCAGAAATTCACCGTGAATTTGTTGCTTCATATGGCACACTAGCAGGAAACATGGTATTGGTCTGGTAAGTGCGTTTGTGGGGATACAAATAAATCTGCTGGATGGATTTATCTAGGGTGTTTGTGTTCATACACAACAGACAAAAATGTTCGTGTTGAGATTATTATTCAAAGTAACAGACGACACAACTTCGTCGTATGAACGAGGAACTTGATTTGAGAAACTGTTAGTCCACGAAATCATCACCAACAAGTTCGAATATCAAACAGTGTCATCGCGCTGGTGCTACGAAGCAAACGTTTCCATCACGCTTGACTAAATACTAACTGAAGCGATTTGATTAAGATGTTTTATCAGATCAAACGGATAATTACGACTTGAATGCTTCAGATTATCCGGTTTGTCACTACCCTAAAATCGAATAACTTTATCATCTCACCCCCAAAAAGGCGATAATGCCTCCAAAATGCAAAAGATGACTTGAAGTGAAAGAGTGTGAAAAATTTAGTGAGGAGAAAGGACAATAAAAGAACATGATTTATAAAGACAGGTGATTGCAATCGACATTGCATTTAGTTTTTGAAGATTGTAGATGACAAGGCAGCAAGAAATCGAATAAGAATAATGCGAGAAAATGAACTATTAGAATAGATGTTAGGTTTGCATATAGCTATTTCAGTAGTAAAACCATGAGACCTAGTTGCCAATCTAGTAAAACGCTTCAATTCTTACGGCCGAGGTACCAAGGTACTTAATTTGAACAACTGACATGAACATATTTAAAAAAAAAAGGACAACCTCCCGTAGGAAAATGACTGAAGTTGACATGACAGGTCAGAACTGATAACTGGACGGACCTTTCTTTGGATCTTGTCGATTATTTCGAGATGTATGACAGGGGGACCCGATTAAGTATGGCAGCAATATTTAATGCACGGACTAATGATAGATTTATAAACGTACAAGATGGATTTAGGCGAGATTATCTGGAATGACACAGTGAGCCACTTTTTTCCTATCAGTAAATCTAGCAATCGTTCCAATATTTCTCCAAAAGAAATAAGCGCAAGAATTTCACCAGTTGCATAATATCAATTCCTTTGCGGTTTTTATTTACACACGTTTAGAACAATAGAGAAAAGCATCAATCATGATGTTGACTCTGGAAGAGCAGATAGCAATGTCTGGGACATAGGCAAAACAACATTTTATTAGCTTAAGAGCATATTTATATATTTTTAATCATATCACCCCGATCAAGGCGGTAAGGCCACTGATGTGCAGGGGGCTACGTAAGAGTGAATAGATTGGAAAAGAGAAAGCCGGAAACCACACCCTAAACAGGGAACAAGGGATGAGCCTCTACGCCTGTTCAATAGACGTGGGTGGAGTGTGAACCGGGCGATAGTTCGGTCTATCTACTCCAATTGAAAAAATAAACAAAAAAGAAAAGGGCAAAGATTGGAAAAGAGAAAGCCGGAAACCACATCCTAAACAGGGAACAAGGGATGAGCCTCTACACCTGTTCAATATATAAAATAAAATAAATTTCGATGTTCAAAACTGTTGAATGATCATTTCAACATGAAATCTTTAAGAGAGATTTCACATCTCATCGGCAACTACCACATTTCAAAATGAAATAAAAAAAGAAATAAAAAAAATTTGAAGTTTAAGAATTCACCGGCAGTAGTAAAAAAATTACGTCACAAAAAAATCGGTTAGCAATCAATATTTTATTTTATAATGTTAATTACATTGAGCTTTCCACCTGTATTACTTTTTAATATTAAAATATTAATATTAATTAGGATCGGGTCTTTGGGATTTACTTTCCTGCTTTTCCTTTTGGATTTAAGTTATTAAAATATATATATATATAAGATAAGAAATTGTGAACATTTAAATGACAAAAGTAGAAAACTTAGTTACTCAAGAACATCTAAACTTATTTATACATGGAACTTTGTCTCTGTGTGTATCTGTTACCTATAGACTCCGAAACGGCTAAACCGATTTTCTTGAAAATTTAAACACTTGTACTATAATCGTCTGCGAGTATTCTTAGCTCGGTTAATAGGAGTGGTCCGATTTTAATCAAATTTGATACACTCATAGACAAAGACATATGAAATGATGTCCAGAAGTTTCAAGGTTGCAGTTCTTACAATAATGCTGAAAATCGATTATATATATATATATATAAGGCAAGATGTTTGTGTGGGTGTCTGTTTATCGGCCTGTAAGTGTATTCTTTTTCAGCCTGTTTATTTTAGTTTTTGCTTCGGGGTTGGCTCTAAGTAGCTATAATTGTAGTTCTTAGTCTCAGCCATGATACCATTTACTCAGAGGACTTATTTAGCCTTCAAAATTCAGTTTACCACCAAAAAAGATTATTTGATATCGATACCAGAAAATCGAAATTTGCCTTACATCCATTCATTTTTGTTTCAGTCTACGGTTTTGCTTTAACTGGAAACAACTATTGCTTTTTAGTTTTTCCTGCCAACGTCCAAAGAGTCTGAGCTCCAGGACCATGGATTAGTTTTAAAGCTTCATTACACCCGAGCAACGCCGGGCTATACTGCTAGTCATCATAACATATGTTAGTGGTGGCATCAATCGTATATAAAATGTATAGTAGGGAAAATATCGGGGTAGAAAGACAATGAACGACGGTTGTTTTGCATTGAATTATGAAACATGCAAATGTAACGAGCATTTAAATTTATATATTCGACGTCCGAAAGATCTTCATTTTAAAATTCGTCCATCTCATTCAAAATTCTATCGCTATTATAAGTTTTACGTTATTTTTTTTCTAATTATCCCACATTGTACTCGCAGAAATTTATGTATCTTTTTTATTTTATTTTATGATACTGTACGTAAATCTATTGTAGAATTTTCTGAGATTAGTCTACTTTCAATATATTTTCGACTTTAAATGGATATTACGTTTCAGATATCTATCATAGCATGTTTGTTTCAAGGACGTCACCGTAATATCACAACTTAAAACAAGACGACTCTCCTCGGTTCGCTTTTGAGAGAAAGATGATGCCGCCTGTTATTAGTCTGACACAATGCCATCAAAATAGAGAAGTAACGATCAATCGCAATATAGTTGAAATTTTCTATGATAACGACTTGTTAACCGTTACTATGGTAAATGCCCTACTGATTTTTAATAAACATTTCTCTTTACTATTTGAAGTACAGGATGGGTGTTGTGACACAGTGGGTATCAGCTCGGAACTTGAAATCGCGGAGCCGAGTTCGAATTCAGTTGAATTCGTTGTATTCACTGACACAGATATTTTTGGGAAAAGAATTAATCCGACTCTTGTTCTTCCAGGTATGGATTAAATAGATTGGGTTCAATAGCCTTAGTTGGTAACCAGTTCACCGCAGAAAGTAATGGCAACCTACTGCGGGGAAAAAGATAAGATCACACAAATATGTAACGCGTATGGCATTTAACTGACTGATTACAGGTAAGCTAACAAATCGTGGACTTCCAATAAGACAGTAGAGTAGGCCATTATAAGAACCGGGATATTGCACTCGCTTTTAAAGTTGTGGTTTGAAATAAAGACTTAAAATATTCTTCGCAAGATAAATTATTTTTTGAGGAAACGAGTTAAATATTAAGTTAGATTTCACAATTGTAGCATTGGTACATCATTCCGGGGATCAGTGAAAACGTTATAGCACAATTTCATAAATTTAACATTGTTATAACTCGCTTTCAAGCGGTTATAGTAATGTCTTGCTTGAGTTACTCACAGTAACATCTGTTGCAAATACACTAAACGAGATATTCTGGAATTCGTTACTTAAACGTTTGCACAAGTTTACACCGGCAGCAACTGCACATCAATAATTTACTGAAGATTTACAAATTGTAAATTAAAATTGTTACTAATCGAGTGAGCCCGGGTCGTACAAATATTTACATCAATATATCATCTAAAATGACAAACACACACACACACACACACACATATATATATCTACGGTTGAGTATCTTACATTAAGACATAAGAAAAAAAATAAACAAAACAATCTAAACCCTAGTGCGTGACAGGGGCGAAATATATATATACGCACACACACAGCGGTCTTTATTATGTTAGAGAATATATATATATATATATATTTAAAAAAGTGCAAGAATACGTAAATTAAAAATCCAAAATTCAAGCATTTACTTTTTGCTCGATACGGAGTAGAGCTTAATTTTGTAATTTATTTATTACAATGGTTTATAAAAGCATAATACTACATAAATTTTCATATTTCAGAACAAAACTGTTCTACTTTAGGTCATATGTTAAAATAAATAGTGAAAATTATTTATTTTGAAAATGAAGATGAATTAATGGTTATTTAAAAAATTAGGGCGTGGTAGTTGGAGGAAATGGTTTACGAACAGCTTTGTTCTGAAACTTGAAAACTCTTTGTATAATGATATGCTTTTATAAAACATTGTAATAACATAAATTACTATATATATATATATATATATATATATATATAATATGCTTTTATCAATTATGATCTATCAAATCTTATTGATTGAGTAGACATTTCAGTAATCTTTTACAATTTTCTTTAGTTTTTACTAATCGAAAAAGTACAAAAAATGCTTGGGGCGATTCATAATTAGAATTCCAGTTTTGAATATATTTTCCATTCAGTGCATTTCATACAAAATATATCAATTTTATTTACATTTATTCTTGAATTAGTAACATTTTGAAATCAAAAACCTGCGGAAATTAGCCTGAAAAATGTACAGAAATACTTATATTTAAAACTAAACGCTGAGAAATTGGTAAAAGTTAGGATTCCAAGTTTTAGTGTCAGTACATATTAAGTCAATCTTCAACTTTCAAAATGAAAGCCATGTGAATTTTTTGCAAGTGAGAAATCAACCTGCACCAGTGAGATCATAATTCAGTATAGCATTAATGGCCTGCGCAGTTGACTTAATGCACGTGGCGGTAAAGCTAGCGTTTAAGTACTTTAACTTTTCAAGAAGGCGTCTGTGATTTTCATGAGAATTCTGCTAATTAACTGCTGTTTGGAAATCTAATTTCACGGAAGTTACGAAGCCACGTTTTATAAAAACCTGGAAAACGCAGATACACGGAAGTTTTGAAGAGTTTTGAAGAGAAATTATATTTTTTTAAAAATTTCAAAACAATACAAAATTCTAATCTACTTCAAATTAAAACCCTCCGATTTCAATGCTTATGTTCCACCTCTCTGATGGTTCCCTTCTAACCTTCTAAACTAAGTGTCCAGGAGCCTGGTCCTCTCCAATTCTTGATAAAATTAACCCATTAATTGATTTTTTTCATAAGTTTTTAATAATTCAAGTTCTACAGCTTATCTAACTTTTGCATGTTATTTAAAGCCTGAAAATATTTTTAGCTTGTAAGAACATTTTTTTAGATAAAAGTCTAATTAATTAACCCATAGCTGGAGGAGAACATGTGGATTCATACATTTCTCAAAGGTATATGCGCGTAAATGAATATAATGAACCCAAATGGAATTCGAACTCAGCTCTCCGATTAAAATCCATTATTCATTACCCCGCCAGAGCACTCAAGCTTACAGCATATGGTATTCGCAAACAGTGACCCATCTCGGTAGTGACTAAGCTCAGCATTGCTTAACTTCGTTTATTGTACGGCAACCAATTTATCAAAGTCATGTAATCGTAAGTATGGCTGGAAAACGATTATACAATTATTCCTAAAACCTAAACCGATTTACCAAAACCGATTTTAATGTTTGTAGTTTCCGTTTTCAGAGGAACATTTGTTGACTATATTCCTTTGAAGAAATGTCGTTTTAGTCAGTCTTTAGCAAGCTGAGTGCTGCCTGTTTCATTGAAACAGACCGCAACACCTAAATTCTCACCTTCCCGATACCTTGTCATTTTCTTCCCTAACCCCTCGCCGATTCCAAGAATTCGAAGGTGATAGAGTTTATTCATAGCAGGCGAAGAGTGCGCTGTTAGTAATAAGTCAGGTGATATTCCCCGTTGCGTATAGGCAATAACCAATTTCAGATTTATTTCAAGGAAGCAACACTAACTAAACTTTATCTCTATTTTACAATCGCTTTTACAGTGCGATACGTTTACAGTTTTCCTTTTCATTCTCATTAGCTCTAACATGATACAAATAAAATCAACTGTGTGAAATATTTCTCGTTCCAAAAAGAAAGCTTAATTAACAAAGTGTGAGAAGACCATGAAGTCTTCTGAAAGATCTACCACGTCTCTAGTCTTGCATTTGAAGAAAATACATCAAATCGACATAAATCAAGATACGAACCAGCCTCCTGAAAATGACAAGAACAATGGAAGACTTTAACAAAGAAATCTATGGAAAAAGAGATTTCAAAACTTGCTGCCATTGATGGATTTTCTTTCAATTCATTCGCCAAAAGCAATTTTATAAGGACCAATCTTCATGATCAGATCAGCAAATATGATAAATTACCGCCAACATCTGCAACTGGATTCAAGAATATGGTAATGAATTACAACCGATTAGACTGATAAAAAAAGTGAAAAGACTATATTAACAGATGATAGTGATGATGAAGCTGAAATAAGCCAACAAGACATAATTTTACAAACAAATTTGGCTCACAAGAATGATTGTTTCCCCCAGCCAAAACCTGAATTTAACATAAGTTTTAAATAAGTTAATAAAAATTACTGAACGTTTCCGAAAATCACATTAAAAAAATTAAATTTTGTAACATTGTTTATGAGCAAACTTTGATAACAGAAAGGATAAACTTATACTTGATTGCAAAACCAAGTGAACTAGTATTTCTTATGATAAAGAAATTCTCTAAATTAAAACCTGCATTTCAAATGCTCTACAAGCAGTACTTTCCACAGAAGCCATAGCTGACGATGAATACAAAACTCGATTTGCTTTATAAAAAATCTGCTCAGACGAACTTAAGTCACTGATGCCTCCTCAACAGGTGTTTACTCGTGCAACCAGACTGGCATCTGGGTCCCGCCCATTCACAGTCAGGTTAGCCAAATGCAGACGACAATTCTACTCCTGCAGCTTCTTCTCTCGCACTTCCCGCCTGTCGAACTCGCTCCCGTATTCTTGCTTTCCTGACGGCTACAACCTCCAGAAATTTAAATGCAAAGTCAATACTCATCTACTAAACACTGAACTCTAGCTCTCTCTCCACCCCTGTATAACCCTCCCTTTCTCTCCACCTATGTATCTGTAATCGCACCTGCTTTCTCAGCTTTCTATTGTTCCTTTCTAACTAGTTTGTACTCCTCACTCTTTTCTAATTAATCTTTTTACATTTATGTAGCCCCCTGCACATCAGTGGCGTTTCCGCCTTGCTCGGGGTGAAATGATTAAAAAAAAAAATTCTACGTCCAGTAGAAATTATTTTGAAGGCTATTTGCACTTATGGTACGTATTTATTTAAAGCGGAATATTCTGTAGAATTTTTATTGAATAAACTTGAGATCGTCGGCAACCCTTTGGCTCTATATCTTTGTGAAAGAATTATGCATCGGTATAAAGAAAAGAAGTGTACAAACCTTTACTCTCTTGAGTTATTTATTTAATTCAAAGAGGTTTGAAAACGAACCAATATTTAGACATTTTCCAACAAAACAACTGAACAAGCATATAACAGATTATTTCTTGGACATCACGAGAACACAATGCTAAGAAAATAAAATAGAAGAGAACCTAAAAGCAAATGTTACTGTGGTCGCATCAACTTACGAAGCTGATGATGAACTCATACGTGAACAAGAACAGCCCAAGCGAAGATCCCAAGTAGGCATATACGCTGACGACACCACCGTTTACTCTCGCCTCGATCAAAAATCTACTGAGGTTGACAAAGCTAACCTCGCTGCCGAACTTGAGAAGGACCTCCAATCGGTGGTGGACTGGGATAAGAAATGGCTCGTAAACGTTAATGCTTCAAAAGCAAGCTGCTATCTATTAAGCATCATAGACAATCGCTTCTACCTTAAAATCATTACAATTGCATAGTTAGTTCATTCCTCACTGATTCTCCCTTACTTTCGGCCTTGTGCCACATCTAAGCTACGCTTATAAAATCACTATATCTTGAGCACTTCGACATGGGTAATGCTTACAAAGCTTGCTTTCAGATCAGATATGGCTGAATAGTAAGTTTTATCCTCACTAGGTGCCCCACTTTCAGCCTTGTGTCATATTTAAGTTAAGTTTATAAAATCACCATATCTTGAGCACTTCTACATGGTGTAATGCTTAGCAAGCTTGTTTCTCTAGATCAGATATGGCTGAATAGGTAGTAAGTTGTATCCTCACTAGGTGCCCCATACTTTCAGCCTTGTGCTGTTACCTAAGCATGTGCTTATAAAATCACCATATCTTGAGCACTTCGACATGGGGTAATGCTTAGGCAAGTTTGTTTCTCTAGATCAGTTATGGCTGAATAGTAAGTTGTATCCTCACTAGGTGCCCCATAATTTCGGCCTTTGTGCCAAGACCTGGGTTAATGCTATAAAATCACCATATCTTGAGCACTTCGACATGGGGTACTTAGCAAGCTTGTTTCTCTAGACTGGGGCTATGGCTGAATAGTGTTGCATTCACTAGGTGCCCTATACTTTCAGCCTTGTACAACATCTAAGCTACGCTTATAAAATCACCATATCTTGAGCACTTCGACATGGGGTAATGCTTAGCAAGCTTGTTTTCAGACTGCTATGGCTGAATAGTAAGTTGTATCCTCACTAGGTGCCCCATACTTTCAGCCTTGTGGGCCATATATTTAAGTTGCTTTTATAAAATCACCATATCTTGAGCACTTCTACATGGTGTAATGCTTAGCAAGCTTGTTTCTCTAGATCAGTTATGGCTGAATAGTAAGTTGTATCCTCACTAGGTGCCCCCATACTTCTCAGCCTTGTGTCATATTTGCTAGTTATAAAATCACCATATCTTGAGCACTTCTACATGGTGTAATGCTTAAGCAAGCTTGTTTCTCTAGATCATTATGGCCGAATAGTAAGTTGTAACTACCAGGTGCCCCATAATTTCGGCCTTGTGCCACATCTAAGCTGGCTGCCATGAGAAATCACCATATCTTGAGCACTTTGACATGGGGTAATGCTTAGCAAGCTTGTTTCTCTAGATCAGTTATGGCTGAATATAAGCTGTATCCTCACTAGGTGCCCCATACTTTCAGCCTTGTGCTACACGGTTATTGCTTATAAAATCACCATATCTTGAGCACTTCGACATGGGGTAATGCTTAGCAAGCTTGTTTCTCTAGATCAGTTATGGCTGAATAGTAAGTTGTATCCTCACTAGGTGCCCCATACTTTCAGCCTTAGCCAGTATTTAAGTTGTTATAAAATCACCATATCTTGAGCACTTCGACATGGGGTAATGCTGAAGTGTTTGTTTCTCTAGATCAGTTGCGGCTGAATAGTAAGTTGTATCCTCACTATAGGTGTGCCCCCCATACTTTCAGCCTTGTGTCATATTTAAGTTGTTATAAAATCACCATATCTGAGCACTTCTACATGGTGTAATGCTTAGCAAGCTTGTTTCTAGACTGTTAGTGCCGAATAGTAAGTTGTATCCTCACCAGGGTGCCCCGCAATTTCAGCCTTGTGCCACATCTAAGTGCTTATAAAATCACCATATCTTGAGCACTTCGACATGGGGTAATGCTTAGCAAGCTTGTTTCTCTAGATCAGTTAGCATGAATAGTAAGTTGTATCTCACTAGGGTGTGCCCCATACTTTCAGCCTTTGTGCCACATCTAAGCTACGCTTATAAAATCACCATATCTTGAGCACTTCGACATGGGGTAATGCTTAGCAAGCTTGTTTCTCTAGATCAGCTGCATGAATAGTAAGTTGTATCCTCACTAGGTGCCCCATACTTTCAGCCTTATGTCATATTTAAGTTGCTTTTATAAAATCACCATATCTTGAGCACTTCTACATGGTGTAATGCTTAGCAAGCTTGTTTCTCTAGATCAGTTATGGCTGAATAGTAAGTTGTATCCTCTACTAGGTGCCCCATAATTTTGGCCCTTGTGCCACATCTAAGCTACGCTTATAAAATCACCATATCTTGAGCACTTCGACATGGGGTAATGCTTAGCAAGCTTGTTTCTCTAGATCAGTTATGGCTGAATAGTAAGTTGTATCCTCACTAGGTGCCCCATACTTTCAGCCTTGTGCCACATCTAAGCTACGCTTATAAAATCACCATATCTTGAGCACTTCGACATGGGGTAATGCTTAGCAAGCTTGTTTCTCTAGATCAGTTATGGCTGAATAGTAAGTTGTATCCTCACTAGGTGCCCCATACTTTCAGCCTTGTGTCATATTTAAGCTAAGCTTATAAAATCACCATATCTTGAGCACTTCTACATGGTGTAATGCTTAGCAAGCTTGTTTCTCTAGATCAGTTATGGCTGAATAGTAAGTTGTATCCTCACTAGGTGCCCCATACTTTCAGCCTTGTGTCATATTTAAGCTAAGCTTATAAAATCACCATATCTTGAGCACTTCTACATGGTGTAATGCTTAGCAAGCTTGTTTCTCTAGATCAGTTATGGCAGAATAGTAAGTTGTATCCTCACTAGGTGCCCCATACTTTCAGCCTTGTGTCAAATTTAAGCTACGCTTAGTAAACCACTATATCAACCCCTGTGAAGCATTTAATGCTGAAACTTGCTAATCGTTAGCAAGCTTGTCTCGCTAGAACCATTGCAATTGAATGAGTTTGATCCTCACTGGATGTCCCTTACTTTCGGCCTTGTGCCACATCTGAGCTACGTTTAGAAAAACACCATATCTTGAACACTTCAATATGGTGTAATGGTTAGCAACCTTGTTTCTCTATATCAGTTATGACTTAATAATGAGTCTGATCCCCATACTTTCAGCCTTATGTCATATCTAAGCTACGCTCAGAAAATCAACATATCAACCCCTGTGGATCATTTAATGCTGAAAAATGCTAATGGTTAGCAAGCTTACCTCGATAGAATCATTACAATTGAGTTGTGAGTTCGATCCTTACTTGGTGTACCGTACTTTTGGCCCTGTACAACATCTAAGCTACGCTTTAAAAATCACCATAATGCTTCGATGGTTTAAATGAATTCGAATGATATTTTTATTTCTGCGCTGTTGAGTGACTGAGTGTGAAATATACATTTTCCTATCTCGGTTGCACTGTTGTCACAATAGCATGATTACTGTTTTATATATAAACATTTTATGTACATTCATTATTCTACAATATCATATGTCGTAGCCTACACCAGTGTAAAAATTTAAATATCAGATTCGATTACTCAATGTTGAAAACGGCCCACAAAATGGAAATAATTCCTCAATTTAATTCTTCTAACAATAACAAATTAATTTTATAATTACTCGTGATTTTCCTTTCCTTGCATTTTTAATTTCATTCTATTTGTTCTATTTTAAATATGGCGTGTGAGAGGATGTGAATGTTTACAATTCGTGTCACATTTTAAATTTTACACCCTTGCACACTGATTGTTAAAAACGGTGCCCAAATGAAATACATTTTTAAACTCTTAACTTCTAAATCTTAGGAACGGTTATATTTGGGGATCGATTTACGATAATCTTGAATGATTCAGTTTATTTCCTCCACTTTCGCAGGAAACTGAAAATATTTTTTTAAAAATTTTTTCGTGATAATCTGAAAGTTTAATCGATATAAAGTCATTAAAAAAAAGTGAACAGAAAAGAGGCGTTGGGGCTGCTCTAAGTTAATCAAAACCGGTTTTTAACCGATTTCGAGAATGATTAAGCGAATCAAACAAACAATAAGGTAGATAGATATAGACAGGTAGGTAGGTTTTGAAAATTATAAGTTTTTTTCTTTGTCGTAAGCGTTGTTTTTTTTTGGGGTTTTTTTTTTATAAATATTTATGTTTATCTCATCTGAAATGTCATAGCAAAACCAATAATCCTTTAATCGATAAACGTTTTTAAGGCCTGGAGAGGAAATAAATTGCAACGAAGACCCTACGCATCTTTATCTTGGAGGGTTACGAGGTGGTCACCAAGAAGATTCTCGAATATGCATTTTGAACATTTTCTGCGTGAATCAAATTTGAATGAATGATAACTTCTTATAATCGCGTCCCCTGAAGCAAGGCATTTTACTGCCACTGTTGAGAAGGGGGTTACGTAGGCGGTAAGTTATGAGAAAGAGTGACAGGTTACAGGGGGTGTCATGAAGAGGGTAGGAGAAGAATGAGAATACTGGTGAGAGTGGAGTGAATGAAGAAAGGAGAATGAGAGAGAGGGGGATGCAAGTTGGTGAGATAGATGACTGTTTAAGCACAATGATGTAATAAAAGTTAAACAGCCAATATTTTTTCAGCCGATTTCAAAACTATTATTTAAATATAGAGAAAACATATACATATGATAGTCTATCCCTTGGTTTTGAAGAATTTCTTAAATGGGAACTGTGATTAAACTCTCCATATGACTCATTCTGTTTCAAGCCAAAAACACCAACTCATGAGGCTAAACAGAGAAGCGTCGATGAAACAATGATCACCAGTCAGGATGACGCTTCTAACAAAAGCATAGTTTTTTTTTCTGTTACTTCACGCTTTTTTTAAGTAATCGATGGATTTTGAATCGTTTGCTTCAATCAAATATTCCATGGAATCAGATTACTGTAAATAATGTCTGTTATTTTATTTTAGATCTGTGTTTGCATGCTGAGAGGTAGTTAAGACCGTGAATAGTTGAAATCTAAAACAACGCCTTGCGCCAGGATTTTTGTTATTCATTTCTCATTTACCTCACGCCTAAAAAGCATAGGCGTTATTCTAAATTCTTACTAATTACACAAACACCGTGAGAACTGCAACATTCACAAAGTAGCAGTTTATAAAACGAATGGTGGAATAGTCAATCGATATGGATTCTTTTCAGCTCTTGTTCAAATATCGAATACAAATATTTACATCACTTTCGGGGTAAAATCTTTTATTCAGATAAAAATCAAATGTTCATTATTCAGTCGTGAATGTTTTTTCACAGTTATTGATGCTCTGGCACTTCCTACTAGCTAACTTGTGCAGTTTATCATACTAGACAGATGCAACGAGACAGAATACAATGGAGGTTATTAATCAAGATCAGTTTCTTCTTCTTCTGTGTGCACTGTACTTTCAGGACCTAGGTGATCATGGCTTTCCACACCTCTCTATCTCTGGTGGCTCTTAGCTCACTTTCTCTTGTTACAACACGCAACCCTCAATCCGTCATCCACCTGATCAGGTCCTTCAAATATGTTATCCAACGATTTCCTCCTGTCTATTTTTCTTCCTGTTAGTGTCAAGTTCTCCAAGCCCTCCTTCCTTATTGCATGTCCCTGGAGCTTCAGTTTTCTCTTTCTGATACTCGGTATTAATTTCCTTTTCGTTTTCATCCTTTCTAAAACCTCATCATTGCTCACAAGCTCAATCCATGATATTCGCAGCATCCTTCTGTAGAAGCACATTACAATTGCTTCAAGTTTCTTTGTCTTTCATCTTTGATGATATTATCCAGCATTCACTGCTATATTGAAGAACTGACATCACATAGCAATCCAGTTCTCTATTCTTTGTTTCTAGCGAAATTTTCCTGTCTCTTAATACTCTACTCAGCTTCTGGAATGCTTTCTTCGCTATGCCAATTTGCTTTCGGGTCGATGTGTTGCACTATCGGTCTTCTGTTAGAACACTTCCCAGGTATTTAAATTTTTGTACCTGCTTGAGCTAGGAAATAAAGAACTAGCTTTTCAAAATGTTAATGCCCACTACTTGAAACCAATACTCACCTAATACAAACCTCCAGCGACACTCAATATAGAGTTTTACTGAAATGGGGTGTGTGATAAAAGAGAATTCCGTACGTATGGAGCGTAAGAAATATTTGACACATGAGTTGAAAACTTAGGACCATATCATAAAGCGTCCACGCGTATATCTGCGCAACAAAGAAATGTTTCTTGAGGGAAGGGTAACTAAGTGAAACTTCCTCCTTACTTTTGGAATACGGAGTGTGTGAGGTTAGTTCGAGTCCGCGGTGGCAGCATGACGGATTCAGCTGCAAAGACTTGGGTCAGTTGGTAGTTTTTTTTTTCCAAAATGAACTTTCTTACAGGTTCCCCAGTGGTTTTCTTGTATTGGGCAGATGTGTTTCCAGATATATACAGGAGGACAAGCAGCTCTCGAAATGAAATCAATAAGCCGAATTTAAATTTTAATTGATCCAGTGACGGTTTTGCACTTGAGAAAGGTATAAATACGCTACCTCTCTTTTCAAATAGCCGCGTCGACTGCTGTATCAGTTCTCATGTTGGAGCCAGTATAGAAAAACAACACTAGACTACCCACAGTAGCTAACTTTCAGAAATAAAATGTTCTAAAAATATATCTATTTCTCAAAAATATTTTAGGGAAAAACTCATTAATGCTGATACAAAATGTTTGAATTAATCTGAGGCTGAGAAATTACACCGTTCTTTTGAAGGAATATTTGATCCATATATATTTAGTCGAAATTATGCATTTAATTGGATTTCCTATTAACTTGATTCGAATTTCAGATTCGATGATTATTTCCGGGCATTTTTAAATAACATTAACCTGTAACCAGAAAAGTAGGTTTCCATGGAAATGCGCAACCAGTTTCTCGAAACCTTACAATCCACTTACTTACGATTTACTAAATACCGACATTCGTACAGGTTCCTTCAGTCAGGTAAGTGCCATACGTGATACACGCTTGGGCGATCATGTCTCGAAAGAGACATGACTGACTGGGCAGAAGATTATCCTGCAGTAGTTTGCCATTGCTTTCTGCGGTAGACTAGTTGCCGACCAAGGCTATAGAACCCAATCTGTCCTGCTATTTAACCCATAACTGGAAGGAAGAGACGGATTAATACATTTCCCAAGGGTATTTGCGTGTAAATGATTACAACGGATTCAACTGGAATTCGAACTCGGCTCCGCTTTTTCTCGTTCCGAGCCGATATCCACTGGACCACAACGCACATCCTTACGAAGAATATAAAAAAGCAGTTGCGATTTCTTCACACGGGAAGAATTTTATACGTTTCTCTATCTTTCAGTGACCGTTTTTGTAAGTCTGAAAACTTGAAAAGTACGTCGGTGGATGAAATTTTTCTTCACTGAATCTGAATAGTTTCGCACTAACACTCTTAGGGGAAAAATAGACATACACCGCTTCTCTTTTCAAATAGCCGGGTCGACTGATGTATCAGTTCTTGTGTTGCAATCAGTATAGAAAATCAACAATGGGATAGCTATATTAGCTAAATTCATTTTTTAATATATATCTATTTCTCAAAAATATATTAAGGAAAAATTCAGTGATGCTGAATATTTAATTGAAGAAAACGATTCAAAATGAATCGGAGTTCTGGAACAGGTATCATTTCTCTTGAAGCTGAGGGAATATGACACGTCAATGGAAACTGATTGTTTTAGCAGGAAATTATTTCAAATTTATCAACAACCGTTTCGCTACAAGCACGTCTTGATCTATCTCAATACTTATGGTCTTATACTCGCTCTATCTGCCCGTATGTCTGCCCAACTCCCCGTCTGTCTGTCTGTCTGTCTGTCTGTCTCTCTCTCTCTCTATCTATCTATCTATCTATCTATCTATCTATCTATCTATCTCCTTCTTACTTTTGTTATAGTGTGGTTCATCCTGTACAAGTCCGGAGAACACTTAAGGTAGAGGGTTACGCTTAGGGGTAGTTTATATGGATAGAGGGAGAAGTTAATAATCGACTCTATACTTAAACATGTCGAGATTGTAGTGATAGGACACTGGTTCGCGGAAAGAATCTGTTTAAGTAAAGCATTTTACTCATCGATGGAAGACGTGGGAAGTGAGAGTTGTTTGCTACTCTGTTAGTTGCTTGGTGGGTCCTATCTGTGAAGGTTAGAATTGGTCGAACTATGAAATGGAGTTCGTCGAAGCACTTTCCATGGTAGTAGTGATAACGCAGTAAAAGAATCGCCACATCCCGCTTGTTAAAGGGAGTTTAGGGAGTGAAAAATTATTCTTCTCCATGAAGACCTCGAAGACACGATCACGACTGGAAAATAAGGTTTAGGCAGCTCTCACTCAGATATGTTAACAATATTTCGTTTTCAACTTTGTGTGTTGTTATGCAGTGGATATTGACTCAGAACGACGAATCGAGGTGCCGAGTTCGAATTCCAGTTGAATTCCTTTCATTCACTTACGCACAAATACCCTTGGGAAAAATAATAATCCCCCTCTTCCCTCCAATTATGGGTTAAATAATCAGACAGATTTGGTTCTATAGCCTTGGCTAACAACCAGTCTACCGCAGAAAGCAATGGCAACTTACTGTGGGATACATATGCCCAGTCAGTTATGTCTCTTTTGAGACCTGATCGCCCAAAGCGCGTATCACGTATGGGACTTAACTGACTTGATGTTACGAAGATAGTGGATAGCATGCTGTGTCAAGTACAGAGAGCCGTTCATTTTACCAGCATCTTTAACGATAGATCGTATATAGGAATTCCACTCGGCTTTGAGTCTGAGACCAAATAGACTCTCAAGGCAGTGGGGCTCATCGAGAAGGGGACATCTGTTCATCGTAGTTGGGGTATGATCGGTGGTGATGGGATGTAATCAGTTTGGATTTAGAAGCATTGATTTTAACCAACCATTTTTCCCAACTTAGAAGTTGATATTAGATCAGAAGTGAAGTCAGATGCAAATCTCCGATCACCAAGGATTTAGGGGTGCACTCGTATATCATAGATGTTTACAAATGACAGGAATATATTCTTAGATCATTTATGTAGATCAGAATGAGGGTTGATCCGAGAAGCGATCCATTCGGAACGCATTTGTTGACCACCAAGGCCTCAGAGCATTAACCATTCATATCTACTTTCAGGGATCTACCTGCATTCACTTACGCGCAAGCACCCTTGGGAAAGGTATTAATCCGTCTCTTCCTTTCAGCTATGGGTCAAATAACAAGACAGATTGGATTCTATAGCCTTGGCTGGCAACCAGTCTACCACAGAAAGTAATGGCAACCTACAACGGGATAATCTTCTGCCCAGTCAGTCATCTCTTTTAAGATATGTTCATTATTCAGTCACGTATAGCACTTAACTGACTAACCTGTTAGGAAGGATTTTATAATACGAAAAGCTTTTTCAGTGATTTCGTAGCTGGTGAGCTTGTATAGCAAATCCATATACCATTCCCTCTCAAAAGCGTTCGAGATATCTAGATCTATGGTCTTTGTATACGTGTCTTGTAATGGTTGTGAGGACGTCAATGGTGGATTGGGCTGTTAGAAACGCGTACTATTCGTCGCACTGAAGGTTATATGTATCGAAGTGTTACACGAACTCTTTGTTGATAAAGTTTACTGATTATACTGAGAAGGTTAATGCGTCTGTACTGGAAGAAAGAGGATTGCTTACCGGCGTTTTTGAAAACCGGCCATAAGTTTGTCACATTCCATGTACTTGGGAAAGATTTCTCCTTCAATCAGTGGTTAAATAACTCTGCTAGAATCGGGGATAATTCTAGGTCGATATTCTTAAATATGACACTGGAATTATTACCAGAACAGTGGCTTTTTAGAAGTCTAAACTTTTGACAATACTCGGAACTTTATTCATTGAAATGGGTATATTTCTGAGATTGTGCTCGTTGGGACGTGAGAAGCTGGGGAGTGAATGGCTTTTGTCATCCGACGTTGAGTTTTAAGGCAAAGAGTTCCAGCTTACCTGCCGTGGAGGATATGGCATCGGTGCTATTTATATTAGTAGACTTAAGTTTAGACTAAAGATCCACTAGTGGAAAGTTGGAACGTAGACAAATTACAATGGTGTAAGAGATGGTATATATCTACCTGCCTACTTACCTATCACTCTGTATGTCTGCCTACCACTCTGTCTCTCTACCTGCCTGCCTGCCTGCCTGCCACTCTCTACCTGCCTGCCTGCTTGCCTGCCACTCTCTGCTTGCCTGCCACTCTCTGCCTGCCTACCTGCCTGCCTCTCTCTGCCAGTCTGTTTGTCTGCCTGCCTGCCATTCCCTGTCTGCTGCCTGCCTGCCATTCCCTGTCTGCTGCCTGCCTGCCACTCTCTGTCTGACTGCCTGCCTGCCACTCTCTGTCTGACTGCCTGTCTGCCTGCCTTCCTGCCACTCTCTGCCTGCCTTCCTGCCACTCTCTGCCTGCCTGCCTGCCTGCCTGCCACTCTCTGTCTGCCTGCCTGCCTGCCACTCTCTGTCTGCCTGCCTTCCTGCCACTCTCTGCCTGCCTGTCTACCATTCTCTGCCTGCCACTCTCTGCCTGCCACTACCTGTCCGCCTACATGCCTGCCACTCTCTCTGCATGCCTGCCACTCTCTGTCTGCCTGCCTGCCTGCCTGCCACTCTCTGTCTGCCTGCCTGCCACTCTCTGCCCGTCTGGGTCTGTCTGCCTGCCACTCTCTGTCCGTTTGCCTACCTACCATTCTCTGTCCGTCTGCGTCTGCCTACCTACCACTCTCTGTCTGTCTAGCTACCACTCTCTGTCCTTCTGTCTGTTCCTCTATCAGTCTGTCCCAGCCTGTATATCTAAATAATTCCATAACTTATTTTTTACTGATTTTCTTTTCGCTACACGTCGGCTGTTGTTAACAAAATGCCTTACGGTTGAAAACAGCTTAAAGGAAAATCTTCTATATATTTTTTTGTTAGTTATTGAAAAACATTCTTTAAAAAACCTGAAAGACGCTGAGTTCGTCTTTTTTTATTACTGCTGCTGCTGCTCGTTTGGTTACTCACTTGAATTATGAAGTTAGGAATTTACGTGTCGAAAACAAATCAGGTTTCGGGTAGAAAAGAAAATAAACAATGCAGTTCGAGTGCACTTTTAATTTTGCAAACTAGTTATGATATATCGTGGATGAATCACATGGTGCATTCGGTTATATATAACCTCTGTGCCATGTCCATTCAGTGCGTTGTCGACCATAGCTCTCGACAACGTTTTGGTAATTTTATCTCTTCATAACTCTTTGCCATTTCTCGCCACACCTGCTCTACCATTCTGTTGGCTTAATCTAGCTGGATATGTTGCGCGTTGATTTTCTCTGGTTTTCTTAACTTCAGTCTATTCCGTGAATGCAAAATTTTCCAAGTGCACTTTCCTCATTATGTGCCTCGATAATTTTTACTGTTTCTTCCTAATATCAAGTACAAGTTTTCTTTTGCTTTCACTTGTTTCTAGAACCTTGTTGTTATTCACGTTTTCGGTCTATCGTATTCTCAGCCTCCTTCTATAGAGGTCCTGGGAATGACGGTAAACTGCATCCGGCAACAAAGCCTCTGATTCGGAGATTGTCAGGAGCAGGGAACCACCTCTTAATTTGCTGTTGTTTCAAAGACCACCCTGACTCTTTTTGCACCTGTTAGGGTCCCAGCTATGGGCAAATAGTTAACCCCGAAACTGGGGTTAAAACACAATGAAAATATAAAATGAACTTTCATAGAAATATATAATAAAAATAGACTTTCATAGAAATATATAATAAAAATAGACTTTCATAGGAATATATATATTAAATAAACATAAAATCTCTCAGCAAAATAATTTCATAGAAATATATAATAAAAATAGACTTTCATAGAAATATATAATAAAAATAGACTTTCATAGAAATATAAACAAAAATAGACTTTATATAAATACTACTAATAAAAATAGACTTTCATAGAAATATATAATAAAAATAGACTTTCATAGAAATATATAATAAAAATAGACTTTCATAGAAATATATAATAAATAAAACTTTCATGAAAATATATAATAAAAAATAGACTTTCATAGAAATATATAATAAAAATAAACTTTCATGAAATATATAATAAAAATAGACTTTCTTAAAATATATAATAAAAATAGACTTTCATAGAAATATATAATAAAAATAATTTTAAAAATATATAATAAAAATAGACTTTCTTATAAATATATAATAAAAATAGACTTTCATAGAAATAATAAAAATAGACTTTCATAGAAATATGTAATAAAAATAGACTTTCCTTTAAAATATAATAAAAATAGACTTTATGAAAATATATAATAAAAATAGACTTTCATAGAAATATATAATAAAAATAGACTTTCATAGAAATATATAATAAAAATAGACTTTCTTTAAAACTATAATAAAAATAGACTTTCACAGAAATATATATTGTAAATAGACTTTCACCATGAAAATATATAATAAATAGACTTTCTATAGAAATATGTAATAAAAATAGACTTTATTTAATATATAATAAATATAAACTTTCATAGAAATATATAATAAAAATAATTTTCTTTGAAAATATAATAAAAATAGACTTTCATAGAAATATATATTAAAAATAGACTTTCATGAAAATATATAATAAAAATGAACTATAGAAATATATAATAAAATAGACTTTCATGGAAATATATAATAAAAACCATTTCATAGAAATATATAAATAAATAATCTTTCAAAAATATATTATATTAAAAATGACTCATAAAATATAATAAGAAAATAGACTTTCATATGAAATATAAATAAAATAGACTTTCATAAATATAATAAAATAGACTTTCTGTAAAATATATAATAAAAATAATTTCATTAGAAATATAATAAATAAAACTTTCTTTTGAAATATATAATAAAAATGAAACTTATAAAATATATTAAAATAGACTTTCATAAAAATATTCTAATAAAAATAAACTTTTTACAAAATATAATAAAAATATGGAGCTTTCATAGAAATACATAAAATAGACTTTCATAAATATATAATAAAAATAGACTTTCATAGAAATATATAATAAAAATAGACTTTCATAGAAATATATAATAAAAATAGACTTTCATAGAAATATATCCAATAAAATAGACAGAAATGTATAATAAAGCCATTTCTGAAATATATAACAAAAATAGACTTTCATAGAAATATATAATAAAATAGTTTCAGAAATATAATAAATAGACTTTCTGAAAATAACAATAAAAATAGACTTTCAGAGAAATATATAATAAAATGACTTTCAGAGAAATATATAATAAAAATAGACTTTCAGAGAAATATAAACTAAAATAGAACTCAAAGAAATATAATAAAAATAGACTTTTCAGAAAATATAATAAAAATAGACTTTAGAGAAATGTCATAAAAATAGACACCAAATATATAATAAAAATAGACTTTCAGAGAAATATATAAATATAAAAATGACTTTCAACTGAAATATAATAAAAATAGACTTTCAGAAATATATATAAAAAAAAAGAAATAGACTTTCAGAAAATATACAACAAAATATTATTTCAGAGAAATATATAATAGAAATAGACTTTCAGAGAAATGTACATTAAACAGAGAAATATACATAAAAATAGACTTGAAAATGTCTCAATATAAAATAATTTTCAAGAGAAATATATATTAAAAATAGGAAGCATAGAAGAAATATAAACAAAAATAGACTTTTCAGGAAATATATAATAAAATAGACTTTCCAAAAGAAGAATATATAATAAAAGAATGAACACTAGAAATATATAATAAAATGGACATAAAATATAATATAATGGGCACTGAAATATAAACAAATAAAGACTTAAGAAGATATATCGTAAAAATAGACTCATGAAATATAGTAAAATAGACTTTCTTTGAAATATAAATAAAAATAGACTTTTCCTGTAAAGATATATCTTTAAAATAAGACTTTCATGAAATATAATAGAATAGACTTTCTATGAAATACTATAATAAAAATAGACTTTCATAAAAATATATAATAAAAATAGACTTTCAAAATATAATAAAATGGAAGACTTTCATAAAATATAAAACTAGAACTGTAAAATATAAACTAAGTAAGACTTTCTTGAAAATATAATAAAATAAGAAACATTATAATAGAATATGGTAAATGAACAGAAATGTAAATAAAAATGAACTCATAAGAATATATCGTAAAAATAGACTTTCATAGAATATGTAAATAAAAATGAACTCATGAAATATAATAAGAAATAGACACTATTGAGAATATATAAATAAAAATGGACTTTCAGAGAATGTAAATAAAAATGGGCACTGAAATGTGCATTAAAACAGAGGAGAATATACAATAAAATAATTTAGAGGCATAAATAAAAATGGACTTTCAGAAATATGTATTAAAAATGAGCATAGGAAGGTAATAATAAAATGGGCATAGAAATATAAATAAAAATGAAGCTGAAATATATACGTAGGCAGACTCATGAAATATGACAAAAATAAGACTTTCTTAGAAATATGTAAGTAAAATGAACTGTAAAATATATTAAAAAATGACTTTCAGGAAAGTATAATAAAAATGGACTTAAAAATATATAGTAAAAATGAGCTTTCAGAAATATAAAATAAAATAGACTTTCATATGAAATATATAATGTAAAAATGGACATAAAATATAATAAAATAGACATAAGAAATATAAATAAAAATAGAACTTTCAAAATATAAATAAAATAGACTCAGAAATATCATATTAAGTGTTTTTCAGAAGATATATAATAAAATAGACTTTATAATAAAATATATTAAATGGACTTTCATAAAATATATAATTAAAAATAGACTTTATAAATGTATAATAAAATAGACTTTAGCAGAGTTATATAAATAAAAATGGTTTCACAGAATATAGTAAATGGGCCTTTCAACAGAATATAATGAAATAGACATTTCTAGAATATATAATAAAATAGACTTTCAAAATATATAATAAAAATAGAAACACTAACAAAAATATCTGTCCAAGTGGGCACTGTAAATCTCTCATGAAATGGACTTTCATAAAAAATATATTAAATGAAACATAAAATATAATATAAAATGGGCTTTCATGAGAATACAATAGATGAACAAAATATATATACGTAAAATGAACTCATGAATATAATAAAATAGACTCTCCATGAAATATAATTAAAATATGAACACTTAGAATATAGTAAGTAAACTTCATAAATCATATAATAAAATGGACTTTTATGAAATATAAAATGAAATAGACTTTGTAAAATATAATGAAATGAACTCCTTTGAGAATATGTGACAAAAATGGACTTTCATAGGAAATGTGTGTAAAAATGGAAACTATGAAATATATAATAAAAATAGAACAACAATGAAATACAATAAAAATGAGCTTTCCTTCGAAATGTATATTAAAGATAGAACATAATAGAATATATAATGTAAATGGACTCTATAATAAATTTATATAATAAAAATGAACACTGTACAGTATAGTAAAATGGACATAAGAAGATATATATGCATCATTTCAACAGAATATAATGAAATAGAACTCATGAAATATATGTTGAAATGGTTTTCATGAGTATATATAAATAAGTAGACTTTATATACAGATGTAAATAAAATGAACTTTCAAAATGTCTAATAAAATAGACTTTGTTGAAATATATCAAAATAGACTCTTAAAAATATATATTAATGACTTTATAAGAAATATATAATAAAATGACTTTCAAAATATAATAAAAATAGACTTTCAAAATATATAATAAAAATAGACTTCATAAAAATATAATAAAATAGACTCATAGAAATATACAACAATAAAAATAAATAAAATATAATAAAAATAATTTTCATAGAAATACATTAAAAATAATTTCATAAAATATAATAAATGAACTCATAGAAATATATTAAAAATAGACTTTAGAAATATAATAAATAGACCTGAAATATATAATAAAAATAGACTTTAGAAATAAATAAAATGAAACACCAGAAGAAATATAAATAAAATAAAACTAGAAATATAAATGACATAAATGTAATAGAAATAGACTTTCAGAGAAATAAATAAAAATAGACTCTGAAGACATAATAAAAATAGACATAAGAAATATATAATAAAAATAGACTTTCAGAAATATAATAAAAATAGAAATAGAAGAAATACATAATAAAATAAGACTTTGAAAATTCTAATAAAACAGAACTGAAATATAAATAAAAATAAAACATGAAAATATAATAAAACCATTTCAAAATATATAAAATAAAATAGACATGAAAGAAACAAAAATAGGCACTAAGAATATAATAAAATGACTTTAGAAATATAATAAAAATAGACTTTCATAAATATATAATAAAATAGACTTTTATAAATCTCTATAATAAAATAGACTTTCAAAATATGTAATAAAATAGACTTTCTAAAAATACTAATAAAAATAGACTTTCAAATATAATAAAATAGACTCAGAAATATAATAAAGAAAAGAACTTTGAAAATATAATAAAATGACACTGAGAGAAAGATAATAAAGCAAACTCTGAAAACTATAATAAAATAGACTTTCAGAAATATATAGACAAAAATATAAGACTTTCAGAAATATACATAATAAAATAGACTTTCAAATATGCAACAAAATAGACTTTCTTGAAAATATAATAAAAATAGACTTTCAGAAAATATAATAAAAATAGACTTTCAGAAAATATGTCCGTAAGAGCTTTCAGAGAAATATATAATAAAAATGTTTTCAGAAGAAATATGATAAAATAAATTTTCAGAAAATATATAAATTAAAATAGACTTTAAATATATAATCAAAATGACTTTCAAGAAAGTATACTAATCAAAATAAAACATAAGAAATATAAATAAATGAACACTCAAAAATATATAAATCAAAATAGACTTTCAAATATATAATCAAAATAGACTTTCAGAGAAATATATAATCAAAATAGACTTTCAAAGAAATATATAATCAAAATAGACTTTCAGAAATATATAATCAAAATAGACTTTCAGAGAAAAAATATAGATTAAGATAAAATATTACCAACAATAGATTTTTTAAGAAAGATTTGTTACCATAACACATTTTTAAAGGAAATAATATTCTTAACAAAATATTTTTTAATACAAAAGTAGAAGACATTTTCATTTTTCTAAAATAAAAACAAAAATTTTTAATTAAAATCTAACTAAATCAACCTTCTCACTATAACCGAACTATGCTTTTTGGCATTAAATAACTCATAGGATTTGATATACCGTTAAACAAAACTCAAACTTTCTATAGAACTATATTTCCGTTGATTCAAGTCTTTTATTCGTCTTTGTAGCGATTGCATAACCTTCACTGCCATAGAGCAGAACTTACATTACATGTCAATAATCTTTAATTTGTTTCTGAAAAAGGTTTCTGTTTCTTAGTACTTTACTCGGATTTGGAAGACCTTTTTCGCTCTCCAAGTGCGGCTTTAGATGTCCGTGTTGCACTTTTCTTACTCTGTTAATAGGCTTTCTAGATATCTAAATTGCTGCACATGTTATTTTCGTATTTTCAATCTGTACTTTTCATATAGAGCTCTTTTTGCTAACAACCATGCATTCTGTTTACTTACAATAGTTTTTTAATAAGCATTTCACTCCAAGCAAAGCATGACTGCCACTGGTGTGCAGGAGGTTACAGCTTACAGCGAGAGGGGGAAAATTAAAAAGAGATACATGGGAATGCGAAGAAAGAATAAGAGGTGGATGGGAATCAAATAGATAGAAAATGGCAATCGAGGTTGCGTTTAAAGATTTAGAAATTGTAGCTATCAGAGAAGCAAACAAACAGAAGAGTTTCACCAACTGAAAGTGTGAGAAAAGAAACTCTTCGAGTAGAAGAGGTAGTTATATGTGATTATTTCGACGGTAAAAGTGTGAGACTAATTGTAATATAATGGTCTGGCCCACCCAAGAAAGGCTGATACAAGCCGTGTTGTTTCCGGTCGGTGAAAAGTAACGGATGTCACTTTGACCCTATTTCCGGCAGATGCGGAAATAACTCAGAGGCAAACAGACAGGTGACTCTGAGAATTACGTAGGCGTCGCGTGGGCGTCGCGTGATCAAGGCAAAGCCGGAAGAAACAAGTCCCGGTTTTGGAAGATATATAAAGACCGCGAAAACACGGATTCGCCGGGCAGTCAGAAGAAGTGAGAGCAGAACCACAGAACACGAAGGAAGGCAGTTCACAGCTGCCCCCAATAGCATGCTGCTATTGCGGGGTACGCATTCGTCAACCCATTAGAAGCGCTCTCTCTCTCACTCCTGCCTCTATTCTACACGGTCCATCGTCATCAATAAAAATATAACTCATATTTTTATATATATGCGTGTTTGTTGTTTATTGATATACAACATAATGTTGAGTTTGATTTCCTTCACTTCTTTCTGTAAGATTTTTTGAAGTTTTCTTTCTGCTTTTGCTATCAAGATTGTGTCATCGGAATCTCTTATGGTGTTACGATTGCATCCATCAATAATGAATCCTGGTAGGATCTATAATCCTCTCAGTATAGCCTCGCTGTATTGGTGGTTGAAAAGATCCGTCGGGAAGACGCATCTTTGTTTTATCTTTCTTTTAAACACTGATTTATTCGAACTGATGTTTTCATTTTGGTGGTTGTAGTCACTAATATTTCGGCTGATACATACTCCAACATTCCTCATGCGTCGTTCATCTTTGTTCACATTGTGAGATTTTAAACCGGTTTTCAATCCATGTGAGACAATTTCTGTGTCCTTGTGAGAGAATGCTATGTATTCGTGAACCAGCTTAAAAGCCGCAGTCATTGCTGACTTTTAAGCTTGCTCCTGTGAAGGTCTAATTGTGCATCCGACGCAAATTGAAAGGAACCTCTGGTCCAGCTTAGAAATTAGCAATGATAATTCTGAAGAAATAACGTTAAATTCAAGACAACCCTTCTGATTCTGTCTATCTGTTGACAGTACAATACCAGATGATGTGTGCTAAATTATCTACAGCACAATTATATTAAGTATAAACAAAACAAACAAAAATAGGGCAGAACGCAATATTTGGAGGAGATGTTGTCAGTCACAGAGATCACAATCTGATAATAATTGTCAATGACACTCCGAATTATTTAGGATCTCTCCACGTGGGCAGGAACCCGAGGCAGGGTAATTAATGTGGGTAAAATCGAGCCCGTATGATATATAGCCCTTTCTTGGTTTGCGCACAAATTGTTACAATTAGTAAACATTTATCAAATATGAAAAGGATACGTAATAGTTCTTTTGTGGCACCCGTCCGTCTTGCGATAATATTGATCTGTGCCCAAAGAGTTATGGCAACGCAGCATCTTTAATGGCTGTACACACCCAAACGAGAGTGACAGTCTCAATTGCAACGAACGCAGGTGAAGACGCTATGCCCCGATGTTGTCGTGTTGTTTTATTTTCTTTCGACCGCTATTCTCTCAGGAGGCAAACCTCTGTTTTTTCTCTGTGCTTCAGCCCTCGATGTAATTCACGTTTCCAGCGTAAGTGATCGTTGGTGATGTCGTTTTACCTCTCAAAGTCAATGTCAGTCGCCCTCGAGTCTTTTTTTTTTTTTTAAACAAATAAATTTGCCCTCTTACCGGTGACCAAATGGACTTTTGGAATCATTATTCGCTTAGCCACTGATCAGGCTAATGTTTTTGTTTGTTTCCAGGTTTAACGACCTATCAATCCTTATGGGATCATTTTAAGGTCATAACCAATGATTTTTGGATAAGGTTATTTTATTTTTACATTTTTCTTTTTGAGTATCAAGATTCATTGGGATTTGTTGTTTAAGTGCAGGGTCCCCAAGTCCTACCCTTGTTATTTAGCCCATAACTGGACGGATTAATACCTTTCCCAAGGATACCAGTGCTTAAGTGAATGCAGGGTATTCAACTGGTATTCAAACTCGGCTCACCGATTTCTTTTTCCAAGCCGATATCCACTGCACGACAACGTACATCCGTCACTATACACTTACAGATTTAACATGCTTGGGCTTGAAATGTTGTTTAACAGGAGGATGCTGAGGATACCATGGACTGAGGTTCCTGGGACATGTAATGAGGAAGGAGGATCTGGAGAGCTTAATACTCACAGATCGGATAACTGGAGGGAGAGACAGGGGAAAGCAGCCTGAGACGTACTTAGGTCTGAGCAAATGGTTGGCGGAGCGGGTCTTAGAAGTGATACCAAGAAAAAAATATTGAGAGCTACAAGAGACAAAGCCAAGTCCATAATCGCCTACGTCCTGAAAAGAAATGGTACATGAAGAAGATTAAGTTTTTTTTCTAAGTTTTTGTTTATGTACCAAATTTACAATTGCATTTAGGTAATTTACAGTGTACTGGTAATTAATCTACTGCCCCGGTATCCACTTCACTGATATCCACTGCACCGCATCTAGGATGTGCGTTGTTGTGCAGTGGATATCGGCATGAAACGAGAAATCGGAGAGCCGAGTTCGAATTCCAGTTGAATTCGTTGCATTCCCTTAAGAAAAGTATTAATCCCTCTCGTTCCTCCAGCTCTGGCTTCGATAGCCTTGCTTGGAAACCAGTCTACCGCAGAAAGAAATGGCAACCTACTGCGAGAAAATCTTCTTCCCTGCCATGTGTCTTTGTAGGTGTGATCAAGTAAGCTTATATCTTGTATGACACTTAACTCTGTGATTAAATTAGGTAGTTTGATGAAATCATAAACTCCAAAAGATTTTTTTCTGTATTCGAACCCTTCCCCCAATGTCGCTGTCTTTTAACGCGTATAGTGCAGGTTTTCTCAACGGTTTACCTGTGATGTGGGTTAATGAATATCGGCTCGGAATAAGAATTCGAAGAGCCTAGTTCGGATTCCAGTCGAATTCGTTTCAGTCCTTTACGCCGCACAAATAATCTTGGGGAAAGCTATAGGTTGAATAGCAGAACAAATTAGGTTCTATAGATTTTGTTGGTAACCAATCTACCGCAGAAATTAATGGCAACCTACTGCGGAAAAATCTTCCGCCTGGTGGGTCATTTCGCGAAAGAGACATGATCTTCTGTTTTACGTTATTACAAAGGTATAATGTTTGGAATGTGTGTCGGTCTCTGGTTTCTTTCGCAGAATCTGAATTTTCTTTCGCTTCGAGCTTGTTTCAATTTTGTGTGAACATGTTTGCGTGTCAGCTATTCAGTCAGTCAGTTAAGTGCCATACGTGATACATGCTTTGGGCGATCATGTGTCGAAAGAGACATGATTGACAGGGCAGAAGATTATCCCGCAGTAAACTGCCATTGCTTTCTGCGGTAAACTGGTTGTCAGCCAACGCTATAGAACCTAATCTGGAAAATGGAAATCTAAAAATGGAAAATATTAATTCACTCTTTCCCCTGTATTGCAATATGGACACAAAAAACTTGGCCGGAACCTGGACACTCCACGCCAATTCCGTATCAACTATCGTTACTTTACCGTTATATCCTCTTGTTACCCGCATAATGTAAGTGAAAGAAAAACTGTACCGGAAAATAAAACCGGGATCAGTGGAGAATGAGGAACTAGTCAGTTAAGTGCCATAGGTAATGCACGCTTTGGGCGATCATGTCTCAAAAGAGACATGACTGACTGGGCAGAAGATTATCCCACAGTAGGTTGCCATTGTTTTCTGCGGTAGACTGGTTACCAGCCAAGGCTATAGAACCCAATCTGTCCTATTATTTAACCCATATCCGGAGAAAAGAGACGCATTAATACCTTTCCCAAGGATATTTGTGTGCAAGTGAATGCAAGGAACTCAAATGGAATTCGAACTCGGCTCCTCGATTTCTCGTTCCGAGTCGATATCCACTGCACCACAACGCACTTTGTCAGCTATTAATACCGTGTAAATTCTGTGTTACAAAGCCGAATGCCAAGTAAATTAATCTTAATCACACAACACAGATCGCCGCTGAAAGAAATTAGGAAGAGCCTTAACAAAACAACATCATTTAAAGATCTCCATAATCTGCCATGCCAACAAAATAGAGCAAACACATGTAAATAGAAGAGTCAATAATGACGTAATCAAGAGATAGATTTTTCCCACTATCTTAACCAAAATGTTTAGAAGAAAACTCCAAGTTTAGTGAAAAACTCTTTCAATAAAAAGCGTTTATAAATATCATCTGACAATAACGCTAACTGTTCAATCAATGGATGCCGGCTGTTTACTGCATGAAAACGGTTAATTTCAGCATAATCATTATAAATTACCGGTTCAAAATATGAACAGACGATGAAATTAAGCTAGATATCGCTGTTTGACATTATAAAACTCGGTGTAATACAAGATATCTGTTTTTGACAATATCATAAATCAAAAATCGCAGTGCGTATTATACACGAAAACATTTTTTCAACTGGAATTTGAACTCGGAGACCTAAGTTCAAATTCCAGTTGCCTCCACGTAAGTGCAATTACCTTTGGGGAAAGATTTTAATCTATCTCTTCTCTCTCCGAATATGGATTAAATTGCAGGACAAATTAAGTTATATAACCTTGGTTGGTAATCAGTCTACAGTAAAAAATGTAATGGCAACCTACTGTGGTGAAATCTTCTCATTCAATCATGTCTTTCTCAAGACATGATCACTCACGTATGGCACTTATTCCTTCTCTTTTTTTAAAGCTACAATGATGAATTATTGTATTTCTTTCCCGTCTGCAGAAAAATAAAAATTTTACGAAATAGTAAAATGGCAGTCTGAATTTGTTTGCGAACGTTAGCGAAAGTGTCTAAAATATTTACACAATACATCTACAGTGATTTTTTTGTGAAGGGGTTTTTTGAATTAATCGAATATACTTTCATTTACAAAACAGGAATGAATAGTGTCGACTGAAAAAAATTTCTGGGGTTTTCTTTTAAGATCAGCACCGGTATTTTTATTCATTTTGGATAAAAGTGATTAATAGCGGAAATGAAAGAAAGGTTTGGAATTTTTTTTTAACCCTTAGAGGTCGATTTTCTCATTACATGTTTTCATTTTTTTTACCATTTATCTACCACTGACGCTCGCAAATTCGCTTTGCTTCTCTAAAGAAATTGATTGCGAACGTACCCCACCCATCAACTGGCCTTCTGACCTAAACATACTTTATTCTCGAACGTTTTCAGAAGAAATGAGAAATAAGTCAATCAATTCTTAAACATAAATCAGTATTATTAAATTTGTTTCTTGAAAGCAAAAGAATACTAATCATTGTTTCTGATATTTTGTTTGTTTTGTTTATTTTTGACGAGCGGGAGACTTTATTTTGTTTTGTCTCGTTTCGTTTCCTCACTTTTTGATTAGTAATACAAACGACGAATCTGATTGGCTTCTGCAAAATGATTTCCGATAAAAAATGTTATGGTTTTAGTTTAAACGTTACGCTTATTTCTAACTCGTCTTCTATATGTATGTATGCGTGTGTGATATATATATATATATATATATATATATATATATACATACAAGCAGTATAGCCCGGTGTTGCTCGGGTGCAATGAAAGCTTTAAAACTAATCCATGGTCCTGGAGCTCAGACTCAGCCTAAAGAATATTTGGGTGAAGTTTGGTGAGAATCGGATAAAAATTGTGGATTTGTATAAGGACATACAGATAGATAAACACACACACATAAACATCTTGCCTTATATATATATATATATATATATATATATATATATATATATTGTAATAGTTGTTACAATGGTTTATAAATTCATAGTATCACTACACAAAAATCTCGCGTTTCGAAGCTACCTTTTGGTGCTTCTTATCGGGTGACGAAGTGGAAATGAAAATTAAATGGTGAAAAAACAGTTTATTTGTGGTGAATTGCTGTTTAAGTGAAAGTGGGGTTGGGAGCTTTTTCTGATTCTGTCTGCCGTATTGTAGTTTTTAGAGATATGGGTTAGGACCGGTGGCTTAGTTTAAGACAGGTTTCTTATTTATCTTGTCTGGATGTAGTGGAAGTGGCGTCGTTGTTAATGATATATGTGGTGTGAGATTTTAAAATGTTCTATTCGTTCGTTCATGGTGCTTCTATTTGGTTTAGAGGAGGGTATGGAATAACTTAGTTTTGGGCAGGTCGCTTTTTCGTTTAGTTTAGGTTATTTTATATTGGGATATATGTTTTTTTTTGTTTTTATGCAGTGTCGATAGTTTCTTTTATTTTACTGCCTTTCACAGGTAGATGGACTTATCGTTGGTGTGGTGTGGGATTTATTTTCTTTTATTTCTACGTTTTTTGTTCTATTTATTGAGAGGGTTGATTATGTGTATTTATTGCATTTTTGGCGGTGTCGTGTGGGTGAGGTGCTTTTTTGTTTATTTAAATTTTAACGAGAAATATTTGCGATGTTTGCATAATACTGCTAATTCGTCTCTACGGTTTAATAGTTCGCTACTGTTGGGGTACTTTAGAATGTGTAGCTTTTCACTTAAACATAAAGGGCAGATGGAAGCTAAAGGACTCAAAACAGAAAGCCAAAGTAAAATGGAAAATTCTAGAAAAAACTAGCTCTTGCAACTCATTTGACGAATTTTTTTCGATATTTATCGGGGGTACCTCGACAAAAAAACTAGCTAAGAACACTCAGAGACTATTATAGTACAACTGTGTAAATTGTCAAGAAAATCGGTTCAGCCGTTTCGGAGTCTATAATTAACGGACACACACACAGTTCTATTTATAAATAAGTTCAGATATATATAATTTCACACAGACACTCACGCATTGCGTGTCGATTTTATATGTTCATTTTAATCTCCTTCTCCTTATACTTTTCGTTTTCCTTTTAAAATGTTTCTATAATTTTTATTTTTATTTTTTGTGTTTTGAATGAGCGAGGAGAATTTTTTGTAGATCGCCGTTACAAATATTTATTTACGATAAAGGCGCGTGAGTGTCTGTATGTGACTATTTTCTGGATGATTTTAATCATTAACTGTTGTATGATTTGGGTTTGTAAAATATCCAAAATTTTGAAAGATTATATTACTCTGTTAAATTCAATAAAAAAAAATTAACATTGAGTTCTACTTGAATTTGTCTCTGTTGGACAAAAATACAAAAATATTCTACGGTACATATATATATATATATATATATATTCTTGTCATAAAACCAAAACGATAGAAAATTAGTATTTACAAAATGAAGATATTATTATGACCGTTAGAATTAATATAAAAAGCTGACAATTCAATTCTTTTAGCAAAAATACGGCCCCTAAATATACTGTCATTTGTATTTGTAATGGCCAACTGAAAGTTCAGGCCAATGTCATCTAATCGCTTGAGATAAAAAAAAAATTACAACCTCCCGTAATAACTAACACTGTAAATCTAACCACCTCACGCCTGTTTTTTCCTGTCCTCCCATGATTTTTTCTGTCTGGATAAATTTAACCCATTCAATGTTGAGAGGAATTTGGTCCGAAGAGTGGTCTGTAAGAGCCCCACGATATAAACTATTACCAATGAATTTATAAAAGCATCCAAATTTTTTTCATTATATATATATATATATATAATGTGTGTGAGTGTGTTTCGCAGTTTGTGTACTATAAAGATACCTATGGCTTGCAGATTTACACTTTATAATCCTTTTCAAATATTCACACTGTTTCATTCTTTAAGCATTCTCTTTCTTTGCGAAATAGCAATGATTTTCGGCAGTTTTATAATTTTAGTTGGTTTATGACTTGTGTGTACCTTGTTTCTGTGGAAATGGCCTTATCTTATTTAGAACCATTGATAAAATGATTGAAATTTGTAATAGTTTTTGTTAATTATCGTATCAAGTCTGTGCAATCTGCATAAAAGCTCCATCATAGATTCCCATGGTTACTTCCACATTTCTTACAACAACCTTCTTATAATGCAGAATAACTTATAATATATCAACCGTAGAATAACTCACAACAACTTGCCAACGCATAAAGACTAGACTAGAAATAAGTAATAAAATAATTTTTAAAATGTGATATTTTTGTCGAGATTTAAATTAACATTTGTAAAGCTTCATTAAGTAATAAAAATAGTTTAACAGAGCAGCATTATTGGAAAATTAAAATGAAATGTCCGATTTGTTAAGCAATCTTTCTTCATAAATTATGACTAAATTATGACTAAGTAACCAGGTCGATTCTCACTGGGTGCCCCATACTTTCGGCTTTTCCACATCTACGCTTAGGAAATTACTGAACATCGAATATTTTATGTTTTTGGACATTATTGATTCTGTTTTATGGTTGTTTTTATGACAACTATCAACAATAATTTGTTTAAATTTCACATATGGATATTGGTAAACTAACAGTTTCTTAATGTTAAAATTCGTTTATTAATTTAATATTCAAGATTCCTTTAATCGCTGAAATGACTTTGTTTACGTTTTTCCTAGGAAAACAAAATTAGCTAATACAGTATTCGAAAGAATTCGGGAATTGGTATATTCTTACTTATTAATTAGCCTTTCGATAGCTCACACCAGGAAATGTTAATCTCCACGCGCCGTATCTCTTCAGGACGTAGGAGATAATGGCTTTCCACTTCTTTCTGTCTCTTGTTGTTCTTAATATATTTTGTCCTTTTATTTCTCCAAACCCTTAACTGCTATTTATTTGCTTAAAACCATTCGGTATGTCACGTAATATTTTTCTGTCTCTCTTTCCCTCCATCCGCCCTGTGTGTATCAGATTCTCAAAGCCCTCCTTTTTCATTGCGTGACCCAGAAACATTAGCTGCTTCTTTCTGATGTTAAGTTTCTTTTGTTTCCATTCTTTCCAGCACCTTGTCATTGTTCAGATGTTCAATACATGGTATCTTCAGTATCCTTCTGTAGAACCACATTTCTGTGGCTTCTAGTCTTTTTTTTTAGCTTTGAAGAAATAGTTCAGCATTCGCTGCCACATATGAGAACATAAGGGTCCAGAGCTTTTTTTTGTTTCTAATGAAACTTTCCTGTCTTTCAATATTCTACTCAGGTTTTGGAATACTAATAAGCCTTCGGATCTCAGTGTCGCAATTTCCGTCCTCTGTTAGAATACTCCCAAGTTCTCTGAAATTTTAGTCAAAAACGCGGATATGTACACAGCAATATACCGAGAGCATTAACAGATATACATATATATTCGAAAGAAACGATTTATTTTTAAACCGGATTTTTTGTATTTTAAACATTATTTTTATTAGATATTTCTATTTGAAATAAACTCCCATTTTTTTTTTTTATTTAGTGTGTATTACATTAATCGACCTGCGTGTTCGTAAGTATTGGTTTTATAAAGATTTCTCGAATGTGCAGTCTGATACATGTAATACAGCCAACCAGTTAAGTATCATACGTGATACACACCTGGGTCATCATATCTCTTTCGATCCATGACTGGCTAGGCTAAAGATTTTATCCGCATTAGGTAACGATTTTTTGTAGTAAATGATTGCCAACCAAATTTACACAACCAATTTTAGCCTACTATTTAACCCCTTAGCTGGAGATAAGAGAACTGGATTAATACTTTTCGCAAAGGTATTTTCGCGTAAGTGAATACAACGAATTCAATTGGAATTCGAACTTGGCACTCCAATTTCTCATTTTCATTACGCCGCAACGCACGGAACTTAAAATAAACACTTAACGTCTATCAATTATGGGTATTTACGCGTGTGTGTGTCTCTGTGTGTTTTTGTCTGCCTGTCTTTGTGTGTTTTTGTCTGTCTCTGTCTCTGTGTGTTTTTGTCTGTCTCTCTGTCTCTGTGTGTTTTTGTCTGTCTGTCTGTCTCTCTGTGTGTTTATGTCTGTCTGTCTGTCTCTGTGTGTTTTTGTCTGTCTGTCTGTCTCTGCGTGTTTTTGTCTGTCTGTCTGTCTCTGTGTGTTTTTGTCTGTCTGTCTGTCTCTGTGTGTTTGTCTGTCTGTCTGTCTCTGTGTGTTTTTGTCTGTCTGTCTGTCTCTGTGTGTTTTCTGTCTGTCCGTCTGTCTCTGTGTGTTTTTGTCTGTCTGTCTGTCTCTGTGTTTTTGTCTGTCTGTCTCTGTGTGTTTTTGTCTGTCTGTCTCTGTGTGTTTTGTCTGTCTGTCTCTGTGTGTTTTTGTCTGTCTGTCTCTGTGTGTTTTTGTCTGTCTGTCTCTGTGTGTTTTTGTCTGTCTGTCTCTGTGTGTTTTTTGTCTGTCTGTCTCTGTGTGTTTTTTGTCTGTCTGTCTCTGTGTGTTTTTGTCTGTCTGTCTCTGTGTGTTTTTGTCTGTCTGTCTCTGTGTGTTTTTGTCTGTCTGTCTGTCTGTCTCTGTGTGTTTCTGTCTGTCTGTCTGTCTGTCTGTGTGTGTTTTTCTTTGTCTGTCTGTCTGTGTGTGTTTTTCTTTGTCTGTCTGTCTGTGTGTGTTTTTCTTGTCTGTCTGTCTCTGTGTGTTTTTCTTTGTCTGTCTGTCTCTGTTTCTTTCTCTTTGTCTGTCTGTCTCTGTGTGTCTTTCTTTGTCTGTCTTGTCTCTGTGTGTTTTTCTTTGTCTGTCTGTCTCTGTGTTTTTCTTTGTCTGTCTGTCTCTGTGTGTTTTTCTTTGTCTGTCTGTCTGTGTGTGTGTTTTTCTTGTCTGTCTGTCTCTGTGTGTTTTTCTTTGTCTGTCTGTCTGTGTGTGTTTTCTATCTGTCTGTCTGTGTGTGTTTTTCTTTGTCTGTCTGTCTGTGTGTGTTTTTCTTTGTCTGTCTGTCTGTGTGTGTTTTTCTTTGTCTGTCTGTCTCTGTGTGTTTTTCTTTGTCTGTCTGTCTGTGTGTGTTTTTCTTGTCTGTCTGTCTGTGTTTTCTGTCTGTCTGTCTGTGTGTGTTTTTCTTTGTCTGTCTGTCTGTGTGTGTTTTTCTTGTCTGTCTGTCTGTGTGTGTTTTCTTTTGTCTGTCTGTCTGTGTGTGTTTCTTTTGTCTGTCTGTCTGTGTGTTTTCTTTTGTCTGTCTGTCTGTGTGTGTTTTTCTGTCTGTCTGTCTGTGTGTGTTTTTCTTTGTCTGTCTGTCTGTGTGTTTTTCTTTTGTCTGTCTGTCTGTGTGTGTTTTTCTTTGTCTGTCTGTCTGTGTGTGTTTTTCTTTGTCTGTCTGTCTGTGTGTGTTTTCTTGTCTGTCTGTCTGTGTTTGTCTGTCTGTCTGTGTGTGTTTTTCTTTGTCTGTCTGTCTGTGTGTGTTTTCTTTGTCTGTCTGTCTGTCTGTTTTTCTTTGTCTGTCTGTCTGTTTTTCTTTGTCTGTCTGTCTGTGTGTGTTTTTCTTGTCTGTCTGTCTGTGTGTGTTTTTCTTTGTCTGTCTGTCTCTGTGTGTTTTCTTTGTCTGTCTGTCTCTGTGTGTTTTTCTTTGTCTGTCTGCCTCTGTGTTTTTTTCTTTGTCTGTCTGTCTCTGTGTGTTTCTTTCTTTGTTTGTCTGTCTCTGTGTTTTTTCTTTTGTCTGTCTGTCTGTCTCTGTGTGTTTTTCTTGTTTGTCTGTCTCTGTGTGTTTTTCTTTGTTTGTCTGTCTCTGTGTGTTTTTCTCTTTTGTTTGTCTGTCTCTGTGTGTTTTTCTTGTTTGTCTGTCTCTGTGTGTTTTTCTTTGTTTGTCTGTCTCTGTGTGTTTTTCTTTTGTTTGTCTGTCTCTGTGTGTTTTTCTCTTGTTTGTCTGTCTCTGTGTGTTTTTCTTGTTTGTCTGTCTGTGTGTGTTTTTCTTTTGTCTGTCTGTCTGTGTGTGTTTTTCTTTTTGTCTGTCTGTCTGTGTGTGTTTTTCTTTTGTCTGTCTGTCTGTGTGTGTTTTTCTTTGTCTGTCTGTCTGTGTGTGTTTCTCTTTCTTTCTTTGTCTGTCTGTCTGTGTGTGTTTTTCTTTGTCTGTCTGTCTGTGTGTGTTTTTCTTTGTCTGTCTGTCTGTGTGTGTTTTTCTGTCTGTCTGTCTCTGTGTGTTTTTCTTTGTCTGTCTGCCTCTCTGTGTTTTTTTCGTCTGTCTGTCTGTCTCTGTGTGTTTTTCTCTTTTGTTTGTCTGTCTCTGTGTTTTTTTCTTTGTCTGTCTGTCTGTCTCTGTGTGTTTTTCTTTTGTTTGTCTGTCTCTGTGTGTTTTTCTTTGTTTGTCTGTCTCTGTGTGTTTTTCTTTGTTTGTCTGTCTCTGTGTGTTTTTCTTTGTTTGTCTGTCTCTGTGTGTTTTTCTTTGTTTGTCTGTCTCTGTGTGTTTTTCTTTGTTTGTCTGTCTCTGTGTGTTTTTCTTTTGTTTGTCTGTCTCTGTGTGTTTTTCTTTGTTTGCCTGTCTCTGTGTGTTTTTCTTTGTTTGTCTGTGTGTTTTTCTCTTTGTTTGTCTGTGTGTTTTTCTTTGTTTGTCTGTGTGTTTTTCTTTGTTTGTCTGTGTGTTTTTCTTGTTTGTCTGTGTGTTTTTCTTTGTCTGTCTGTTTTTGTTTGTCTGTCTGTTTTTGTTTGTCTGTCTGTGTGTAATTGTGTGTATATTTTTGTGTGTTTTTTTTGTGTGTGTGTATTAGTTTTTGCGTAGAATATGAACTGATCGTAACCTAAATCCATAGCCTCATCTGATAATACAAGTTATCAAATTCGATGTGGCTTAACCACTCGAATATCTGATGTTCAGGCTTTTCGTTCAGAAAAATCCATATTTAATACGGCTCGATTTAATATCGCAGAGGTTACCATTGAATAAGATTATTCCAGGACCCGGTTTCTTCAGAGAAGAGAGAGAAAGAAAGACTTTGTATTGGGTTTAAAGCCAATAAATGGAAAAATCATGTGTCAAGAAATGAAATGCAAAATGATAAACGACATTGATAAGAGTCAACATCTTTTCCGACTGCATAAACTTAAGTCTTGAGTGGAACTTGACCTGTTGTAAGGTGGTCGGCCAACCGTTTCTGGATTAAATATTCATTTCTAACGTAAATTCATATTTAAACTCAGAGATATGTACGATCTCGTATTATTGTGTAAGGAATGAATCAAGAAAATTGTCCTTGATTTAATATATATATATATATATATATATATATATATATATATATAGTCATCCGCAGACAAATCTGTTTCGCTGTATCACAGATCCTCAGTACTGTTAGACATCCGATTGCTTTTTACCCAGGATTGAAACCCGACCGAATTGGCATCAGTCGGCGATTCTACCCCTGAGCTATGGGCGCTCGGTAAAAGGAGGCAGACTTTTAACGCATGATGCATTATACGCCATTATATATATATATATATATATATATATATATATATATATACTTAAATAAATAAATAAATAAATAAGTTATTTTTTTGGTAATTTTCTTAGCGCAACTTAGATGCAGCACAAGGCCGGGACAACCAGTGAGGATCAAACTCACTACTCAATTGTAATGATTCCAGTGAGACAAGCTTGCTAATCATTACACCACCTCGTGGTTCCCAAGTAGCTTACACAATATGTATGTTTATACGTAATCGTCATAGACAGGCATTAATGCGTAGGTTGAATTGGTTGCTCAACTTAATCTGATACTATTCTTAAGACATTGATTATTTATGCAATGTGCCTTTCAGGACGTGGCTGAGCAATCCCCGCCACTTTTTTTTTCTGCTGTGTAGCTCTTAATATTTGTAATTTGCTATTCTTCCTACAACTTTTCTGTTTATTAAATCACGTTCGGTAGGTTACTTGCTGTTTTTTTTTTCGTCTCTTTAGTATGTCTTGTGAGTGTCAAATTTTCCAAATTCTCTTTCCTCGTCATGCGTCCCCCAAATTCTAAATGCTTTTTTCTGATTTTAAGTATAAATGCCATTTTTTCCATGTTAATTAAAACTTCCTCGTTGTTCACATGTTTGAGTTATGGTATTCACATCATTCTTTTATTAAAACATATTTTTAATTCCTCAACTCTCTTCATATTTGGACAAATTGTCCAGTGTTCACTCTTATATAGGAGGATTGATATTAAACAGCAGTTCAGCACTGTTTTATTTGCTTGTAACAAAATATTTGTTTGTTTATACATTGTTTATACATTGTTTTTTTTTTGTTTTTTTTTTCTCCTAAGACATATATTTTGTCAGAAATAATAATTCTTCATTTCCGTTGCAAATTATCACATTCCCCTACCCGTTTCTTATTCAATAGAGCGCCAAATGGAGTTGATGAGCTTCCCATACTGCATTTGGTCGCTGCCAGTTTTTGACGAGAAGCCTCGTTCTGGTGGCAGATTTTGATGTCAATTGCGGACATAACTGCTAAACAAAACGAACTTCATAAACAACAAAATGGGAAAATGAAGTTCGATTAAGTGAACGTATTATTTCTTGATGGGGTCGGAATAGATCAAGAACGCCAATAACAGGAGGCCCTCACCCACATCCCAAAATCTCACCAAATGACAAAACATCAAATTTATCTGATGGATTGTCTTTCTGATCGGGCCCAGAGCAAAGCTGCATTCGTTCATATAAGAAATCAAACGTTAGACTCGAGTTAGATAAAACATGCATATGCTATTTACCTTGAGATCCTTGATAAAATCTATAGAAAAATCAGCAATATTATTAGTCGTGATCTGTCGGCTCGGATTCTTTTTCCCACCGTCGTTAGGTTGCCTCTCTGTGTAATTGTTCAGATGAGCTCTTCTTTATGGCACATAGGGATTTTCTTATTATTTATTTTTTTTTATTATATATCGCAAGACTGACATCGGCACCTCATCAATTTACCGTTGATCTGGCTAAATGTAACCGTAAATTCAATGCTCACAAATGTAGAACTCCCTTTCGTCTCTATGCTTTTCGGCCAACTTTAATATGAAAAAATTAACTGCAGAGTCGTTATTTACTTTCTTCCTTATTACTCAGGAGCAGGCATAGGTAACGCAAACTCAATATTTGCTAGGAGTGTAGGAAGCTGATTTTCTAAGTACAACTTATATGTGGCACAAGGCCAAAAGTATGGGGCACCCAGTGAAGATTTTTCTTGTAACATGGACGAGTATTCATTATTTTCTACTCTCTAAATATTGCTTAAATATTAGAGAGAAAAAAAATCATAACATATATATATATATATATATATATATATGTCGGTGTATGCACGTATATATGTCCCTGTGCTTTTGTGATATATATAATTTCATTTTCAGCATTTATGTCATTGCCGTCAGTGATTTCAAACGTGAGAATGCCGGGATTGAAAAAAAAATGCTGCATAAATGTGCACAGAACAATCGTTCTAAAAGTATGTAGCAACATTCGAAACTACTCGGAAATAACAATGTAAGATCAATAAATTTAATATATATATATATATATATATATATATATATATATATATGCTAGCCCGGTGTTGCTCGGGTGTAATGAAAGCTTTAAAACTAATCCATGGTCCTGGAGCTCAGACTCTTTGGACATTGGCACGAAAGACTAAAAAGTAATAGTTGTTTCCAGTTAAAGCAAAACCTTACACTGAAAGAAAAATGAATGAAAGTCAAATTTTGATTTCCTTCTATCGATATCAAATAAGTTTTTTTCGTTGTAAACTGAATTTTGAAGGCTAAATAAGTCCTCTGAGTAAATGGTATCATGGCTGAGACTAAGAACTACAATTATACCTACTTAGAGCCAAACCTGAAGCAAAAACTAAAACAAAAGGGCTGAAAACAATACAGACAGGCAGATTAACAGACACACACACAAACATCTTGCCTTTTATATATATATATATATATATATATATATATATATATATATATATATCAATTTTCTGCACTATTGTACAAACTGCAATCTTCTGAATATCGTTTCTTATGTCTTTGTCTATGAGTGTATCAAATTTGATTAAAATCGGACCACTCCTTCTATAACCCGATTTTTTCGATTATCGATTTTCGATATTTATCGGGGGTACCTCGACACAAACTTAGCTAAGAACACTCGCAGACGCTTATCGTACAACTGAATAAATTTTCAAGAAAATCGGTTCAGCCGTTTCGGAGTCTATAGGTAACGGATACACACACAAAGTTCCTTTTATAAATAAGCTTAGATATAATATGAATTTAAACAAGCTTTATAATAATATAATTTCAAATATTAAAATTAAGTTCGTGCGTGCTGTCGATATATATTCAATTTCGGTGTGGATTCTCTATGAGTGTAGCACTTGTTAACAATGTATATCTTACGTAAGTGTAGTGATGTGATTTTGTTTGCAAATACATCCCTTGGGGTCTGGCACTATCAGTAGACTACCTAGAGAGTAGGCGCCCAATTTGTTTTTAAAAAAACAACGCCAATAGAGGATAACACGATTTGATGGAGACATTTCATCGTTATTTTCATAATATTTTCACTGTTATGTGGTTGATGATATTTGATAGGAGATGGGACAGAGGTGAACCGGAGATGTGATGCCTTTGTGGAAACAAAACTCTTTCTGGGCCTTTCGTCGTCATCTAGCTTGGTACTCGAGATGTTCTCTCTTGAAGATCAACTCAGTGAATGGCTGAATTAAAAATATTGTTTTCTAGTCTCGTTGATTTCCGGTCGCAGGGCATCGGTCAAAATCATACGTAGACTGTGTACACCTTTGTGCATAGAAATGAGTAAATATTCACGAGAAAGGAAGCAAAATAGTACATAGGGTAGTTTTTAAGTTGTTTGACCATAGTTATTTTACATATAGATTTCAGTACAAATTCAGTTGTTCAGCTGTCGTATATATTTCAGTCTTATTTTTTTAATTCATATAATTTTGTAGTTTTCTTTAATCACGAGAGGTCCCTTTGCCGTCAAAAATTCCCGTGTTTCGCAAGAGAGCATTTTATATATAAATGTTTGAATTGATTTATCGAATATTTGGCCTTCAGAAGCGATTTTAGTCAAATGTCCGAAATAGGTCAAATAAGATAAGTCAATTGAACATTCAATGATTTATCGAATACGAGTGAGCCCATTTCGTAAAATGTGACGGCAAAATATTTCTATCGACATGCCATCTTAAATAACGGCAACATATATATTGATGTACATACTATTGAGTATCTTACATTAAGACATAAGAAAATAAAATTAACCCCCGTCCCCGAGCGTGACAGCAGGGATATATATGTATTTTTCCTCTTTATTATTCTCTTTATTTTCCTCATCACCTTCTAATCATTTTATATTTTTCCTTTTCTTTTATAGAAGTATTTTTAAATGCCAAAAGCTTTGAGCTCAGACAACATAAAACCGATATCAATATCTGTCTACAATTCACTTCTTGCCTATATTTAAAATTTCTCTCTTTTAGTCGTTTTTCATTGACTTTTGCCTCTCAATACTTTCTCACTTATTTTCATCTTTATCTTTTTATATCTTCTGTAACTTTCTTTTTCCTCTTTCATTTCCTTTTCTTAATTTCTCATCTTATTTTCTCATCTTTTCCCCCCTCTTTTTAATCTCTTTGACTCGTTTCAAAAAGACTTCCAAAAATAAAAGGAAATGATGTTTTTAATATTAATTTTTTTCAACAAAATATTTATTACCATCATTATTAACTACCTGATGAGACATTGTCCTTTCAATGTCGAAACAAAATGTACAATTTTGTAATAGTTTTTACATGTTCTAAAGTAATAATTAATAATAAATGATCATTGCTCTATTTTTATATTAGGCACTGATTTAAAATAATGTTTTGAACGTTGCAATTATTTTCTTTATTCCTTAAGTAGATGGAAAGACTTTTAGTCGTATTAAATATTTTATTTTCAAACTTAGCCAGATCGAAGTAAATAAATGCTGTTTCCACAACTGAACCGATGAAAACACTATCACGCTGTACGCATATGTTATTTTGACGGTCATAGAAGGAAAAAACAACGGTACAAATCAAAAGTAGTTCGAGTAATATGTAATGTCTATTTTGAATGGAGAGAGAGAGAGAGAGAGAGAGAGAGAGAGACGTTAATTTTTGAAATTTAATTTTTTATATGATTAAGCTTTTTTTTAACTGGTACATTAATACAAAACTGTTAGTATCAAGTAAGGTTATAGTCCCATTATTACGCTTTTGAATTTTGAAGATTTAGATTAAATCGTGAGGGATTCGAATACTGTATTTACAAGATACGTATGATGTAAAAAAGGTAAGCAGATAATACAGTGCTGATTGCAGACACGGAAACGAAACTACAGGACATCCTACAGATGGTAGCTGAAGAGACTGACAAAAAAGGACTATAAATAAACTTCAAGAATACCGAATGCATGGTCATCAGCAAAAAGACCAGCAGAAAATGGCAAGCACAGTTGGGGGATAGTAAAATCAAGCAGGTACAAAAATGTAAATACATAGGAAGTGTGCTAAAAGAAGGGGGAAAGTGTGACGCAGAGATCAGAAGGCCAATTGGCATGACGAAGTTTGCTTTCCAGAAGTTGAGTAAAGAATTAAGAGACAGGAAACTTTCACTAGAAAAAAAAGAGAGGACTGGATTTTTATGTGGTGTCCGTTTTTCAATATAGTAGTGAATGTTGGGCAATATCAAAGATGACGGAAAAACTGGAAGCAGTTGAAATGTGGTTCTACAGAAGGATGCTGTGGATATTGTGAAGTATATGAGCAATGGTGAAGTTTTGGAAAGGAAGGAAACGAAAAGGAAATTAATAATAAGCATCAGGAAGAGACAACTAAATTTCCTGATACATGCAATGAGGAAGGAGGACTTGGAGGACTTGGAGAACTTGATACTAACAGGCCAGATAGAGAGAAAAAGAGATAGATGAAAACGGCGGATAACATATTTGAAGGGCTTGATCAGGTGGGTGACAGAACGGGTGTTGCATGATGTTACAGGAGAAAGTTTGCTAAGAGACACCAGGGATAGAGAGATGTGGAAGGCCCTGATCGCCTAGGTCCTGAAAGGAAAAAGCACATAAAATTTTTGATAAAATGGAGTGGGTATATGATCTATGATAGAACGGAGAAGGCAGTTTAAAATAACACACCCAAATTATTCATGAGCCGTTCTTAACATCGTATTTTGGCTTTAATTTCTGATGACAAAAATTGTCCAACATTTAGATATTTTTTTATTATACTGGTTCAAAGCTTTTGGCTCACATGAGTAGTTTCAAGGATGCTAATATAAAGACATCTGTCATCAAATATGATATTATCTTTTGTTGACATGAAACATTGCTATTCGACGATAACAGTCACCAATTAGCAGACGCAGGTCATACATTTGTAATGCGATTCTAAAACGTCACTCCGCATGAGAGACGGAAATATTAACAACAGAGCCATATGTCAAAATGCAATGTAATCTGTTGCGACAAGATTGAAATGAAATTTTATTGAGTTTGGGTTACTTTGATTTAATATAGCCTCCGATAGTTTAAGGTTCTTTTTACTCTGTGTATGTGTGAGTATAATTGTCTTATCGAGTAAAATCTGTATAATATTTGTGTATTTCTGCATTTTTTTTGTTTTTTGTTTTTGTTTTGCTTTAATCCTTGAATGAAAATTAATCGCTTTAGCATATCTGGACTCATCTGGATTAATTTGAATCTTTCTCTTTTCTTGCTAACAATTCCAGCATCCTTGAAGATTTTCGTCGTTTTTTGTCAGATTTATACACTTCCAACAAACATTCAATGACCAACCTTTTTTAGCTAAAATCTTTAGTTAGAATATTTACTGTTTTTCAAAGTAAATTTCTCCTGTTTTTCTCGGTAGTAGAAATTTTTATGTTCCGTTGATGCTAACGTTCTCAACAAATGTCTTGCTTTTTTTGTTGTTTTCCCAATTGATGTATTCTTCTCTGTAACTTTGATCATTTTTTTTAATCATTTCACCTCGAGCAAGGCGGAAACCCCACTGATGTGCAGGGGGCTACATAACTGTAAAAAAATTAGAAAAGAGTGAGGAGTACAAACTAGTTAGACAGGAACAATAGAAAGCTGAGAAAGCAGGTGCGATGACATACATAGGTGGAGAAAAATTTGAGGGTTATACAGGGGTGGGGAGAGAGCTAGAGTCCAGTGGTTAGTAGATGAGTATTGACTTTGCATTTGAATTTCTGGAGGTTGTAGCCGTCAGGAAAGCAATAATACGGAAGCGAGTTCCACAAGCGGGAAGTGCGAGTGAAGAAGCTGCAGGAGTAGAATTGTCGTCTGCATTTGGCTAACCTGACTGTGAATGGGTGGGACCCAGATGCACGAGTAAACACCTGTTGAGGAGGCATCAGTGACTTAAGTTCGTCTGAGCAGAAGCCATGAAAGTATTTATAGAACAGACAAAGGGAGGCCACCTTTCAACGATGGGAAAGTGGCTGCAGTCGAGCCGTCAGATCAGTACCTATCACATTACAGACTCTCCTTTGGAGCCTGTCAAGAACACTGAGGAGAACGGCAGGGGCACCTGACCATAAATGGCAGCAGTACTCCATGCACGGACAGATGGTTGACTTGTATATATGCAGGATGGATTCAGGTGGAAAAAACATCCTGGATCGACATAGTGACCCAACCTTCTTAGCAGTAGATTTTGCTATGGATTCAATATAATGGTTCCATTTGAGGTTTGAGGACAGGCTAAGTCCGAGGAGACGTAGTGTATTACTCTCCCGGAGAATCGCTTGGTCCATGCTTATGGGAGGCAGGAGAGGTTGCCTGAAATTGTTGACAGACAACAGCTTGGTCTTAGATGAATTGAAGTTGACAAGCCACTTCTTGCCCCAGTTCACCACAGAGTGTAGATCCAGTCTTCTAAAATATGCAAAAAAGGTAATTCTTCAATCTGAGTTGTATGTGAATTTATCTATGGTGTTTGCTTCCGCGTCAGGAATTAAATAAATTGGAGAATTTTCTTTTTTCTTCCTAATTATTTCAAGAAACATTTGTTATTGTTCACGGAATTCCAAAATTTGCTTTTTTAACAATTGAGCTAATAATTCTTCCATATTAAAGAATACCTTTTTTTTCTTCATTTACGCACAACAAAGAAACATTTACACCAACGTGGTTCTAATTTCTTTTCGCTACTGTTGTGTACGCCGAAACGGAAGGATATTTTCTCCTACAACATGTACGTTTGATTTCTTATCGTCACTATTATATCTTACTATTAACCGTTATAATATTATGCATCGACGGACTTTAATGGTACTCTATTGAACAGTTTGTCAAGACTCTGTCACCAAAGCCTCTTCGAGTTCTTTAAGGCGCATTGCTTAGACCATTTGTGCTACCGGAAGTTACTTATTTAATCTATAACAGATAAATAGATATGAAAAGGTGATATATATATATATATATATATATATATATATATATAAGATAAAATTAAGTCTGACACGTTATTTCATGGTAAATCGGAAGTGTTTGCCTATTTCAGTCGAACCATCATCAGCTTCCGTTTTTATTGTACATAAGATTTTAAAATCTTCTGTACAATAAAGACGGAAGCCTACACTTCCGATTTACCATGAAATAACGTTTCTGCCCTAATTTTGTCTTAAACTAGCTCTATATGTATTTATATACATATATATTTAGAGTTCTCTTAAAGAGTTATCCTACCACTTTATGTATAAGACACTCCTTTGGATTTTTCTATATCATAACCGCATGCTTATATATGTATGTATGTAAGAACAGTTGAGATAGAGTGATAGGTATGGACATGTAAGCTGGATTGATAGATATAAACAACTGAGATTAACATGAGCATGTGATTTAGAGAGATATATATTTAATTTATTTGTTTGAACATTATCTTTAAACGATACTCATAAATACGAGTAGATATTCCGTTTTTAATCAAGCAGTATTCATATATTTATTTCTACCTGCCTGATCATTTACAATAAAATTTGTTACGAAAATATGTCATTTGGCAGGTTTCAAACCTGCAATGCCTAACAACGTAAGTAAAGTCACCAATTGGTCTAGTGCGTCTTAAATGATCAGGCCGGTAGAAAGAAATATATAAATATACTATTTGATTAAAAACATAATATTTAATCAAATACAGGTATCGACTAAATATAATGTTCAAATAAATATGTCGGTTGTTAAAACTATTTTGTTAATCTTCGGGATTTTCTGTAAAATATATGAACAGAAATGATAGATAAGTAGATATGGCGATTTTCTAAGCGCAGCTTAGATGTGGCACAAGGCGGAAAGTATGGAACACACAGTGAGGAACGAACTCGCTATTTAGTTGTAACTGGTTCTAGCGAGACAAACTTGCTAACCATTACGCCACCTCGAGGTGCCCTGATAGATAAGTAGATATGAACAGATTAAATAACAAATGAGATAAATGTATAGATATAAGCAGGTGAAATAGATGTGAATAGGTCAGAGACAGATAGATAGATATGAACATTCAATATAGGTAGATGCAAACAGGCCGATGTATACATACACACACATGTTGCGTTAGATAAATATTCGTTTAAATTACGCAAAAATGAACATAACATTGACATCTCATGTTAACAGATATATTTACCAAAATGACACAAAAATAGATTAAACTAGCAGCGTGTAAATACATTTTATAAAATCGGCATTGGCTTTAACCACGGCCTGCATGCAAATTTGGAATCGCTACCATAATCATTGCTTCGAGTTTCTTTGGTGTTAGGAGTTTTGTTTGTCACTCACTCAACTATACTCTGGGGAGTTAGGTTGCCAGATTTAAGGTGTGATGTGGTCGCAGAATTGTCTGAGAGTGATGTTTGTAGACATATGATCTTCCAGGGCTTCACAACCTTAAGAAACTCGATGTAGGTCCCCATGTTGTATGAAGATAAATATAAGAGTAACGTCATCATCACAACTAATAATTCCAAACTATAACATCTCTTTCCAAATTTTCAGCACTGTCATCAGATTTAAACACTGTTTTGGAAATTCCGGTGCGAATTCCAAGCAGTAGAGTGTGCAGTTTCCAAATTTCTGGTGGAGTGAATTGTTATTGCGCCTTTTTGTCTCAAAGACGGTGCCAAATTGACCATACTAAACTGTGCAGAAGACAAAATCCTAAACGAACAAATCGTATGTTCGCAAAAATAATACAAAATGGCAACAATTTTACTCATCGTAATCTGTTTAAATTCCTTGCATTCACCTACACACAAATACCCTTGGGATAGGTATTAACTTGACGATTCCCTCCAGTTATGGGTTAAATAATAGAACAGACTGGATTCTGGAGCCTTGGCTGGCAACCAGTGCGGGATAATTTTCTGCCCAGTCAGTCATGTATCTTTTGAAACATGATCGCCCAAAGCGTGTATCCCGTATTGCACTTAACTGACTGACTGAGTGACTCTGTATATGTAAAAGGTGAAAATACCAACTCTGTGAAAGATCAGCATACATTCATAAGAATTAAAGTGTGTCATGTTTCAGCTTGTTACCAAAAAATCCATAGATACTAAGAGTAGTGGTTTGAACAGTGCAATGCAAAAAAGTACTGTCTGGAAGCCAAAATTGGTTCGTAGGGACGCCTGAAATTGCATCTCTTTTGGTCAACAGAAAAAATGCCTCTTACTGGAATGAAGCAGTTGTACATTAAAATATATATATTAATGGCTACCTAAAAACGAATGCCCCGTAGTATAGAAATCTCCCAAAGTTTAACAAGATTTTCCAGACAATGTTCTTTAGTGACCATTGTTGGCAAAGAGAATTGTGCATCAGCTTATACAACGGGATTCACATTTCTTTTTGATTTTCTCTGGATATCTATGAAGATTTTATAACTGTATGTGAGTGTATCTCCAAACATGTAGATGACCCGAACCTGACAGCTTATTTCTCCCCCAATGGGCCGGAAAATTGGTTGGTCATTTTATATATCTCCAACACCATTCCGGTCATAGTGGATAATCAAAGATCAGACCTTGAAGTTTCGTCTGTTGCAATGAACGTAATTTCTCTCAAAGTGACTTCTTGCTTTGAACGCCTGTTGGGATTATATCTAATCGCATACCTCAAAGGAAACGAGCCATCGCTAAGAGAAATGGTTGGATCCTTGTAAATTTCTGGTAAGAAATCTGATTCCATATTCTATAAGAAATGAATTAATACTGCCATATATGGATTGTTGTTGTACTGTCTTAATTTTGCAGTCTTCATATAATCAAAAAGCATCCTTGTGGGTGATGAATTCTTTTCAACCTTATCACTTCTTTCTCCAGAGATGAAGCATTGCAAGTCTCTCCTTACTCTACCGCTATTTTGATGCAAAACCTTAAAGCGTTCTACATTCCTTTAGTCCCCTAACTTTAACCCTCACAGCTAGGACCCGCGCACACCGCATGCATTGAGGTAAATCACCCTTGTTTTCTTCGTATTCCATTAGTAACGAGGAAGATCTATTCTGATAACCTTTTTATGAAGAATTGTTTTGTAGTACCAGAGGATGTTTTCCAGACGTCTACAATATTGTTCAACGTTTTATTTCCCACATATTCGCATAAACTGAACCACTTATTCTTACAGCTCACAACAAAATGTATTTTAGTAACCATTTACCTCTATACACCCAAGAGAATACTTTCTCGATCACTACGCTATTAAGCTGTTCAAGTCTAGGATTAGCCCTTATCTTGCCCAGATACCCTGCATTAAGTACCCGTCCTATACTTACCGATCATACAACAACCGCCCTCAGCAACTCTCTACCCTTTAGTCTTGTATAACATGAAATATTAGTTAAAAAAAGTAATGACGACACTCTAATCAGAAAGTAAGGACTGAATAGACGATAGATAGCAGAAATAACTTGAAACAGTGAGAATTATATGGTTAATGACGAGCATACAGATATTTAATGATAGACATGGGAAAAATAACAAAAAAACATTAATACGAATTTCATATAAGCAATCATTTTTAGTGTCAAACTCAACTAGAAAATATAAGCAGTGATATAGTAATATCACACAAATAGACAGAATTATACGCCAGTATATCTGTTTCACTATTCCCATGGGTGGAACGCCAGTTTGCAAAGTGAATCGATCGATTATTGGGTAGAAAGCAATTGGGTCCATCGATTTTTTTCTAATGTTCGATTACACCGAGGCGATCCTGACCTCTCAAACAAACAGGTTGAGAATTTCCATTGAAAACGGTATTAATTACAATGGTTTTAGACAAGATAAGTTGGTCTGAACAATTATTTCGACCTTCTGGAAGGGTGTCTGGACGAAAAATGACACTTCAATCTTCAACGGAAATAGAAGCATCTCGAATATTAATCTTTAATAAGATGGTACGTAGATGAAAGGTAATAGATTTGGAGGTTCCTCTGTGTGTTTATGTAGATTGTAACCTTAACTACACGCACAAACTACTTTACAAATACGAACAGTATACAGAAACAAAGAAGTATACGAAAAAGAAAGATAATAATTGCTACCAAACACTAACAAAAATATATCATTACAAAAAAGTGACAAAAATCTAAAATACCTCGAAGATGAAAACCACTCCAAAGTTAAATACAACAATGTCTACGAATTCACATTCTCCTTAAGCGCGCGATATATATATATATATATATATATATATATATATATATATACACATACAATATATACACATGTGTGTGTATATATATATATATATACACATACAATATATACACATGTGTGTGTGTGTATATATATATATATATATATATATATACACACACACAATATATACACATGTGTATATATATATACACAATATATACACGTGTGTATATATATACACATGTGTATATATATATACACAATATATACACGTGTGTATATATATACACATGTGTATATATATATACACAATATATACACGTGTGTATATATATATATATATATATATATACACAATATATACACGTGTGTATATATATATATATATATATACAATATATACGTGTGTGTGTGTGTGTGTTTATAAAAATGAGATCAATACAATTATATTGTAGAACTTTTGAATATTCTTCATTTAGTAACTTGATAACTCGTAAGAACTCGTTTACAAATGAAAAATATATATATATGTGTGTGTGTTTGTTTCATTACATACAGCCGACAAGAAAGATTTATGAATTTTCTTAATTAACTTTCTTCCAACATCTTAACAGTTTTCATTTTGTTGGAATTAAGAAAGACAAAAAATGTCTAGAGACGAAACGACTCTTGAAAATGTTTGTAGAATTCACTGAAAGCGCCTGGGACAATAAAAAATTTGGAAAATTTATATTCGTTAACTTATACACACACATTTTTCCTATTTGTATATGTGTGTGTGTGTGTTTTGTATGACGTATAATAGTATCATAAACGGAAGTGGAGATGATGCGACAAACTCAATATGATTGGTTGGTTTTGGCTTCTTCCGATCAGATTAAAAACGAAACCTGTAAGAAAAATCCGTTGTGATTTTTTTTTTGTATAAGAAGGTAATAAGTGGAATTACCTCATCAGATCTGATAAGTAAGAGTTATGTATATATTATACAAGGTAACTAAAAAAGTTCTGTCCGTTTAAAAAAAAAAACAAAACAAAACGCTTCACAGTATGTGTAACTTATATTTAGTCTTCGAAGTAATCGTCATCGGCATCCAGCACCTTCTGCCAACGTGTCTTCAGCTGTACAATGCCCTTACGGTAGAACTCAGGATGGTTTTGACGCGAAGAAGTTCGTGAGAGCTTTGCGCAAGTTGGTAAAGGATTTCCCACGAAGATGATCATTCAGGGAGTTAAAGAGGTGATAATCGGAAGGCGCAAGGTCAGGTGAATAAGGTGGATGGCACAAAATCTCTCACTCAAGTTGCTGCATGGTATCCCTGACCACTCGCGTGACTTGCGGCCTGACGTTGTCATGGAGGAAAAGCACACCTTTGCGATTCACTAGTGGCAGCTCCTTCTGGCGCAATGCCTGTTGCACACGTTATAATTGCCGCGAGTATACGTCTCCAGTGACCGTTTGTCTCGTTGGTGGCAGTCCATAATGAACCACTTGACCTATACACCAGACACGAAGCATAATCCTACGTGGGTGCATAGGTAGTCTTACGGTGTGAAAGACAGCATTCTGAAGAGAAAACCAATGTCTGGAATGCTTGAAAGTTTCGTACAGAACCCACTTTTCATCACTGGTAAGCACTGGATTGAATAAAGATGCGGTACGGAGGTGAGAAAGCAGCGATACGCAGGCTGACACTCACTGTCCCTCCAACAGCGTTTGCGGAACCCACTTGCTCAGTTTGTACATCTTACCTTGGCGGTGCAAGTGAAGTCTGTTTCATTGGAAACGTTGAGCTACTGTCCTCTTCAATGGCCGCCTTCAGGACTCCGTCATTCAAGACCTGCAGTCGTCCACTGCAAAGCTGATCATGAAAAGATAAATCTCCTGACTTGAAATTTCAAAACCAACGCCTTGCAGTAATTTCATGCACAGCACTATCTCCAAAGCTTGACATATACGGCGACTTGATGCAGCTGCTGATAAGCCCACTTTGGTGTCGTAAAGCAAACAGCCCCGAACGAGATCTCTAGACACTTCCACCCTTCTCACAGCTGTCCGGCTTATAACTGATGGTCGGGCACGGTGCGCGCATTTTTTATAACGTCTGATGTTCCTAACTCCGGATGTCCGAATTTGAAAACAATTGCTACACGCATTTCGTATATATTTCAACTTCATTCAATGACTAATCAAAAAGCGGACAGAACTTTTTTGCTTACCTTGTACATATATTTGATAGCACAGAATTTATTAATAACTTTAAATAAGCAAACGTGTTTGTTTTTTAACCTTGAAAGTTCTTTCAACTAACACTAAAAATGAATACAATAACTTTTTGTATTATTGTCAATTATTGTGTTGACAACGGCACTCTTCGAAGAAGTGTTTGTTGAAAGAATTCTCAGGGTTAAAAAAAGTTTTCCTTATTTAATATATATATATATATATATATATATTGCTGTCTTTATTTTAAATCAAACCACTTAAATAGATTTGTTTTAATTCTCAACTTGTTGGTATGCTGTTTTGTGCTATTATTGTTCATGCGATGATTTGTAATTATCATGAATTGTTATTTTATATGTATTTTAGAACATGTACAAGCTACTACAAAATTGTACATTTTGTTTCAACATTGAAAGAACAATGTCTCATCTTCGCTTTTATTGTTTTCTGCGTCTTTCTCTTTCCTCTTTCTTTTCCATTTCTTGATTTCTTCTTGCTTTCTCATCTTTTCTACATTCTTCATTTTTCCCCTTCTTTTAATATCCTCTTACCTCGTACAAAAAAGATCTCCAAACATAAAAGAAAGTGTTTTTTATATTTTCTTAAAAAAAACGTTTATTACCATCATTATTAACTATCTGATGAGACATTGTTCTTTCAATGTCGAAACAAAATGTACAATTTTGCAGTAGTTTGTACATGTTCTGAAATATAATTTATAATATATATTCATTTTTTATATTGAGCACTGTTTTAAATTAATATTTTGAACATTGCAATTATTTTCTTCGTTTTTATTCATTCGAAAATAAAATATATAATGAGAGAGATAGAAAATAAACGAACACTTCCTGGTCGTGGGATCTGATAAGGGATGTTAATTTATTGCTCTTCTTACCCTAAAATACCCCTAACACATTTTTCTTACCTTTTTGTCTTTTCTCCCATCTGATTTATTCGAACTAGTGTCTCTTCATCGGTTGTTGTAGATTTTATTGATGAAACAACGTTTTGGTCGTTTACTCTCAGGCCCTCTTCAAGTGTTCATTTTTTCCCGAAAACGGGATATATTGTTGTTTCGTCTCCGTCACGCCTATTTATCTTAAAGAAAAAAGTAGTAAACAAACATTCGGAAATTGCCATGAAAAACGGATGTTGAAAACAATCTGATATTTGATATGATGGTTTAAAAAATACAAGTTTTCGTACGATTACCGAAGTTAAGCAACGTCGAAGCTTGTTACTACTTATAACAGTGGCCGCTTTGAAAATCCAGGTGCTGCAAAATTGATTGTGCTGGTGGTCTTAACGGCTTGGAATTAGAAATCGGGGAGCAGAATTCTCATTTCAGTCGACTTCCTTGCTTTCAATTACGCTAAAAATATACCAAATAATGGTTAGAACATATCTCTTCTCCCCTCAGCTATGGGGTAATTTACGCTTTGTATTGGTAGATCACTATTATTTCCAAAGAGCATTCTTATGATCTAGCTTTAAATGTCATGCAAAGGTTAATAAACCGTTAAAAACACGTCGTAGGGAGTTTTATCTTTAGATACGTTAGTGAAATATTGTTTAGTTAAAAAGAAAAGAAGAAATTAATCAACAGACAGGAAATGTCAGTAAAAAATAATGTACACACAGATGATGACCAGATGGTACTTATTTGACTAAAACACCGTCTATAATAAGAACTGTTAGAAGGTGAGAAGATTAGTTTGAATAATTCAAAGCAAATCAGATGGTTTTGATTATTTTTTTCGGCTTCAATTGTCATAAAGAAAAAGAAAGTTTTTCATGTCTACTACGATGTTGGAGAAAAATAACTTGAATAATTAAAATAACTGTTTTAACTTTCAAATGAAATTGTCAAACATTATTATTTCATCTGATTGGCTGCTACATATGTTGTATTGTTCCTGCTACATATTCACAGATCCTTGATAAAACGCAAATAAGAATCTGCAATGTCAATTATTCTCACCTGGCATCTTGACTTCCGTCACTTTCCTACCGCGGTAATGTAGCTTCCCAATTTTCATGGAAATTGTTCTGATAAGCTTTCCTCATTGATACCTTAACTATTGTTATGTGATATCTGTTCTTCGATATGGCAGTGAATCCTAAATAATCTCACTAAAGATGAAGACAAAACTTCAAGTAAACTGAATGTTGCTCTACAGAAGGATGTTGATAATGGCAGGAACCAAACATGTGAGCACAGGCGCAATTTTGGAGAGGATGGAAAAGACAACTAGTACTTAATATGAGCAAAAGACAACTGAAGTTCCTGGGATATGTAATGAGAAAGGGCGGTTTGGAGAATCTAATACTCACAGGTCATATAGAGGGAAAAAGAGACGGATAAAGCAACGCGTTACATACCCGATGGAGGACAGAGGGGTTTGGAAGTGGTGACAGGAGAAAGCGTGTTAAGAGCTACTAGGGATAGGGAGATGTCCGAAGTAATGGTCTGCTACGTCCTTAAGAGACACGGCATATAGAAAAAGACTGTTGGTGGCAAAGTCTCATCATTTTACATTTGAAAATTCTAGATAAAACTGTAAACTTAAATGCTATTTTTTGGAACTCTCTTCCGGCTTCTTGATTTCCTGTCAAGTTTGATCTTCAAAAATTTAAATGCAATGACAATCGTTAGTTTCTGTCTTAATTTCCGTTCTTTTGTTGTTCTTGTTCTTTAATAATGTTTTTATTATATTCCTTCACCCTCGGTAACACCCTGAATGTTTTTGGTTTTGTTGCCTTCATTGGAATGAAAGAGTTATAGCTGTAATTTTAGCATTGATTAATGACTGCGTCAAATTGACCATTTTCTTCTGTATGCCTTGTCCTTTCTAGACGTAGTCGATCATGGCCTTACACGTCTCCTTATCCCTGGTGGCTTTTAGCACGCTTTCTCCTGTAACACCACGCAGGCCCTTCAAATGTTATTCGTTGCTTTCCCCTGTCTCTCTTCCCTCTATCTGGCCTGTTCGTATCAGGTTCTCCAATCCCTCCTTCCTGCATGTCCGTGGAACTTTAGTTGTTTCTTCCTGATGCTCGCTATTAAATTTCTTTTCGTTTTCATCCTTTCCAAAACATCATCATTGCTCACATGCTCGTTCCATCTGTACAAGCACATTTCAGTTTCTTCAAGTTTTTCCATCATCTTTGATGATATTGTCCAACATTCTATGCCATATTAAAGAACTGACATCACAAAGCAATCCAGTACTCTCTTCTTGGTTTCCAGTGGAAGTTTCTTCTCTCTTAATATTCTACTCAGCTATTGGAACGTGTCCTTCTTCTTCTTCTATGTGCCCTGTCCCTTCAGGACGTAGGCGATCATGGATCTCCACGTCTCCCTATCCCTTGTGGCTCTTAGTATGTTTGCTCCTGTTGCTCCTGGCAACCCCCGTTCCGTCATCCACCTGATCAGACTCTGCAGATATGTTATCCGCTGCCTTCCTCTGTCTCTCCTTCCTTCTATCTGACCAGTCAGTATCAGGTTCTCCAGGCTCTCCTTCCTCATTGCATGTCCCAGGAACTTCAGTTGTCTCTTCCTGATGCTCAGCATCAATTTCCTTTTTGTTGCCATTCTTTCTAACACTTCGTCGTTGCTTGTATGCTCAGTCCACGATATCCGTAGCATCCTTCAGCCATGCCAATTTACCTTTGGGTCATTGTGTCGCACGTTCCATCTTCTGTTAGAACACTTCCCAGGTATTTAAATTTTTGTACCTGCTTGATTTTAGTATCCCCCACCTGTATTTAGCATTTTCTGCTGCTTGTTTTGCATTCGGTTTTCTTGGAGTTTATTTGTATTCTTTTTTGTCACTCTCTTCAGCTACCTTCTATAGGCGATCTTGTAGTTTACTTTCCGTGTCTGCTATCAGCACTGTATCATCTGCGTACGTTAAATTGTGACCTCCGATTACAAATCCTGGCATAACATTTAGGGTGACAAACTGACCATACTAGACCGATCTCATCAAGCTCTGGAAAAAAAACGCTACGTTGAAAGAAACCACTTTCAGATTCTTTTTTAGATGGTTAATCTCTGCTGGATGTGCGTTGTGGTGCATTGAGTATCGGTTTGGAACGAGAAATTGCGGAACCAATTTCAAATTCTAGTTGAATTCCATGCAGTCGCTTACGCCCAAATAACCTTGGGAAATGTATTAATCCGTTTCTTCCCTCCAGTTATGGATTAAACAACAGGATAGACTGGGGTTCTCCAGCCTTGTAATGACAACCTACTGCAGGATAATCTGCCCAGTCAGTCATGATCGCCCAAGCGTGTATCACGTATGACACTTAAGTGACTGAATCTCTACCTTAGACACATGATAGAATAGGATGAGGAAATGTGATAATAGGACAAAATTTATTAAGTCTGAATTAAAATTTTAAGTTCCATAATTGCTTACGTCCTGAATAGACATAGCACATTGAAGTGGAGAAATTTTCTAGAAATCTCACCATTGAATTTGTGACCAAACTCATATCGTGCTTAAATTCCCGAAGTCGAAGTACGTTACAGCTATGGGAAAATGACTGAATCTTAGATACCAGGTCTGCAGTGAAACAGAATCTTTCGATTCTGTCAAGACACTCTCTAGATATATTGTAGGGCAATTTGACGTGGTATTAAGGTTAGCAAGCTTGTCTTGCTAGATTGGTTACCACTGAATTTAAACTGAATTCATATTTTTGTAAGTATATTTAAAACACAATTTAAATGAACATTTGCTAAATTTTAATCTAAACTTATTTATAAATGGAACTTTGTGTGTGTGTGTATTCGTTACCTATAGACTCCGAAATGGCTGAACCAATTTTCTTGAAAATTTACACAGCTGTACTATAAGCGTCTGCGAGTGTTCTTAGCTAGGTTTTGTGTCGAGGTACTCCCAACAAATATCGAAAATCGATAATCGAAAAAATCGGGTTATAGAAGGTGTGGTCCGATTTTAATCAAATTTGATACACTCATAGGCAAAGACATAAGAAACGATATTCAGAAGATTCAATGTTGCAGTTCTTACAATTGTGCTGATAATTTGATATCGATACCAGGAAACCAAAATTTGATTTACACCCATTCATTTTTTTCAGTCTATGGTTTCGCTTTAACTGGAAACAACTATTACTTTTTAGTCTTTCGTGCCAATGTCCAAAGAGTCTGAGCTCCAGGACCATGGATTAGGTTTAAAGCTTTCATTACACCCGAGCAACGCCGGCCTATACTGCTAGACTGAAATAAAAAAAATACCTATTTCAAGGAAATTGGTCATGTTATATGAAAAACGAAAAGAAAAGCGAAATGACTTAGTCTGATATGAACCTTTATCCTACTTTTAAATTGTCGTCGGCAATTCTCTTGCTTTAAAGAATTTACCCCCATAAACCCCAAAAGTATTTCAGGTTGCATCTGCACTGTAATTGCCTTTTCTAAACTCGTTATTGAATCTATGCCTTAGATGCTCCGTAGGAACTTTCATCTTATGAAAGATCAAGGAATTGTAGCAGCATCAAAGGTACATTTGAAACTGTGCGAACATAATCTACATTATTTCAACTCGTACGACTGTCCTCGTTTTTGCTGAGGTTATCGCAGCATTTTAGTTGTTGACTTCCAGCGTTAATTAGGATCTCGTCAGTCCGCCAGAACTTGAGGGAAATTTGAAGTAATCCTTTTATTTAATCTACATGTGTAGTGTTCTCTTTCAACTGACCTTGTCTAGGGATATCATGTTTAGTTACTTTGTTAGTGCTCAGTCATTACTCGCAATCCTCAAACTGAAAACAAGTATGCATTGCTGGGCTTCGAGATGGAACTTGTTCTTTAAAATTCTATGATAGAGACTAAATAACTGATGTAGTTTGAAATTCTCTAAATATTGTCTTGATCGACAGAGTTCTGATGAAAAGCTCAAATATCAGAACATTATAACAAATATGAAGACAATAGTCTGTATGTAAACAACTTAAATACTCTTCATCCCGGAAATGAAGCCACGAACATCTGATATAACAGAATAGTTAGGCATCTTAGTAGAGTAACAATACCATTCAGTCTTCCGATTGTATATTTCGTTAATATTAGTTCCGGGAAGACGTGTTGAAACAACATCGTTTTTGGGCGCCGCTAATCAGGAAGCGCTTCATTAATGACAAAAGAGTTCTTCTTCTCATTCGACCATAAGAGTCTATTCAACAAGAAGGCCTATGTCTGGTAAAGACCGCGAAACCACTTACCACGGATTAATTTTAAATATTAACAAATAGTACCTATCACCCATAAATAATAGGGGTTTCTCATGGGGTAATTCTTAACGAAAAATTATAACTATAGCTTGAGTCTCACCGGATAATATACATACATATGAATACATATATATATATATATATATATATTCGAAATCTTTTACACGTCAAACCTTATAGAATTCTAGTTAAAATTATCGAAACATGCTTCATAAATGGCATTAAAACATTGTAAATCGTGGTGTGTGTATATACAGGGTGTCCACAAAGTCCGTGTGCACTTTAAAAAACTTATAACTATATTTGTATGTGCAAGAATAATAATTTGTACACGGACTTTATGGACAATATATATATATTAATTGATTGTTTAAAACTTAGTTTTTGGACCTAATAGGGTTAGACCAGTACACATTTGTATTAAAAATTGTTCTATACAATTATATTGTAGTTATTAAAAATCGCCTGAAGAAACCACTCATGGTGGAAACCAAGGTAGCGAAATAACTCGTTTAAAAATGAATATATATATATATATATATATATATATATTCAAGTGTTCGTTGAAATCTTTTACAAGACAAAAATGGCATTAAAGCATTGTAAGTCGTGATGATGGTGGTATATATATATATATATATATATATATATATATATATATATATATATATAATCGTGTGTGTATAGAAAATATTAATATGTTAAAGTGTTCGTAGAAATATTTCTCAAGTCAAAATCTGTGTAATCCTCTTCCAACTTATCGAAGAGCTGCCTTATAAATATCTTCATTGTAAATATGTAACTGAAGAAAAAATACTTATTCTTGAAGGATAGTTTATAAATCAAAACAGAAACTATTTATGACTGGTCTAAAACATTCGTGATGTTTTTCTCTCAAGCAATTCGATTACTTGCGAACGAATGATATTAATAAGGTGCGAAATATTTCTCGATAACACCTTTCGTGTGGAAACAATTTCCAGTTTTCACCCGTTTGCATTTGTTTTTTTTTTTGTTTTTTTTCCGGTAGTGAAAGTGGTCAAAGGTGATGCAGAGAGTATATATTTAAGGTAGACGCCGACTAACCTTCCCAGTTAAAGTAGGCTATTCATTATGCTGAGTAGATGCGATTTTACTGTAAAAAAAAAAAAAAAGGTTTTATATTTTGACATTTTCTTTGTTCCTTGTATGTTCCAAGCTGAAATTTAGCAGTTAAGAGACATCCGTCTACAATTCATTCCCATCGATTTGGTGAAAGTGCTTCAATTTGGTGCAGCTGTCCATGGTAAGCCCGGAATGCCCACTGGTTTCTATGCCGAGGTCTCAATCGAAGATGCTCATTTCTTGTAAACGATTGGTTAATTTTGAAAAACTGGCATCAACACTTGTCACTGTAGTGCTTCTTATTTTTCTTACCAAAGACTGACAAATATTTGAGTTGTATATATGGATTGGAATTCAACAAGCCGAATAGAATAAGTAAAGAACAAGTAGGGAAAAAGTGTCTTTAATCTAACATTTTTCACTCTTAAGAAACTTTATCCGAGATTTATTAAGAACGAATGATTTAAAAATCCTAGAGACAGTATTTTTTAAAAATACTGTCTCTCAGATTTTTATTCTATTCATATATATTGATGCATGTTTCATTAAATTATATAGACAAGATTTGTGGATTTATTTTATCTAATATTTTTTCATATAGTCTGATAAGCTTAATAGCATTATTGTTGAAAGAGAAAAGTAAATCGCAAAATTGAGACATGTCTTTATTTAAATTCTTTCTGAGCTTTTAACTTACATCAGTCATTATCAATGATGAAAATAGTGTTTGTCGTAACGGGCAGTTTGCGGACGAACGATAGTCGTAGCCATCTTTTTTGTTTGTGTGGAGGATTGGCGAACACGTGTGTGCATGCTGGAAGCGAAAATCGCACTACATCTTATATCTATCTCTCTCTCTCTCTATATATATATATATATATATAGAGAGAGAGAGTTGAATATATGGATCGAAATCCCAAAAGATGAATAGAATAAGTAAATAACAAGTATGAAAACGTGTCTCAGAGATTTAATAAAGACGAATGATTTAAAGATCCAAGAGACAGTATGTTGATTGAGGTATAGTTTCATTAATCGAATACATGTCACGTGTGATAAAGCAATGGATGAATATTAAATGTAGAAGAAATGTAGAAGACACGTATCTGACAAATCCACATACTGCCTCTCGGATTTTTAAATCATTAATTTTTAATAAATCTCTGAAGCAGATTGCTATAAGTTAAATATGTTATATTAAAGACACTTTTTTCGTAATTGTTCTTTAGTTATTCTATTCACATATATATTCGTTTAAAAATGTCGATCTTTGAAAAAACATTAGTAAAAATGAAACATGTTGGCTAAAATATTTAAAGTAGCATACTCGACATGGTTTAACATAGTCTCGCTAAATCAATTAACGACCGAGTAGTGAGTTCAATCTTAACTGGGGGATCCATAATTTCAGCCTTTTACTCCATCGGAGCTTTGTTTAAAAAATTACCATATCTTGGCTACTTTGACCATATCTCGCTAAATAAATTACAACCGACTGAATAGTGAGTTTAGCTTCACTGGGAGCTCCATACATTCGGAATTGAGCCACATCAAATTGTGCTTTGAAAATCACCATAAATGTGCCAAGTTCCCTATCTTTTTTATTTTTCTAGAATTGAAAGGATTTCCATCACGCGTTATCATTTCTTACAATAAAACGAACATCCTTATCTTTATTTTTAGGATCACAGTTATTTTTGTCCACTTGTACAGATGCCTCTTGATCCAATTAACCTTCGGAGATATTTTAACTGATTCTAATTTGGTCTACAGGGCATAACGGATATACTGCTAGTCACGTGAAACAGGGCTTACGGTTGCATCACGTTGAAATAACGAACCCTTCACAATCAACGAAGTTAAACAACTTTGAGCTTAATCAGTGCCTGGAAAGTTGATTGCTTCGGAATACAAGTGTTGTATACCAATAAACAACAAACACGTCTGTATATAAAAATATATCATAATATTTTTTATTGATGACGATGGACCGTGTAGCCTAGTGAACAGAGAGTGAGAGCGCGCTTCCAGGGGGTTGACAGGGTGACGGGGGGGTGTCGTCGTATCTGTTGCTCCTCTGGTCTGGTCTACTCTGTCCCTCTGACTCTTCTGACTAGACTGCCGTGAAATCCGTGCCCGAGGTCTTTTTATCTCCAAACCGGTACTTCCGATTTTTGCCTCGCCTACGCACGCCCACGTAATTCTCAGAGACACCTGTTCTGCTTGCCTCTTGTAGCCATTTCCGCTACTGCCGGAAATAAGGTCAAACAAACATCCGTTCCTTTCAACGGCCGGAAAACGCCCCCGCTTGCATCAGCTTCCTTCTTCGGGTGGGGCCAGATTATTATATTACACAAGGTGCTATAAGCTTGGGTGTAATGGATAAAGGCTTGGAATTGTGAATCCGAAAGTCGACTTGAAATTCCCGTTTGGTTCGTTATTACTTACAAAGAAATACCCTTGGGAAACGTATACATCTTTTTCCCACACCTATGGTTCAATTAATAAGACTCGCATTCATAAACCGTTATCAACTAATAATTGAACGATTAACAGTGAAATGTTGAGAGGACTTAAGAACATGGAAGCCAATGTCTACCGGCTAAGATTGTCAAAATCGAATATAGATTTTTTTCATTCTTTCCCTGTGCCGTCACTATTCAGGATAATGCCTACATTATGTCCAGTGCGTATCAGTTTTCTTAATTCCTCTTTCCTCATTATATGCCCTAAGATAATATTCAGTTTTTAAAATAAAAACAGGACGTCTATTTTAAAACATGCGTCTTCACCTAATATAAGGTTTTAAGTAATAAAAAACAAATTTATTTTAAAAATAAAACTAACGCTTCTTGTTAAATTATTTCATCTTTTGTTAGTCCTATTTGTTTAAAGATTGAGAATTAAAAATTAAATTAAAATTAAACACGGCTAGTTGATACCATCTTTTTAAATCAGCCTGTTTTGATAAAGATGCAAAATCGCTTCAAAGATTCCTAATAGTCTTTGCCTTATATATATTTTAACACACCAAACCTAATCATGTTGAGATATCAGCTGTGCAAAGTTACGCCATCCGGTAATGCAAACTTTCGTTTACTTTGATTCATTTATTCTTTCTTCTCTTTTCTTTCCTTTCTCGCGGGTTTTCTTTGCCGGATCTGTTTGTTTTTAATTTTTGTCTAAACATCCGGCGTTTATTGGTTACATGAAGGCGTGCTTTTTAGAAGACGCCAGGCTAATGGAGATCGAAATAATGAAGCCGTCCATTAACGGGAAATCACATGGAAGTGTCATTAGCGTCAACTTCCGCCTTGTGACGACAAAGATGCTGCGATCCGAGGAAGAAACGAACATTTCGTAAATGTTAACTGATTGAGATCTTGGTAAATAGACAGGCACCACCTGTTGTTCTTGAACACGATATGCGCTCAAAGAAAATATGTTATATACTTCCTGATGAATTTAGAGTGCGTTGAAATTCTTACAAAATTCTGTCTATATATTTAACTACCTCTCTTTTTTTGCAATATATATGGCATAATATAACGAATAAATAAATACAGTTATTTAAAAGCACAAATGTTTTAAGCTTAATCCTCTTCCCTGTAAATGCACTCAAATATCTTTCTTTCCATTACAAAGAGTGAACACATATACGTATGTATATATATTTTTTTTGAACATATACTGTTAAATATAAGACAATGAATGTCTATTATGTTTAATCATGAGCTCTCCCGTAGACTTACATGTCACCTTTCTAATCAGAGTACAATTAAACAACATTTCTTAGAAAAACATAGCAATGTAGGTAATATCAGACAGATTTGAGTTAGCAACACAATAATCATCACTCATACACACAGTAAAAAGAACCTTCAGATATTGGAGGCCATCTACATTAAATCCAAACAACCCACACTTAATAAAAACACGTTTAAATCTGGTCATAGCACATTACATTGCATTTAAATATATGGTTCTGTTATCATTTACAGCTCTCACGCAGTGTGACGTAATAGAAACACATTACAAATTTAAGAACTGCGTTTGCTATTTTTGGTAACTGTTATCGTTGCCTAGCAAAGTTTTATGTCAACACGAGATAAAATCATCGCTGATGGTGTATGTTCTTATGTTAACGTCCATGTAAACTCTCTGAAGATGGATCATGTGAGCCGAAAGCTTAGAACCAACTTAATAAAGGATTATCCAAATGTTGGAGAATTTTTGTCTATATTTTCACCTGAAATTAAAGCCAAAATGCGATGTTTAGAAAGGCTCATGATTAAACATGATAGACATTCATTGTCTTTTATATTTAACAGTATATGTTTAGAAAATTATCTGCTGCCTCGATACACTATATTATTATTTCATACCTAATTTTATTCAATGACAGCTCACATTACTGTTTTTTAGATTTATAAGCGTATGTACATATCTTTTAATATTGTTCAGTTGACCATATGAATATGCATGATCATTTGTTTCCCCCGGTAGCGAACAACTTTTGTTTATAGATAATTTGTTTTTAATAAATTTCATTTTGATTTTTGCCTCGATAAAGTTCATCAATAGACGAAACCCGTCGGCTAAAACAAAATGTCGTTTTGTACTTGTCTCTTCTCTTTTTGTTCATCATATTTCTCTCCTCAGATTTTCTGAGAAGATTTACACACATACGTGTGTATGTGTGTATGTACATAATCCAAAAATATACATTCTGTAATATAACATTCTTATTGACTAAATAACATATGAAACTTCCTATGTATTAACCATTTGCGATTAATAAAAGTGCCTGATTAGCTGTATTTACATGGAAAATGATTATGATTAATGAAATACGTGTGCTTTACAATAATTTTACTTTTTTCAGTATTTGTAGCCATAAATAACACCAAGCAAATATCATACCTTAACATAAACAGGATGCGATGGATGAATTATCGTCTGAATGAATCAAAAATGAAAATAACACTGAGATTTCATTTTAACAAATATATTTACCAAAATTACACAAAAATATCTTGAAATACAAAAGAAGAAATTTATCCAATAAAATCCTCATTGACTTCCACCAAGACCTTCAGACGATTTCGGAATCTCATGCATCCTTTTTGAGCGGTTTCCTTGTTTAAGTTCTTTTTAATGTTGTCACCATTTTTGCCTTCAGTTCATATCTGGTGTCACAAGGAGTTTTGGTAGGTTGCTTAACTACTACAATTATCAGAACAATCAGAGTGTGTTTTCCGATTTGCTGTATCTTCCTAATCATTACCAGACTCATCCAACTCCTTCCGACTCTTCTGCAGTGTCCTCAAATTGAAACCATGAAATGTTTTTATCAGAGCTTCCGACTTGAATGCCAAACAGTACAGAATTGCGCCATGATGATTTTTTCTCAAACTGCCCAACTGACTCTTCTCTACTGTGCTGTCGACAGAATCAAAAACAACGCGCATGCACGAAAGTAAATATATAAATGCCGACAATATAACCATCCCATTGTATATATATATATATATAAAATAAATTGCAAACATTATGTTGGCTTATTTTTAATAAAATCCGTTCATACTCACGTATAATCATTCGCTTATTACAATGAAAAGATGTCAGAAATGAGCTGTAACTTTGACAGATGTTATTTTCATTAATTTCTCAAGATATTCAAGTACTTTCAACCTCTTTCCGAGATCATCCTCAGGAGTGTGAGTTATGACAATAAATGTAACCGGAATACTGTGTTTCTAAAAAATTACTGTTAGAAGAATTGAGGAAAATGATGAAAGATAGCAATTGACGTTGCATTACAATTTTTGGAATTGTAGCTAGCAGAGAAGTAAGGAAGAAGGTTCCACAAGCGGAAAGAAACGAAACAGTAAAAATGCCGGTTATATTTAACTATTTCAACGATAAAATAATGGAACCTAATTGCCAATCTTATGCTTACATTCATGTAGGGCAAAGAAAACTCGTTGAAGCTTATTCTGCACAGATAGACAGACATCAGCCATTAGCATCAAATACTCTGATTTTAATGATTCGAATTAATAACCACACCTGAAGATTTACAATGGTACTGAAGGTACAGTTGATGCACAGATAGAAATGTTTAACATCGTAAGTGCTTGCAAAAAAATAAATAAATTATACCAAAAATCAAGTGTGTATCATCAAACTCTATATTTGTTGCAGATCTTTGATGACTGTTACAAATATAAAAAGTTCAGAATTTGAGCCCCCGTTTAAAATATATATATATATATATATATATATATCCACAGACAGATCTGTTTCCCCATATCACAACTCATCAGTACGGTTAAACATCCGATTCCTTCCAGCCATGATTGAAACCCGACCGAATTATCATCAGTCGGCGATTCTACCACTGAGCTATGGGCGTTCGGTGAATGTAGGTGGACCTTAGTTATATACAATTTAAACACACGCCAGTAACCGAGAGTGTTCGAATTCATTACTGAATGATGCGTGAGTAGCTACTTTTTTTTCAATCTACCATTCCTCCATAGTGTTCAATTGGGGTGTAAGAGCGTATATATATATATAATATAAAATCCAAAAAAGGAAAAGCGTGTAGTTAAAATCTCAAAAGCCAGATCCTATTAATATTAATTTAATTTTTATTAAAAATAATCCAGTTGGAGGGCTCGATGTAAATAGAAGACAGATCAGTTTCGCTGTATCACAGCTTATCAGTACGGTAAGTCAGCCGGTTGCCTTTTACCCAGGATTGAAACCCGACTGAATTGGCGTCAGTCGGCGATTCTACTTCTGAGCCACGGGCGTTCGGTAGAAGAAAGCAGACTTTTTAGCGAGTATATTATCATTATATATACCCAATAGCTGAGAGTGTTCTAATTCATTGCTGAATGAACGATGCGTAGATGCCAGAGTAGCTACTGTTTTCAAAGTCTACCATTCTTCCAGAGTGCTCAATCAGGGTGTGAGAGCGTATACCAAATAAAATTTAGAATGCTACATACGTTGTATAGCTATTTCAGCAAGAAAAATCTCGAAAATGATCCCAACCAGAATTTTTTATTTCAAATAAGGTTAAAAATTACATAACGGAAGAAGCCAAAAACCTATTCTTACACAGGAGCTTTACAAAAGGAAAGGAGGCCGGGATTTAAGAAAGAATTTTTTTTTTTAATTTGTCCTCCAGATTAGATACCGAGGGGCAAAGAAAGAGATTCAAGCCTCAATATTAGAAGATTTTTAGATTACGTCTGTTTTTAAAAAAATCAAAATTTAACCGTGTCCCACGAATAGAAGCGATGTTAAGAAAGGGACATATATATATCACCCTAAACAAGGCAGTTTACTGCTACTGGTACGCAGAGGGTTACAAAGGATGAAAGTTATGAGAAAGAGTGACAGATTATAGGGGGTGTCAGGAAGTGGGTAAAAGAAGGATGAGAATACTGATGAGAGTGGTTTGGACGAAGAAAAAGCATGAGAGAGAGGATGCAAGTCAGTGAGAATGGAGATGACTATTGACTTTACATTTAAATTCTTGGAGATTGTAGCTGTATATATATTTTAATTGTTTAGCTATGAAATCTTCAGGTGTTCTAGCACTGACAAGTAAAACGCTTTAAATATAATATTTAAATATTTGTTAACGTTTTTTTATTATAATTTAATTCTAAGCAAAGTGAGAATGCCACTATAACGAAGGGGTTACAGGGAGTGAATGTGAAAGAAAACACTGGGTGTAGGGGGGATTGAGGAGCGGGATTCAAGATCACAGATCGCAATTGACGTTGCATTTAAATTTATGAAGATTGTAAGTATCAGTGAAGCAAGTAAACGGGAGTACGACAGGCGGGAAGTGCGAGCAAAACTGATGGAGTAGAAGTGGCAGTTACATTTAGGTATTTCAAAGGTAAATTGGTGAAACACAGAATGCCAATGCAATAACATGCTTAAATTCACATGGTCGGGGCACCAGGGGAAAATAACACGCCAAAGCAGATTCCATGAAAATATTTGTATAGAAGACAGAGGGAACTCATGTCGGTGAAAAGTGACTTGAGTAGAGATGCCAGGTCAGGTTCAAATACATTGCAGATTCTTTTTTGGATTTTGTCAATGACCACCCAACCAGATATGGTAACCGTATTCAATGCAGAGACGAATAATTGATTTACAAATGTGCAAGTTTTTTTAATCGTTTCACCCCAAGCAAGGCGGTACCGCCCCTGATGCGCTTAAGAGAATAAAAGTGTAGGTCGGAGGAGATTGAAGAGAAAGACGAACCAGTTACAGGGAGTGTCAGAGGGAGAGCAAAAGAAGGATGTAAACACAGGAGTGAAGACTCTTGAGAAGGTAGAGAGAAAGGAAAAGAACAAGATACACGGTGTGATGTAGAAAGGGCTGGAAACAGGTAAATAATATATATATGATATGGGAACTGATTTTGCATTTAAATTCCTGTAGTCTTGTAGCCGCCAGGAAAGCAAGTGCATGAAAACAAGTTCCACAGGCTGGAAGTGTGAGAAAAGAAGCTGATGGAGTAGAATTGTCACCTGCATTTCGTAGATTTAACTGGAAGAGGGCAGGACCTTGTTGCCAGTCTGGTTGCATGAGTAAATTCCTGTAGAAGTGGCACCAGTGACCTCAGTTTGCCAGAGCAAAAGCCATGAAAATATTGTAGAAGAGACAGAGGGAAGCCACATCCCACTGGTGAAAAAGTGGTTGGAGTCAAGATGCTAGATCGGTACCAATTACATTACAGATTTCCATTTGGAGCCTGTCGGTAACACTGAAATGAATAGCAAGGGCGCCTGACTAGACATGCAACATTATTTTTAGCACGGTCGGATGGATTCTGACGAGAAAAACTTTCTGAGAAGATACAATGACCCAATTCTAGTAGATGCAGTTAATGATTCGGTACAGTTGTTCCACTTCAGGTAGGTTGAAAAAGTGAGACGGCAGAGGCACAGTGCTTTGCTTTCCCTTAATCAAAAATCAGCTATGCTGATGGCGGGCAGGAATATTTGTCTATGATGGTAAGAGGAGAGCAGTTTTGTTTAAGAGGTTTTAAAATTTACAACCCACCTCCTACCGCAGTTAAACACCGAAAGTCCTCTTTAAGAGTAGTTTACTTTGTCAGTCTTGGCTGATTTTCTTTTAAGACGATAGTAAATGGTAGTGTCACCTACATAAAGTCTACTTGGTAACAGATGACATCAGAAAGATCATTAAGATGAGAAACAGCGTAGGATCTAGGACTGAGCCTTGAGGAGCAGATGGTTTTATATGAAATGATCTGAAAGCGTGCCCGTTCAAAACGACATTCATTTAACGATTTGATGGGAACAATTAAAGGAAACAATCGTCCTGTAATGCCGTAGGTCCGGGAGATTGCATAGAAGCCCACCATGTCAAACGCTGTTGAAATATCTAAAGCCATAACAGGAGATTCGCCTTTATCTAGAGTTTGGTATACATATTTAATGATGGCCGTTAGCACATCAACCACATAAACGGATGAATTGGAAGCCATATTTTTGTCAGTGTCGGTTGTAAGAAGTGAGATCATTAACCATTTTAGCATTTATTAGAACTTCGAATACTTTGCCGTGTAAGAGGCTAACAGGGCGTTAGTTAGATGTAATAGGGTTCACCAGAGTTCTTACAAAAGTTTCTATAGATGAAGGCTCCCAGAAAGCTAGAAAAACTGAAAGTAGAGAGGCAATGGTTGTAGAGGTTAGAGAGGACTGGTGCCAGCTCAGAGGTCATTTTTAGAACGACAGCTTAGATTCTATCACTTCGGCTTGCCTTATAGGTATCAAATTTAGAAATGATGCCTGATACCAGAGATAGGATTATGCATATATATCGCCCGGTTGCGCCTCATTCTAGTTGTGAATTCGTGGATGGGTACTCCAGTCAAGTCTAAGTTAAAAGTGCAATTCTAAACAATGCATTCCACTTTTTCTCTGCTGTAGATGTGAGGACATTGAATTGAGTGAATAAAGGATGGATTGAGGGTTTGTTGTTGTTAAGCACACTCTCGCAGAGCCGCCAGTAATCTCTAGAAACACACTTGCAAGATTCTATACGTTGTTTCATTCTATCAGCAAACAATAACTTTTGCTTCATCGAGGACACACATAAATTCATTACGACCAGACACAAATATGCCTCTGTTTTAATCAGACGTGTCACTCCGCTTCATGCATGTGAATCCTGTGGGCAAAGGGTCCGAGCATGCAGGTGAAAACCAAAGAGATGAACGAGGTTTAATTTTTGAATTCCCTCCTTTTAAAGCAACGTTGGCGGCATTCACCCAGGAGGTCCCAGATGCGCTTTTTTATCAGGAAAACAAAAACCTGGTTTCATGGAACGTCACGAAAGAAAATCACTGAACCCGTTCCAATCCGAATGAACGTTGATAATAGAAAGATAATCTATTGGTTAGAGGTTCCTGGAGTAAGAGGACGCAGAAAGAGATGCTTACAAACACAACCGCATGATCAGAGTTCCTGTTTAAAAGAAAGAGGAGTAGTATATACCTGCCGCTAGAAAATTCTATCTATTCTTATTGAAAAAAAAGTTAATGAGTTTTAAAAGTCGAGATATCCATTATAGATTTAACAACTAATTTACAACTGGTAGTGTCATAGCTCTGAAAAGATTTATCTAAACTATAAACAATCGGTTTCACTACCTGTTAAGTTAATTTCTTCGAATTTTCGATCAGAATAACTAATTCGGGCAGTTGAATCGGCTACCAACAGAGATTTTAGAAATGCAATCTTTACAGAACATTCTAATGTATTAAGTAGGGAGGTAAAAGGATACAAGTCAATCCCAAGAAGCAAGCATGTATGACCAGTTGATACAGCAGCAGAATAAAAAAGGAAAGAAAAAACATAATATAAAAAAATAATTAAAATTAAGACATTTCAAACGAAGAAGTTTTACCAAAGTTTAAGTACTAAAAATACCACTGAGAACATCAATTAGAAAATAAAATCATAAAAATAGTACTCCTCCAAAAAAAAAAAAAAAATAGATGATTAAATGGAGAAATACATGGAATAGACACTTCTTGGAGGAGAAAGAAAGAGAGGAAAATATCTTGAAACACCAGTTTAGACATTAATTAAATCTAGCAAAGCAATACCTCTGAAAAAAGTCTTCTGAAAAAAAACAATCAGATTCATCACCACTAGTTAATTTTTTCTCGAATTTTTGACCAGATAAACTTAGATGGATAGACAGACTTATGATATAGATAGACGAATGGACGGGAATATGTTAGGATAGACAGATTGTCTGTATAAGACTTGCTCTTAGATATTAAATTAAAACCAAACATAAAGAAAGCGTTGTTGCTTTTAAAATTTCCCTTATAATGAGCAAACCTGATTAAATATGTTAATTTTACTTCTATTTTATCCGAGATTATATGTAAATGACTCACTTTAATTTCTTCATATTTCGGTAAATTTTGTTTACAAATTAGCATTATTCTTCAGTTACCTGGATATTATCCCAGATATTCGATTATCTTGCCCCCCCACACACACACATTCTACCTAAATCGATCTTCGATTCTGTTGGATTTTAATAATTTTAGTTTCTTTTTCTTTTTTTTTTTTTTTTTTGCTTTTTGGCAATTTATTTTCTTTGGATAAAATGCGATACTCTTCATTTTCGTTTTGAATCGATGAATTCTGATAAAAAATACTTCGAAACGGTCGTGCCTACTCTCCAGACATAAAGAACGAGCGAATTGAAATAAGCAATAACATGACGGTGACAGATTTGAAGAATTATTATTCCAATTCCATGATCTTTTTTTAATATTAGAACCCGTGTTGTCAGGCAGTAAAATCGACAATTGATCTCATTGCCATTAAAAGTTACTTTCCTTTTCGGTGCATCATAAATAATCTTATTGCTAACTGCCTCGTTACATTACACCGTTCTGTTCAGTCCGTAGTCTTTCATAATAAATAATTTTTCTTATAGAAAAATCGGATATTTCTTTTTACAAGTACGGTTTCTTTTATATATATATATATATATATATATATATAAATGTTGTTTTTTTTTATATAAGACTCTCATTATAAACTTTTGAATGTAGCTATAATTTTCTTTTGATTTTCTCGTAAACAAAATTATCTCGTTTGTAAGTGACATTTTTTTTTGTGCCGAACAAGAAGTAATGGAACAGTGGTGAACGATGACCCTTTTCCATAAATTCATGTGAAGACTACTTTCCCATTTCATAAGTTTTTCTCCGAAAGAATCTCTCGAAGTAAAACGCTTTGGAAGTTTTAAAGCCATTTCTTAGATTTTTTAAAGAGAATTGTTCATGAACCTTCCAACCAACCAGCGCGAAAAGAATTGTTCTGCCTGGTTCGGATCTACGCTTATTGCGCTTAGTTTCGTACAACTGCCTGTAGCATGAATCCGTCGCTTTTCCAACCGATTCTGTGTTGAATAGAATGGCAGACTGGACATTCTAGCCTTAATTAGTCACAAGAATAAGAAAAGGGATACTGTGGATCCAAAATTATGTGAAAGATAATGGGAAAGCATCTATGTTTTTTCAAAGATATCATAGCAAAAATATATATATTAATAAGAAAAAGTTCAATAGTCAAATGTGCGTTGTGGTGCAGGAATGTGCGTTGTCGTACAGTGGCTATCGACTCGGAACGAGAAATCGAGGAGCCGAGTTCGAATTCGAGTTGAATACTTAGTATTCACTTACGCACAAATACCCATAGGGAAGGTATTAAACCATCTCTTCCCTCCAGCTATGAGTTAAATAATAGAGCAGATTGGGTTCTATAGCCTTGGTCGGCAACCAGTCAACCGCAGAAAGCAATGGCAACCTCTTGCAGGATAATCTTCGTTAAATAATAGGGCAGTTTGGATTCTATAGCCTTAGTCGATAACCACACTATCGCAGAAAGCAATGACAACTTAATGCGGAATAATCTTCTGTTCTCTTTTGAGACATGATCGCCCAAGCGTGTATCACGTATGACACTTAACTGACTGACTGACAATATTTGGCTCCGTTCTGAAAAGACAAGTAATTTAAGAAGTCTTCAGAGATCCGAAGGCGAATCGGCATGGCGATGGACGCGTTCCAGAAGCCGAGTAAAGTATCATGTGGCGGGAAACTTTCACTAGAAGCAAAGACGGGAGTACTGGATTGTTATGTGATGTCAGTTCTTCAATATGGCAGTGAATGCTAAACAATATCTTCAAAGATAAAGGAAAAAAATTGAAGCAACTGAAATGTTGTTCCACAGAAGGATGCTGCGGATATCATGGACCGAGCATGTGAGCAATGATGAGGTTCTGGAAAGGATGGAAACGAAAAGGAAATTAATATTTAGCATCAGGACATACAATGAGGAAGGAGGACTTGGAGAACTTGATACTAACAGGCCAGATAGAGGTAAAAAGAAATAGAGGAAAACAGCGGATAACATATTTGAAAGGTCTGAGCAGGTGGATGACAGAACAAGCGTTGCATGGTGTTGCCGGAGAAAGTGTGCTAAGAGCCACCAGGGATAGAGAGACGTGGAAGGCCATGATCGCCTACGTCCTGTACAGAAGCATTTCTCACGACTGTTGTCACAGTTCGAGATCTCCAAATTCATTTCCGCTTTTAAATGTTAAATGTCATTACATAAATCTACCATCCGCCCGTGTATTGAATACTGCTGCCCCATCTGGTCCGGTGTCCTTGCTATTCACTTCGGGGTTCTTGATAAAATCCAACGGAGAATCTGTAATGGGATCGATCCCAACTTAGCAGCTAAGCTGCAGTCACTTTCTCACCGGCGTAATATGGTTTCTCGATGTCTCTTTGACAAATACTTTCACGTCTTCTGCTCTGACGAACTTATCTTACCGGTGCCCACTATGTATGAATTTACTCGAGCTACTAGACTAGCAATTAGGTCCCACTTTTTTACAATGAAACCAATAAAATGTAAATGCAACTTCTATTCCATTAGCTTCTTTTCTCGCACTTCCCACCTGTGGAATTTCTTTCTTAGTTTCCCTGACAGTTACAATCTCCAAGAATTTAAATATAAGGTCAGTAGTCATTTCCTATCTCTCTGACTTGCATACTTTCCCTCATGCTCTTTTCTCTGTCTACTCCACTCTTATCACATCTGTATTCTCATCCTTCCCTTACAGACTTCCTGACACAAAGTATAACCTGTCCTTCTTTCTCATCACTTTCCTCCTATGTAACCCCGTTGCACACCTGTGGCAGCAATACAACTGCCTTGGTTGGGGTAAAATGATTACAAAAAAAACTTTACGTTATCAATTATGATTTGTCGGCTAATGGTCATTGTTTGAGAATGCCGGGGTCATACAGAGGCTGTTCCCACTCAGTCTTGAAGCATCCTAAAATATTTCCTCTGTTCGTATGTCAATATTCCAAGACTAACCAATCGTGTCAAAATAGAGTTAGAGGCAAATGTTTTGTATCCCATCTTGAAAGGGAATATATTAGCTGTCTAATCTCCGAATGTTTGGTCACTACGTCGTAATGTAATCGTTAGTAAGTTTGTTTAGCTAGATCAATTACGCCCGATTAATGTGTTCGATTCTCACTGAGTGATCCTCACTTTCGGCCTTGTGTCACATCTAAAGTTAGCTTAGAAAATCTTTTGAGAACTTCGACGTGGTACAATGATTACCAAACTTTTCTAGCTACGTCAATTACGACTGAGTAGAATCCTGGGCATAACGGTAAACTGCATCCGGCAGCAAGACCTTTGATCGGGAGGTTGTGAAGCGCATAGAATCACCTCTTAATTGCTGTTGTTCCTAGATCCACCCTGACCCGGAGTGGTCGCACCTTTTAGTGTCCCAGCTATGGGCAAATAGTTAATCCCCAAAATGGGGTCAAAACACGATGAAAAATATACATTTTTGAAGAAAAAATTACCACAACACATTTTTGAAAGGAAAAATTATTCTCAGTAAAACTTTTTGAATACAAAACTTAGACATTCAATTTTCTAAAATAAAAAAGAAAAAAATAAAGAAAAAAAATTCATTAAAATCTGACTAAATCAACCTTCTCACTATAACCGAACATTAAAAAAAAAATCTTTAAAACTCCAACTTTTTGGCATTAAATAACCCACAGTGGTTGATATGCCGTTAAACAAAACTCAAACTCAAAACGATTAGCTAGTAAGGTCGATCCATACTTTCTTCCTCTGTGCCACAACTAGTCTAGTTTTGCAAAACCACTACGCGATCTTGTGTCGCATTTAAGCTAAGTCATCTCCTACGGTTTTCTTTGGGATTATAATATATCTTTTTACGTTACGGATGTCCATAATTTCCTCTTATTTATTTATTTATTTATTTATTTATTTATTCATTTTTTCCATGATCCATCTCCTAATCTCTTACTGAATTATACAAATAAATGTCAAAGAGGCCGAGAGTCCTCCGGAAAAAAAGAAACAAAATTTTTGTGACATTTTAAAACTATTACACTTTTTCAAGCTCAATGAAAAATAAACAACCAGGATTTGTATTTTTATTTAAAGAGATCTCTTGTAATGATTCCATCCATGAAAAATTTTCTTATCCAGTCTTTTGAGTTTAAATGGCATTTTTGAAAAATATGTTTGTAACCACGAGGGGAGTATTTTGAAGGTGATTATATGAAGTTTGTGAAATATACAAAATCGATATTTTGTGCCCAAAGTTATATATATATATATATATATATATATATATATATGTCACTTTTCTCGCACTTCCTACCTGTGGAACTATCTTCCGTATACTTGCTTCCCTCTTAGCTACTATCTCCAACACTTTAAATGCAGCGTCAATTACCAGTTCTTATCTCCTTGATACCCATCTTGCTCTTATCCGTTCCCTGATACCCCCTGCACCTTGCTCTTCTCCCTTTTCCCTCTACTCTCACGAAACTCTCTTTACACCAGTACTCACATCCCTCTCTTATCCATTCTCGGACACTCCCTGTAACCTGTTCCTCTTTCTCTTTGCTCTCCTCTCGTGTAGTCCCTGCGCACCAGTGGCACGATTACCTTGCTTGGGGTAAAACTAATATATATATATAAAACAAAATTTCGAAGTTTAAATTCGTTCAAATAGCCATTTATACGAGAAAAATCTCGCGTCTTCAGCAACGAAAATTTATTCACAAATTCAAATGACAAAAGATTTTATACCGGCAGAAGTCCCAAAAAATTTTCATCAAAGAAAATTAAAAGGCGTGGTATTAATAATTTAAAAAGTAAACAGGGAAGCAGACAGATACCTATGTCTATTTTTAAAAGCCCCTCCTTTTTCTTAACTGAGTTTAGAGTTTAAAAGCTGAAATTTAGCCATGTCTAGGCGAATAGAAGTGGTAGGGGGAACGAAAGGCAAAGAAAAAAAGTAAATGGGGGAAGGGGTAGTTGACAGGGAAGTAAGCTTGGCTAAATTTCAACTTTTAAACTCTTGTGACACTATCTCAAGCGGTGATGCTTTTCCCTTCTTCCGCGAGGATACTTTCCTTTGGTTGGTTTAAAACAACGGAGAGAGAAGTTGATATTGGTGATATTATTAGTGTTTTATTGCGTCATGCGATGTGAGCTTACGAAAAAATAATATTTTGTATCATCAAGTGCTTCTAAAAACACGGGAGCATAAAATTTGATTATTTTGGGAAAATAATCATTTCTCGTCTTTCATGATTGTATAAATTTCGAATCTTTTCATGTTCAATATAAATTTCTCTTCTTTTGGAGTTAAATTGTTGATTCCGCTAATCTGAAAACGTGTAGACAAAAGAAGTGTCAGATTGATTTGATAAGACCACTGTTGAATACAGCAGTCCAAAATAACCCGACCTGGATTCAATTCGATTTGAGTTGGCATAATCTCATTGGTCGAGCTAAGACATCCGCAATCGAGTGGGCAGAGACCGATTTTCATTGGCCGAAGATTGTGAGCCGGCGGGATCCCCAGAGAGGATCGAAATTGGTTATAAAAATAGATGCTCGACACGAAAAGGAGAGTTTTGTCAGTTGGGTGACAGTTTTTGAGTTAGAGCTGCTATCAGTCGAAATGTAGCGACTGGGGGAAACCTGGCCCAGCCGGGGAGCCAAGACCCACGGCTGGTCGCCCACCACAGAACTTATGGCTAAAGAGTTAATTTCAAATAAGGCCTGCCGCAAATTAACTCAAGAAGTTGATTCGGAAAAATGCGCCATCGACATGAATCCTGAAAGAACGTTATTGTTATTTTTTTTTTAATCACGGAAAATCGAAGATTCTGATTCTTCGTTCGCTCAACTTCGGCAAACTCCGTTAAGAACCCGAAAGAACTTTGCTGTTTTAGAAGTTACATAGGAAAATTGACAATCCTGATTATAGAGAATTAATGAAAAGACTTTCACGAAATACGAGAAGAGACTTTGGCGAAAATTTGAAGAGATCTGTTTATTTCAACGCTAACGAAACTTAGACATTTTACTTGAAGATAAGAAGCTATGATGCTTTTGTCGAACTTTCTCTCTCCGTTGCAAACATCATTTTCGACGATTGTATATCATTTTTGAGAACTGTATTCTTGGGAAAAGACACATTGTTTTTTTCTTTATATAAAGACATTCTACGTAGCTCTCCAGGCGTGTTCGACTTGTTCATTTATTTTTATTAATTTTTTTTTCAAACCACAAGTGTACACCAGTGTCCGAACTGGCTAAAAGGGACGACTATTAAGATTGCAAGACGAGACCTCTGGGATCTAATCACAACGTGTGACAGTGGCCCGTTGTTGCAAAAGACGTCCTGTAACCCAGCTTTTGGGGCGACATCATCAGGCGGGATCGTCACGACCAACAACAGCGACCAAACCAACCGGACGACCGGGTGGCAGTGTCACAACTGGGATCGTCACGACCGTTGGTGAGGACAATCGTCACATTAGACAGACGGCCAGCTCGGCCTGAGGCATCACATCTGGTGCCGTTTCGACCAGGATCTGGCTTGAGGGCTGCCGTGCCCTGTGCAGTGTTACACATTTGGTTGCCGTGACAAAGTCGTGGCCTGAGGTCAGCAGTCCGGTGCAGAGTGTTACACTCTAAACTCAGTCAAGAAAAAGAGGGACTTCTAAAAATAGACAAAAGTATCTGTCTGCTTCTCTGTTTACTTTTTTAAATTATTAATCCCACCGCTTTTAATTTTCTGTGATGAAAATCTTTTTTTGATTTCTGCCCGGAAAAATCTTTTGTCATTTGAATTTGTGAATAAATATTCGTTGCTGAAGACGCGAGATTTTTCTCGTAGAAACGGCTATTCAACGAATTTGAACATCGAAAGTTGGTTTTATTTTATATTGTCTCTGTAAGTAGAACATAAAAATTACACTGATCCCTCCAACTTGATCAATTTTAATATTAATATTAATGAAATTAATATTAATTAGGATCGGGTCTTTGGGATTTACCTTCCTGCTTATCCTTTTGGATTAAAGATATATATATATATATATATATATATATATATATATATATATATATGACAATTATTCTGCAGAGTTCTTCTTGTCTACATCCATGAATTTTCTGTATGTGATACTGAGCCTTCATCTTATATTTATGCTTAAAGTTTAAATTTGTCTATATTTCTGAGATGGAGCATTGTAATTATTTACATTATTCGGACTGTTGTTCTCATCCTCGTTGCCATATTAACGACGTTTCGCATGCTGTACGCTCCGGCCTTCCTCAGGGGATTCGAATTTAGAACGGGTCCCTTTATTTCGTCAACTGGTGTAGACTGTTCTCGTTCCACATGCCATGTCTATATCGGATGTCTCAGTAACTTCAACTCAGATCTGCATTTTTTTATTCACCTCTTGTAGCCAGGTATTAAACATACATTTATTTGGGTCAAATCACTGGATACAACTAACAAATATATTCATTGGGCCATGTGTTCTTGAGGACAAAATAAGTCAGGATAATACCCCACTACAAAAAAAAAAAAAAAAACGATGCATATCTTTAACAAGAACTCGTTCTAAAAAAGATGTCCATTAAATAAATGTTTTTATATCAACAACTGACACGATGAAACTGGTCTTAGTCAATTAATAATACTAACAAGCTACACACCTGAGAAATAAAATCGGAATGAAATGGAACCAGTCAAGGTATCTTAGTAACGGCAACTCATTTAAAATGGTGAGACAGAAAGAAACGACCATAGAGATGACCGGCCGAGGCGTTGGGACGAAACAAAATCGAAGTAAATTCTCTAAAGGAATCAATTCTCGTAATAACAAGATCTCATCTGAAGAATTCGAACAAAACTAAAGAACATTACTTATTTTTAGCTTTGTATTTCTTCAACGATGTTCACTTCTATCTTTTAAGATATCCATAGACCCGCGCATGCGTACGTGTACAATTGTTCGGACATTGATTTATCACTGTTTTTTCTTAATCATTTTTTTTTAAACTCACGTTTTCTATTGTTGTTTGTTGTATTCTTTCTTTTGTCAAAAAAAAGTAATGACTTGTTCGTCGAACATGACCAGTAGCGTCGATCAATAAAAAGCAGCGTTTCTAATTTAAGGTTTGTCCCTCCTTCAACTCCTGCAAAGTGTGGTGGGGGGAAGAATACTGAATGTTTATCGAGGTTTTGAAGAACATGGCAAAGATCATGGCGTGTGGAAAGTCTGTTCTTGCTGCGAGGGTTTTCATTCTTATGAGTTTGCCACCATGATGGGATATTCGACTGGTGCCGAAACAATCTGACGAGGCGACATATAAAATAAAACCATAGACAAATAAGAAGTAGCTACATTTAGAACACATTATTTAAAATACGAGGTCCAGTCATAAATAATCCGTTCTGTTTATCAACATTATTCTTTAAAAATAAAGAATATTTTACGCAGTTCTATATTCACCATTCTTTGCAATAGATTGTTGCCACTTATCAATAAGTAAACTGTTCGTTGCATACAAATCAATGCAGAAAAACACTTTGAACGACTAAAGTCTGAAGATTTTGGAGAAGATCATTTTCATGAACACTGAAGAAGACTGACGCTACAGAATCAAAAAGAACTGCACCAAATAACAGAAACTACATCACTTGAAGATTATCAACATCGATAACAATAACAATGACTCAGGCTAGCCGCCCTGAGGACAAAACACTACGCCTCCTTGGCCTAACACTCTCAGCGAACCTCAAGTCGAATGACTATATCGAATCCATAGCTAAATCCGCTGCTAAGGAGGTCGGTTCACTGTGCAGGGCCAAGAGGTTTTTCCCATCTGAATCCATCTTGCATATATATAAATCAACCATCCGCCCGTGTATTGAATACTGCTGCCACATCTTTTCGTGTGCCCCTGCTATTCACCTCCAACGAAGAATCTGTAATGTGATCGATACCGACTTGGCAGCAGTCGCTCTCTCACGCGCATGATGTGGCTTTCCCGTGTCTCTTCTACAAATACTTTCACGGCTTTGCTCCAATGAACTTCGCTCACTGGTGCCCCCAATATATAAATTTACACGAGCTACTCGACTAGCAACTAGGTCCCACCCTTTGACAGTGAAACCGATAAAATGTAACCGCTATTTCTACTCTGACATCTTCTTTTCTAGCACATCCCTCCTGTGGAATTCCCTTCCGTATACTTGTTTCCCCAACATCTACAATCTCTAAGAATGTAAATGTAAGGTCAATAGTCATCTATATCACTAACTCGTATCCTTTCTCGCAAGCTCTTTTCTCCACCCACTCTACCCCCACCACACCAGTATTCCCCTCCTTCTATTACCCTCCTTTTCACCGATATCCTTTCTAATCTTTTCTCCCCTATGTAACCTCCTGCGCAGCAATCGCAGTAAAATGCCTTGCTTGGGATAAAATGTTTTTAAAAATTGAAAAGAAGAGAAAATAATGACATAATCAATACGTTAACATTCCACATCACTTGAAATAGAAAGTTAAGAAATAAATCCCCCAACAATAATGAAAAGAGCGATAACAGCTGCTGGACTTGAGAAAACTATTTTTCTGAAAATGTGTTTGAAAAGTGTATATAAATTTCAACCGAAAACAGTACTGCCTACTAGGCTAGTGAATACCAAATGTTTTTTGTTTTTTTTAAGGAAACGATTATATTAATCATCGAAAGCACTTCAATAGATTTTGAGTAAAATTCCAAACGTTGGTATATTCATATAGGTTATTGCACTCATTACATTTCAGCTGTTGAATCAACCTTTCCAGTCTTTCTTTAGTTTCTAATTTTGACTTCTTTAAACTTGCAGCATCATCAAGCCAAACATGTTATTCAGTACATTGAGACGTGTGTTGCCTAAACTTACCAGGCTCCCTGTCAGTTGTAAGTTCGATTCTTAAGTGTGGTGGAGCTGAAATGTAAGGTCCAGTGAACAAAACTACATAAATATGATTAAGTTTTTTTTAATATATATATATATATATATATAATCAACGGTGATGAGATATTTCCTATGTATGGAAAACAAAATGAAAACTGCTTCGGTCTTTTGAACAGTAGTATCCCTCGTTTCCTGTTTGGAATTGGGTTTCGTTTCTTTCCAAAGGCCTTTTTTACTTGGAGTGAATTGATATTTAAAAAGAAATCTACCTTTCCACCGACGCCATCGTTGCGGATTAAATAATTAATTTTGGTAATTACTTTTTATTTTTTATTTTTAACCGAACCAAAGATATAGCCATTATGTCTTCTAACATTCGTCATGCATCTATCAAATGACGTTGGATAAATGAAGTGTTGTAATTGAAAACTACTCCACTCAATTCGGGTAATTTTATTTGTTGTACCTGTTGTAGTTTTTCTTGACATGAACAAAGATCGTTACTTTTCGTCAAATAATAGCTCAAGAATGGCAACTTCTTACACTTACAGCAGTTTCTTAAGAAGGTGTTTACTTTGAAAAAAATAGAATTTCGCCCCTAGGTATGTTTTTTAATGACCAACTTGGTGTAACATTTCTTTGTGTAACACAAAAAATGTTCTTTCTGTAACACTTTTTATTGCCGGGCACTTAAATATTGTATAAGTAATGAACACTTACTTTCAACAATATCTTTACCCCTGCTTTATTATTTCTATACTAGCAATATAGCCCGGCGTTGCTCGAGTGGTGTAATGAAAGCTTTAAAACTAATCCATGGTCCTGGAGCTCAGATTCTTTGAACGTTGGCACGAAAGACTAAAAAGCAATAGTTGTTTCCAGTTAAAGTGAAACCCTAGACTGAAAGAAAAATGAATGGATGTAAGTCAAATTTTGATTTCCTGGTATCAATATGAAATAAAAAATTTTCGTCGTGAACTGAAATTTGAAGGCTAAATAAGTCCTCTGAGTAAATTGTGTCATGGATGAGACTAAGAACTAAATTATACCTACTTAGAGCCAAATCCGAAGCAAAAACTAAAATTAAGGGCTTAAAAAATACAGACATGCACACAAACATCTCGCCTTTTATCGTTCATTCAATAATGAATGAGAGCACTATGGCTATTTGGCGTGTATAATGATATACGCGCTAAAAAATCTGCCTTCTTCTACCGAACGCTCGTGGCCGAGAGGTAGAATCGCCGACTGACGCCAATTCGGTCGGGTTTCAATCCTGGGTTAAGGAGCAATCGGAATCTAACCGTACTGATGAGCTGTGATACAGCGAAACAGATCTGTCTGCGGATGACTATAGTATATATATATATATATATTATCGATTTTCCGCATTATTGCAAGAACTGCAACTTTGGAACTTCTGAATATCGTTTCTTATATCTTTGTCTATGAGTGTATCAAATTTGATTAAAATCGGACCACTCCTTTTATAACCCGATATTTTTTATTTTCAATTTTCGATTTTTATCGGAGGTACCTCGACACAAAACCTATCTAAGAACACCTGCAAACGCTTATAGTACAACTGTGTAAATTTTCAAGAAAATTGGTTCAGCCGTTTTGGTAACGGACACACACACACATAAAGTTTCATTTATAAATAAGTTCAGTTACGGTCCGGCCTTGTAATATAAATCTATCTTTTTCTGTGGACGAGTGTAGCGCGAATTTCGACCAAACAATTAGGGACACTTTGCAGTTTTTGGTTCTGTTTTAGTGCTCCATGATGTTATAAGAAAACCCAATGAGTAATACCACTGAGTAATATCAGCATACGAAGAAAAATTTAGTTTTTATTTTTATCATTGATCTCCGCTTTTGCGGCGGTTTGTAAAGATTTAACCTTGTATCTTCGTTGCCTTCTGAATATTGTTTTATGTAATGCATTTTTTCTCAACTGTTTTTGATGTGAAAATGTGTGCAATACATGAGAGGTTTCCACATCAAAGCTTAAAAAAGATAATCTCTTGATGCCATATCAGGTGAATATGTCAGGTTGGCTAGAATAAATGAACCTAGTTTTATTCTTTATTCTTGTGTTATTCCTATACGGCCTTGCGTTGCTATAGAGCAAAATGATCTTTTTTCACTAATTCCGCAGTGCATGCTGAAACTGATGTGCACAAATTAAAGTAGGTTAGTGTCCTTCAAATTTATTCCTAAGTTCTATGCATTACTTGATTCCCAAAAATGGACATTATTTATAATTCAACGTAATATCTTTGTACTTATTTCAAAATAAATGAAAAAAAATTACTTACTAAATTTTTCGGAACAAGAGATTTTTAATTTTTTTCTTTTCCCTTAAGGTTTTTGTTTCTTTTTATTTTTTTCAATGCCAAATGGATTCTTAGGTTATCGATTTTTTTCATAAAGTTTGAAAACAGAAAAATCTTCGCCGAAATTTAAACAAAAGAACCGAATCTGTATATATGTTACTAACAGAAGTAAACGTATACATGGGGTTTGATGTCAAGACTTAGTCAAAAGACACACACACACACATATATGTAGTATCGTAATTTTGTTATTACAATGGTTTATAAAAGCATTATATCACTACGCAAAAAATTCCATGTTTCGGAACAATACTCTTCTTCAGGTGATGTTTCAAAATAAATTGTGAAAATGATTTATTTTGAAAATATAAGATGAATTCATGGTTATTGAGAAAATTTGACAGTGGTATTTGGAGAAAATGTTTTAGGTGTGTCAATATTGCTCAATCAAAAATGAGAGTTAGGAAATCATGGAGTTTTAACATTTGGGTCGTAAATGCAAGCAGGATGTCTGGGTGTCTAGACATGCCACTTTTTAATTTTTTCTGGGTAGGATACATAGTAGGTCAATAGATTTTTAAATGGAGAGACAATAATTTTTATCAGCATGTTGGATCTTTTTTATTGAAAATCTTATATATTATGACCTTATGAGTAAAAGGGCTGGAATTTTTAACTTGGAATTAGAATTGAATAATTATGGTATACTTAGTTATATTGTAGTTAAAGAAACCAAGTAAGTATTGCGTGGGTCATTTATTTAAAAAAATAATTTTTATTTTATTTTTTTTTAATTATGCTTGGAGTGTGAGTTATAAATGAAACATTGTAATTAATGAAATTTTAAAGAAAATTATTTTGTCCGAGTACAGTACATAGTGGGACCACACAAAAGCTAAACATTTTTAACAGCAAGTTTGGATTTTTAACTACTTCATGAGTAAAGGGGCTGGTATGTTTGTGATATAATTAGGATTAAATGATTATGGCATATTAAAGTATATTGTAGTGAAGAAAACTAATTAAGTATTGTGTGGTCATTTATCATAGTAAAATAATTATATATATATATATATATATATATATATATATATATATATATATATTAGATGTATGGGTAGGTTTTGAAGGCTGTCACAAAGCGTTTAGTTGGGTGCTACCTATTTGTTATTTATTAATATTTCGAGATCAAAATCTCATCTTAAGAATGGTAGGTGAGCATGATTTCACGTCCGTTCGCGGACCGTGCCTTTCAGCCTACCCATAAACCTAAAATACACAATACTTCAAGAAAATTACAAAACTCTCCTTTAGGACAAAAACTATTTTATCTTTTATGAGGCATCAAAATAAAGTGCAAAATCACCCCTGTCCTAACACTTCTGTAGCGTGTAAAATATTAGGACAGGGGTTATTTTACTAAAAACCTCACTTAAATTAAAATACTGTGGGAAAAGTCAAGTAAATTGCTTATAAATATTGATTATTTAAAGCTAGATGTAAAAGAAATGTATTAAAAAGAAGTCATATTTAATTTTTCCTATTTTCTATTAAACTAGTTATTTTGAAACTATTCTGCTATGGGATATTTTAGATAAGAAATTGATAAATCTAATGTTACTTTGCAAGACACACTTTGGGAATAAATAGAAGCTGCTTGGCAGGAGATACCATGAGATAAGTTGAAGAAGCTTGTGATGTCAATGCCTGACAGAATGAAGGCTTTGATCAAACCAAAAGGCCCTTCTACTAAATATTAAATTTATTTTGTAACAAGTATTTTTCTCGGTAAAGAATTTGTTGAGTAAATCAAATAAAGCTACTGTAATTAAATTGTTTATTTTCTGTCAATATTCCTCATAAAAGATAAAATAGTTCCTGTCCTAATACTTTTGCACAGTACTATACATATATATATAAAATTTAAGTCATGATTTGTTTGAACATTATTTTTTATCGATACTCGTATTTAAGTAGATATATTGCTTATCATCAGACAGTATTATATAATTATTTCTACTGGGCTGATTATTTACGATAAATTTTTCTTACGAAAATGTATTTCATTCGGCAGGATTTTCGTAATAAAGATTTATCGTAAATAATCAGGCCAGTAGAAATAAATATATAATACTGTTTGATTATAAATAGAATATCTACTTAAATACGAGTATCGACCAAATATAATGTTCAAACAAATCATTTCAAATTGTCGGTTGTTTATAAACAAGTTTTGTTAATCTTCGTTATATATATATATATATATATATATATATATATATATATATATATAAAATACTAAAACGTAGTCTCATCTTGACACTTTAAAAGATGAAATAAATGAAAAGGAATGACTAAGAGATTTTTGCTTTGCATTGCCATCGTTTTATTATCATCGTATGCCAATGTTGATTTTTAGTGACACCAGTCCTGTATAGCTGTGTAATAGTAATTACAAAATTAAAATCAAAATGAAAATTTGTTTTGTTCCTTGGTATTTTCCAAATGTCGAATTCATAAGAAAAATAAAGAATATATTCCAAAGTATTAGAATCATTTGCCATCGAATATAAGAGATTATGTGCCACTTTCTGTCTGGGCTGGCTAGTTGTGACACTTGGTCTAGTCGACGGTCGTGGGGGCACCAATTGTGACACTGCCACCTGGCTGGCCGGTTGGTTCGGTCACCCCCACTTAGTTGGGGAACGGCTCCCGCTGCGATTATGTCGAAACGGTACCCGCTGTGTCGACGCTTTCGGGCCGCTTGCTGGTCGTGATGATTTCGTCACAAAAGCTGGTTTTCAAGACGTTGTGATTTGATCTAAGAAAGTCGCGCTGTGCAATTTCAGTAGCCGTCTTTTCACCAGAACCAGACTGGACACTTTTGTACACTTGAGGTTAAAAATAAACACGGCACCAGAAAAAAAATTACATAAATGAATAAGGTCGAATACGCCTAGAGAGTTATGAAGAATGTCTTTATAAAAAGAAAAAAATATTAGTCACAGGAGCAGATAATAGTTGTCAGAATGAGAATACAGTTGTCAGAATGCCAGTTTACAACGGAGAGAAAGAGTTCGTTTAAGAATATCAGAGCTTTCAATCCTTAAATAAAAATGTATTTTCTAAGTTTCGTTAAGGTAAACAGAGCTCTTCAAATTTTCACTAAAGTTTTTTCACGTATTCACTAAATTTTCATAAAATCTTTTCACATATTCTCTATAATCAGGGCTGTCGATTCTTTATGCAACTTCTAAAATAACAAACTTCTTTCGGGTTCTTATCGGAGTTTAACGGAGTTTACTGAAGTAGAGCGAAGGAGGAATCAGAATTTTCGATTCTCCCGTGATTTAAAAAAAAACAACGTTCTTTCGGGATTCCTATCGAAGGCGCATTATTCAAAATTAACTCTTTAAATTAATCGGCTGCAGGCTTTAGTCGACATTAACTCTTTAGTCATAAGTTCTGTGGTAGGCGACCGGCCGTAGGTCATGGCTCCTCCAGTTGGGAACCCTTTTCCACGTTCGTTACATTTCGATTCACAAAAACTACTCTCCAGCCAACAACTACTGATTTTTCTCGCCGAGTCCGGATTTTTATAACCATCCCCAATCCTCTCGGGAGATTCGGCCGACTCAAAGCTTTTAACCAATGAGATTATTTTCTACCCACACGATTTGCGGGGAGCCATGGCTCGACGAATGAAATATCAACAGCTCACATGACGTAATGTCTTTCGGTCTTCTTTCTTTCGATTACATCACCTTCAGATTGTTCAATTCCCACAATTTCTGTTCTCAGGAACAACCATTGAGAATTTGACCCTGCTTGATTTCATCAAACAAATCCTAATATTTTGTTATGGTTACTTAGAAAATTTTAACTTGTCCAAAACAATCCGCTTCGAAGACGAAAGAATAATTATATTTCTCTTTTTCTTTCCCATCTGTTAGCTAATTTTTTTATACCCCAGATTTTACAAGTACGTGATAGTATTAAAATAGTTAATTTTTATATTCCCCGGATTTTACAAGTACATGACAGTAATAAATAGTTGCTTTTTTTTTACATACGCCCACATTGCGAATTAGAATAAAACACAATTAATAATACCACTAATAATTATTCCTCTATCCCCGTTGCATTAAACCAACCAAAAGAAAATATACCAGCGGGAGATAGTGTCACAATTAAAGTCTTTCACTGAACGGTTACAAAGTGTAGTATTAGAGATATCTCTGAATATCTGTAAAGTAAATTTTCCTGTTTTTTTTTTAAATAATCCTTTCACCGCAAGCAAGGCACTGCTGCACCAGTAGAGAGAAGAGGGAAAAAGTACAGAGGATGTCGAAGAAAGGATAAGAGAAATAAGTGATAGAAAATGTCAGTTAACGTTGCACGGATACTTTTGAAAATTGTTGCTATCAGAGAAGCAAGTATACGGAAGGGTGTTCCTCAGGCGGGAAATGCAAGACAAGAAACTGGTAGAGAAAAAATGGCGGTTACATTTTCCTATTTTGACTGTAAAAGGGTGCCATGTAATTACTGCCAAATTGGGATCGATTACATTGCAGATCTTCCTTTGGATTTTGTCGAGAACCCGTTGATGAACGGTTTTTTGCACCGCTCTAGTATATACCTGACACCGCCTGCTACGTTCTCTATTTCCAAGAACCAGATCAGGCCAAACATTGATGACTGCTTCCGTACCTAGGCTGGAGCTACACAATCTTCACATCCAAGTTTTGATAGTTCAGAACCGTTTACGTGACCCTGTGGACGATTGTTTTCTACTTTACAACCCCTTTCTCACAGACGAAACGTTGCAAGCTACTCCATAATCTATCACTGTTTACACGGAAAATCTTCAGACAAGCTATATTCTTTAGTTCCCCAAGCCGTAACTCTCTCAAAGGACACCTGTCACGCCACGTAAAATGAGGCAAACCTTCCTCGTTGGTTTTGTATTTGCAAGGAGTAAGTTTCACTCGGATAGATTCTTTCCAATAATTGCTGCTTTGTTGAACAGAACTCCAAGAGGATGCTTTCCCAAACACTACGATCGGAAACTATTTAAATCAAGGATTTAATGTTATCTTTTACACATATCCTCATAAACTGCACTACTTATTATTACAACTCGCACAAAAAAAAACGCCTTCGTAATATCTTATCTTGATTAGCTCTTGGGCCTTGTATGGCGTGAAGATTAGTATAAAAAATAGCTTTTTCCATTTAAACTATTTATTATTCTCAGAATGTATGGCGAAATAACTTGAAGATGTTATATAATTATTAGATAATAACAAACAAATGATATCCATTTAAAAATAATGATTTTTATATAAGAAAGTATTGCCGTATATACTCGTGTATAAGATGTCTTCATGTATAGTGATTTTTTTATGAATTGTAACCACTTCGGAAAAAGATTTACCTGTGTATATTATAATCAGTCACCGAAATGCATGATTTTTTTACCTCTTCAAAAAATGTATACTACGACCCCCTATTTATTCTGTAGGAAAAATGATCATAAGAGTTTGCACTACACTCAAGTGTACACAGTACATACTCTGCTATTTGGGATGAAGGAGTTGCTTGAGGCAGTAGAAATGTGGTTTTACAGAAGAATATTAAGGATGTCATGGACGAAGCAAGTGTGCAAGGATAAGGTGATGGAAAGGATGCAAACGAGAAGAAAACCGATAATAAATATCAGGAAGAGGCAAATGAGGTTCTTGGGACAAGTAATGAGGAATGAGGGCCTGGAGAAATTAATGCACACAGGTCGGATAAATGGAAGAAGAGATAGGGGAAAGTCGCTCGAGACGTACTTGTTAGGTCTGAGCAAATGGTTGACGGAGCAGGGCTTGGAACTGATACCAAAAGAAAAATTACTGAGAGCGACAAGAGACAGAGCCAATTGATAGTCCATGATCACCTATGTCCTGAAGGGATACGGCACATGAAAAAAATACTCATCTAGGTTATTGGACTCATGACATTTCAGCTCTTGAAGCAACCTATCCGGTTTTTCTTCAGTTTCTAGTTTTGACTTCTTTAAACTTCCAGCATCAGCAAGCCAAACATTTTATTCAGTGCATTGAGACGCGTGTTGCCTAAACTGACAAAGCTCACTGTCTGTTGTGAGTTCGATTCTTAACTGTGATAGAGCTGAAATGTAAGCTTCAGTGACTCAAGCGACGTAAATATGACTAAGTTTATAATTTCTTTTAATATCAACGGTGATGAGATATTCCGTAATTATGGAAAACAAAATGGGAACTGCCTCGGTCTTTTGAACAGTAGTATCCCTCGTTTCCTGTTTGGACTTGGGTTTCGTTTACTTCTAAAGGGCTTATAGTTTTTTTTTTTGTTTTTTTTTTTTAGGGAATTGGTCTTAAAAATATATCTAGGCTACCACCGCCGCCATTGCGGATTAAATAATGGGTTCGGTTTAAAATCAAAAATACATTACCAAAATCAAAGACATAGCCATTATGTTTTCCGACATTCTTCATGACAAATATTTCTAAAGTGTTTTGTCCCTAGTTTGGAGGTTAACTATTTGCCCATACCTTGGATTCTAACAGGTGCTACCACTCCGGGTCAGGGTGGACCTAGGAACAGCAGCAATTAAGAGGTGCTTCCATTCTCCTCACAACCTCTCAATCAGAGGCCTTGCTGCCTGATGCTTTTTACCAACATACCCAGGACCTCCTCCAGCAGAATTTGGATCTGCGACCCCTTATCGACTCCAGTGAAGCCGTGAATTGATATATCTTAACCACGAAAATATTGTAGTTAGACAAGGCCGAATTAAGTCATTAAATTACATAAATATCTGATTTTTCGTAATATTCATAAATGCTATTGTTCGTATTCCATTTTTGATGGTGTTTACTTCGAAGAAAATAGAATTTCACCTCTAGGGATCTTTTTTTTTAATGACCAACTTGATTCTTTGTGTAACATTTTTTATTGCCGTGGACTTTAATACTGTATAAGTAATGAACACTTACTTTCAACAAAATGTCGTCCATAATTTATATGTCTATCGTCTATCCCACTATTTATGTTTTTGAAGTAGTGAAACGAAAAAAACAGCGTAGGATATTGATCCTTTGATTTGAATGTATTGATTTTAAAAAAATGTTCACGCTTTTGTTAGAATGTTTTTTCTTAATGTAGCTTCCAAAAGTAAAATAAATATAAATACTTCGGTCAGTATCAGCCAGACAGTCAGGGATGAAAGCAGCAGAGGCAACAAGCTAAAATGTAACGGGAGTTGAACCGGACATTCGTCGTTTTTCTCCTTCTTTCTCGTGTGCTAGTTCATTTTACTTCTTCTCCATTCAAAGACATTTCTATCGAACAAACGCTAATGCATGCATACATACGTACTTACGTACGTACAAACTGTTTCCAACAAATTACTACTACACATATTTCTTGATCACTTAACTTTCTCATTGAACATTAATTTCTACCACAATTGATGTTATCCTTTTCTTTTAATAAATTCCGATTTTAATCTGAAAAATGTATATTTTATTATTCAACTCTTCCACACATTCCAACCTTTTGCTGACAATCTTCTGATTATTCTGGATAAAACATGTAAGCTGTAGGGAGTTCGGTTGTGAATGACACAATACCGAATTAATAAAACATTAACCATCTCCCCGTAGCTTCAAAGTTAAGCAGAAAACCGAAAACATGAAGAAGGTAAAGATATCAAAATAACCAGTAAGCAAAAAATAAAAAAGAACAATGAAAAATTAAAACAAAAGATAAAAAGGAAAGTAGAACTGAAGTTCGGCGAAAACAAAAAAGGCCTGAGAAAAAAAGGGAAAACCAAATATATGAAATAAAAAAGATTACAAGAAAGAAACAAAGAAAGGCAACTGAATGAAATAAAGAAGGAATGACAAAGAAAACAAAGGCAACTGAATAAAATAAAGAAAGAATGACAAAGAAAACAAAGGCAACTGAATAAAATAAAGAAGGAATGACAAAGAAAACAAAGGCAACTGAATAAAATAAAGAAGGAATGACAAAGAAAACAAAGGCAACTGAATAAAATAAAGAAGGAATGACAAAGAAAACAAAGGCAACTGAATGAAATAAAGAAGGAATGACATAGAAAACAAAGGCAACTGAATGAAATAAAGAAGGAATGAGAAGAGTGAAAAAAGGCAACTGAATTAAATAAGGAAGGAATGACATAGAAGAGAAAGGCGACTGAATTAAATAAGGAAGGAATGACATAGAAGAGAAAGGCGACTGAATGAAATAAAGAAGGAATGACAAAGAAAAGACGTCCGAAAGTAAAAGAAAGGCAACTGAAAGACATAAAGAAGAAATTACAAGAATGAAAAAAAAGAAAGGCAACTGAATGTAATAAAGAAGGAATTCCAAGAAAAAAAGAACGGTGACTGAATGAAATAAAGAATAAAAAAGGCCAAAAGAAAACCACATAAAGAATGGCAGGAAAAAAAAACAGGAAAAAAAATAGCGACGGAAACAAAAGCATAATGAGTATACGCCTTTAGAACAGAACAAAAATATAGTTACAGTTGGGCTCCAATGTAAACAAAAAAAGGAGTCGCTGAAACGTTATCGGGTTTTCCCACGTTGTCAAATCTGACCAAAAAAAAAAAAAAGGAATCAATATGCCCAAATTAGTTTAGCGAAAAATATTCTTTAATGCAATTATATTCTTTATTCTTAATCAACCTGTGAATGCCCTTTGTTTGACGTGGGCATTTCCCAAATTTGTACATTCCACGCATGTAAAATTCATGAAGCAGAATAGGTCATTTCACTGGTTCAATGCGTGTTAGTAGAGGCTTATAGAACCTGCTATTCCCATACGGTCACCCATTTAAGCACTGACCAGGCAAACCGTTGCTAAACAAACGAGAAACGGTATTTCAACAGTCAGTTAAGTGCCATACGTGATACAAGCTTGGGCGATCATTTCTCGAAAGAGACATGACTGACTCGGCAGAAGATTATCCCGCAGTAGGTTGCCATTGCTTTCTGTGGTAGATTGGTTACCGACCAAGGCTAAAGAACCCAATCTGTCCTGTTATTTAACCCATAACTGGAAGGAAGAGACGGATTAATACATTTCCCAAGAATATTTGCGCGTTAATAAATGCAATGAATTCAGCTGGAATTCGAACTCGGCTCCCGATTTTTCGTTCCGAGCCGATATCCAGTGCACCACAACGCACATCCTCAATTTCAACACATGGCCGTAAGCTTGATGACATTTACGTATATCATATATATATATATATATATAGTCATTTGTACACAGTCCTGTTTTGCTGTATCACAGCTCATCAGTACGGCTAGACATCCGATATATTTGTCGGCGACTAAACCGACATCCGATGTGGAGTGTTGTGTAGGCACCCAACAGAACCAAAATAAAAAAGACCTGTCAAAAAGCAGAAGAGCATTTATGTGCCAATGGCCCCCTACACAACCAGCCAGATATGGTTTAGCCTTCGCCAACACACATTGCCAAGCTTGGCGAGTTACGCACATACCCTGAAATTACGGGCACGAAAACAGAAGATATCCAGGGAGAGATTCCTTAAACTAGAGTGAAAAAATCCTGATCCAGATCCACACACACACACACATATCTATATATATATATATATATATATATATATATATATATATATGCGTGTGTGTATGGATTTAGGTAAAAAGCCGTGGATAAATATTTGAGTTTATTCACTACTTCGAGCACAATACTCAACACCTTATTCAAAAATTGAAAACTATAATCCTCCCACCCAAATTAAAGAAACAGACACTGTCTCTTCTTTTTAATCTACCTTGTTTGGAGATATAGTTTTGACTCCTGGAAGGAATAGAAAAGGTAAAAATGAACGTCTGCTTCTAGTCTCCGTAGACCATGACAGAGGCCAATTTAATACAAAACAAAATAAAAACCCAACAACTGTGTGAAATTAGAAAAACATTTAATATATATATATGTGTGTGTGTGTGTGTGTGTGTGTGCAGACGAACATTCTAGAATGCAAAAGTAGCACAACAATGCCTTTTTTGCGCCTGTTAAGGCAAGATAAATTTCTGACGTTATACAAAGAATTACAATCAGATATTAGGAAAAAAATTTAGTTTTCAGAAAAATCGTATCGCTCTAAGCAAGGCATTATACTGCCACTGTTGTGCAGGAGGTTATATAGGAAAAAGAATGTCATCCAAATTTGACTACATTCTCCTTATAACCGAACATTAAAAATACCCTTAAAACCCCATCATTTTGGCGTTAAATAAGCCACAGAGATTGATATACCGTGAAACCAAATTCAAACGCTGATGGAGGAAGCATATTTTCTTAACAAGATTTCTTAAATATTCGGGCCGGTAGATATATATAAATATACTGCTTAATTATAAAAAAAAGTGTCTACTCAAATACGATTTTCCATTGTAAATATGATTCAAACAAATAAATTTATTCGAGTTCGGTTAATTACATTTCGTAACTTTCTGTAAAATGTAGGTATATATAATACACTAATTTACGACAAACAGACACACTGTTACTGAGAAGTAAGATCGTTATCGAATAATATGCCAGAACGCAAACAAATTTGACGAATTCCTAATCTTTAGAATTTAAAAAGTAAAAAAAATTAAGCCAAGAACTTTCAGCAGTTCGTAATAAGTTTCCCAAGTTTTATTTTATCGATATGAGAAAGTGGTTAAGTTATTGAGAAAGTGGTTAAGTTAACCACTTTCTCATTGATTTGCTCAATGAGAAAAATATTTATGTTCAGTTAGAATAAAACCTGTTCGTTCTGCGCAGATATAGACAGGCAGCAGCAATTTTATGAAATATCTTGAATTTGGAAGCTTAAAATTCATAACTACTTCTGGTGATTTAAAATAGTACTTAAGTTATAGTTAACGGACAAATAAAATTATTTCCCGTATAAAATTAAATAATAGAGAGTAAAAGTCATCTGCATGTAGCATCAAACTCTGAATATATTCGTGACATATATTTTATGTCTATATTAAAAGTAGTTCAGAATGCGAACCCTCCTCTAATAAAGGTTGTTTTTTTCTCATTCAATATCTAGCTATGAAGTCTTCAGGCTTTCTAGCACCGACGTGTACCTTCGGTTGAAAAAGTACTGATCTATTTAAATATTTTTTCTTAAATAATTTCACCCCAAACAAGGTGGGAATGCCACTAGTACACAGGGTTTAATGTAAAAAACAACTAACTATAGGAAGGATTGACAAAAGATATACGTGATTCAAGGAGTTAACAGTTGGTGATTGACGTTGTATTTAAACTTTTTGAAGATTCTATTTCTCCAGGGAGCAAGTTAACGTAAGGGAGGGCAACAGGTGGGAATTGCGAGAAAAGAAACTGCTGGAGTAGAAGTTGAGGCTCCTTGGTCTCACACTTTCAGCGGACCTCAAATGGAATGACTATATCGAATCCATTGCTAAATCCGCTGCTATGAAAGTCGGTTCTCTGTGTAGGGCCCGGAAGTTTTTTCCGTCTAAATCTATCCTGCACATTTACAAATCTACCATCCGCCCGTGCATTGAATACTGCTGCCATATCTGGTCGGGTGCCCCTGCTGTTCTCCTCGGGCTTCTCGATAAGGTTCAGAGGAGGGTCTGTAATGTGATAGATACCGACTTGGCAGACCGCCTGCAGTCTCTCTCCCACCGGCGCGACGTGGCTTCCCTGTGTCTCTTCTATAAATATTTTCACGGCTTCTGCTCCGATGAACTTAGATCACTGGTGCCCCCTAAATACGAATTTGCACGAGATACTAGATTAGCAACTAGATCCCACCCTTTTACAGTGAAACCGATAAAATGCAGCCGTAACTTCTACTCCAACAGTTTCTTTCCTCGCACTTCCCGACTGTGGAATTCTCTTCCAAACGATTGCTTCCCCGACGGCTACAATCTCCAGGAGTTTAAATGTAAGGTCAATACACACCTCCTAACACACTAACCTGCTCCCATTCTATCAAGCACTCTTCCCATCTGCCCGACCCTCATCCTCGCTATCCTTACTCATCTGTCACCTTTCTCCTGACATTCCCTATGTCTATCCACTCATTCTCTTTACCTTCCCCTATGTAGCCCCATGCGCAATAGTGGCAGTGGAATGCCTTGCTTGGGGTGAGATGATTAAAAAAAACAACATTTATCTATTTCAACAGTAAACTGGTGGAACCTAGATGCCAATCTAGCTGCACACGTAAATCTATCCAGTCGGATTACTACTCGTTGGAGTAGTTGTCATGAAAATATTTCTAGAAAAGACCAAATGTAATCTAGGTCGAGTCGGTGAGATGTACTGGTTTATTTGTTGTTTTGTTTCGCTTTTCTTTCCTCGAGTATCTTTTGTCATATTGGAGTCCACGTGACTCTTTCATTCAGGAAGTGGAAACTTTCTTGGTGTCAAACATCCAAATGGAGATCCTTTCTCATTAAGATGATTTTGTAGACACCAAAATAACTCATAGTTCGAACAATAAGAGCTAAGTTGTTCCAAGTTCTGCCGGCTATGCAAACAGGCGTGAGATCTTGAATTGTTTTAATGGAAGTCTTTGCTTTCCAAATTTATCGTAAATAATCAGACCGGTAAATATAAATATATAATACTGTTTAATTAAAAACAGAATGTCTACTTAAATACGAGTATCGATAAAAAATAATGTTCAAAATAATTTCAAATTGTCGGTTTTTATTACCAAGTTTCCTTAATCTTTGTAATATATATATATATATATATATATATATATATATATATATATATATATTATTGATATAACTTAATAGCTTTGCTTACTAGAATGAGGAAATTGAAAGTAAAAAAAATTTGTATGGACATTATCTTATGTATTATAGAGTAGTGGTAATTCTCTCGTGGTCTATTTACCGCTTGAAGAGTACAAATGTTCCACTGGGGTAAATGTACCTCAGTTCGGGAACCCCTGCTCTTGATAGATCCGACATCATTAATTCATCTATTACGCAATCGATCACGGACTGTCTCTTTCTAAATCTAAATCTAAACTTATTTATAAATGGACCTTTGTCTGTGTGTGTGTCCGTTACCAATAGACTCCGAAACGGCTGAACAGATTTTCTTGAAAATTTACTCAGTTGTACTATAAGCGTGTGCGAGTGTTCTTTGCTAGGTCTTGTATCGAGGTACCCCCGATAAATATCGACAATCGATAATCAAAAAACTCGGGTTATAGAACGAGTGGTCCGATTTTAATCAAATTTGATGCACTCATAGACAAAGATATAAGAAACGATATTCGGAAGTTTCAAGGTTGCAGTTCTTACAATAGTGCAGAAAATCGATAATATATGTGTGTGTGTGTGTGTGCGTGCGTGTGCTATAAATTTCAGATATATGTGGAACAAAAGCATGAATTGAAACAACACCTACTGAAAAACTGTACGAACTTTTATTACCAATCCAATGCAAAAAATTTAAGCGTATATCCCAGTTTTCGGGGAGACTGTCTTTACCTGCAAGTTCACATTTATGTATCTGTAATGCAAACAACATCATTTAAGCGGTTTCTTAAAAAATGTTTTAATATAAAAATGTGTTTAATATTGTTTATTTTGTCGTGAACACAGGAAAATAGCGAACATTTAGATGTAAAAAAGACAGAATCACACATACAAAATCTATCAATAAACGAACCTCAGTAAAGAAAGGAAACTGATAAGTTGATGACGACAATAAAATTAATTAATCAAGAGACCTTATTAAGAGCTACGAACAAAGAGTGTTCAACGATCAACGTACATGATTTAGAAGACAAAGCAGCAACACGGCCCTATATTCCACAGCGGAGTCTAAACAACTTTCTTAAGTAGGTGATTAGGTAAAACAGCGTGTATCCGAGAATTCATCGACGTGAGATGAAGAATCTGTTTTAAAACTTAAAAGTCATGTTTTGTTTTTGTTTTTTGTTTTGTTTTTGGTTTTTAACCTCTGACATTCTTTGGCACCGGCAGGTGCATTTATTAATGTTATCTTAATACATCACAGTCATAATTGTAGAGCACAACGTGAGGATCGAACACAATCCGAAAAAAATGGAAACAACTTGAAAATAATTTCAATACGCGTAAAAGTCTGTTGTGGAGGAAAGTAATTGATTGGCTGTGAGTGTGTGTGTCTGTAATAAAACGTAATAGCGAAATTCAATCCGTATTCATTTTCATAAAGGAAAAACGACACAAAAGGAAAACCACTGCTTATTGAATTCTTATATCATCTGGGATACAAATGAGCAAAATGAAAAAAGGGCTCCCTCCAAAAAAATGACTTTGGAAGCCATTGACAAAGAACTAATCATATTCAGAATATTGAGATTGATTTTTATTTTTTAGAATATTAGTCCTGAGATTATATTTTCCTCTCTCTTTCTCTCTCTCTCTTTACATATATATATATATATATATATATATAATTTCTTATGTATATTCCTTTCTTGCTCAGTATCTACCATGCTCATTTATTTGTTCACTTCTATCAGTCGATATGTTGATGGTGGCGTAGTGGTTATTGTTATGGAAAGTACCGTTCGTGATTTCGAGTTCAAATTCTGCACAAATAACCATGGTGAAGGCATGAATCTATCTGTCCTTCCAAGAGATATGGGTTAACTAGCAATCTAGACTGGTTTTCCATGCCTTTGGATGCCAGTCAGTGTAGAAAAGGTACTGCTATCTATTTAAAATCGTGTGGATCTCTTTCCTATTTTTCCACAAAAAGTTATGACAATGCATAAATAAAAAAACAGAAGCTGTGGAGAGCCATAACTTACTTCGACCTCAAGGAACATATAATTTAAAAATAATAATCATTAGCAGCGCATGTGCATTATGCGTTTTAATGTTCGATTCTGTTAGCACATCTTCCATCAATTCCTGACCACCGACTATCCATCTTCGTTCATCTTTTTTTCCAAACAAGACAGAGAAATAGAGTGGAGAAATTAGTGTCTAATCTAAATAAAAGTAATAACAATTCACAGATATTAAAGAAAATCAATCTGTGCAGAATCACAACTGTCTATATTCGAAAAGGATATGCTGTTTCAAATATTTCAGTGTAAAACTACAAACTGTTTTCTGTGTGCACTGGTTATGGGTGATCATACCCCTACACAATTTGTTGTCTTTTGTTGACCTTCATAAAGTTTGTCTTATTTGCTATCTCTCCTAAACCCTGTTCTGTCAGCCATTAACTCAACCTGGCTGTGTAGCCTATGCGTTGTTTTCCGGTCACTTTTGATTTTAAGCTGTGCTATGAGTATCAAATTTTCTGAACACTCTTTTTCCGCTACCTTTTTTTTTCTGATGTTAAATGTAAGTGATATTTTTGTGTTCATTTTCTCAAAAATTTTGTCTTTTATCACATGTTTGACCTAGGGTATTCGCAGCATCCTTCTGTAGAACAACATTTCTGTTGCCTCAAGTTTCTTCTCCATCTGCTATGAGATTTCCCAGCATTCATTGCCATATAGAAAGACCTGTATTGTATCACCTTATTAATCTTTTCGTGGTTCTCAGTGAATTGTTCTTGTTTCTTAATAATTTGCTTACTTTTTCGAAGGCATCTTTTGCTATAAAAACTCAATCGGATTCCGCTGTCACTTTTTCCGTCTTCTGTTTTGTTTTTTCGTCTTATTTTTTTTTTCAGAAATGGTCAGCTTTTCTTTTTTTCTTTTTCTTTTTTTAGAAGGGCATTGACCAATGTTAGTTTTATAGACATGTTGCTGATAATATAGGCCTTACTCCCTCTGGGCGTAAACATTAGTATAACATTGTGTCAGACTAATATAAGCTTAGGAAATAATTATAATAAGGAATAAACATTGCAGTGAAAAGCTGGAAGTGTTGATATTTAAAGAGCACTTTACTTTAATTATTCAAAATGATAGAAAAGAAAGACTTCAAAATTTAATAAATGCGTGCAGACATCTTCGAACTGAAAGATGTTAATTACTTTTTAGTTTGGTATTTATTATTTTCTGGAAAACATTTAATCAACTTTTACATAACCATTAATACTATTAACAAAGTTTCTCTACGTCTTATGAGAAAACAGACACACACACACATATTCACACACACACATATTCACTCATACTCATAGATAGATATTAGACATTCACAAAATAAAGGGTTCCCAAGCTTTTCATTCTTGTGTACCACCTGACATTTTTAAAGATTCCATAGACCCCTAAAATTTGAGGGTAAAAATAAAGATTTTAAAAGAAAACTTTATTATTTTGAGTAGAGTCAATCACTTATCAGTGAATTAAACGCAGATAAATAATAAAATAATTTATAAAATAGTTTAATCTTTCATGCATACTTTTTATGTGAGTTGTGGTGCAACGGATATCGGCTCGGAACGAGAAATCGGAGAGCCAAGTACGAATTCCAGTTGAATTCATTGCATTGACTTACGCACAAATACCCTTGGGAAAGGTATTAATCCGTCTCTTCCCTCCAGTTATGGGTTAAATAATAGGACAAATTGGGTTCAATAGCTTTGGTTGGCAATCAGTCTACTGCAGAAATCAATGGCAACTTACTGCGGGATAATCTGCCCAGTCAGTCATGTCTCTTTTGAGACATGATTGCCCAAAGCATGTATCACGTATGGCGCTCCACTGACTGAAGGATCGTTACTAAGTAGAAATACACAAAACTATTCCAGACTATGTACCAATAACGAAAACTAAGCCATACTAATGAGATGTATGGACTTCTTTTTCTTTTCTTTTTTTTTTGCGAGTTCATTTATTCGAGTGTAGATTTTTAGCAATAGCACAATGAAGATCGAGCCGAGGAGTTTTGTGTTTTATCTGTACAAATGTCCCATACCTAATCTTTTAGGTCCGGTATGGTTCCAGATTACGACAGCGGAAAGTTTTATAAGAGTGAACATTTACCTTACTCTTGATATAACTTAATAGCTTTGCTTACTAGAATGAGGAAATTGAAAGTAAAAAAAAATTGTATGGACATTATCTTATGTATTATAGAGTAGTGGTAATTCTCTCGTGGTCTATTTATCGCTTGAAGAGTACAAATGTATCACTGGGGTACATGTACCTCAGTTCGGGAACCCCTGCTCTTGATAGATCCGACAACAACATTAATTCATCTATTACGCAATCGATCACAGACTGTCTCTTTCTAAATCTAAATCTAAACTTATTTATAAATGGAACTTTGTCTGTGTGTGTGTCCGTTACCAATAGACTCCGAAACGGCTGAACAGATTTTCTTGAAAATTTACTCAGTTGTACTATAAGCGTGTGCGAGTGTACTTAGCTAAGTCTTGTGTCGAGGTATCCTCGATAAATATCGAAAATCGATAATCGAAAAAATCGCGTTATAGAAGGAGTGGTCCGATTTTAATCAAATTTGATACATTCATAGACAAAGATATAAGAAACGATATTCGGAAGCTTCAAGGTTGCAGTTCTTACAATAGTGCAGAAATTCGCTAATATATATATATATATATATATATATATATATATATAAAGACAAGATGTGCGTGTGTGTGTGTCTGTTTATCAGCCTGTATGTCTGTATTTTTCAGCCCGTTTATTTTAGTTTTTGCTTCGGGTGTGGCTTTAAGTAGGTATAATTGTAGTTCTTAGTCTCAGCCATGATACCGTTTACTTAGAGGACTTATTTAGCCTTCAAAATTCAGTTTACGACGAAAAAAAACTTAGTTGATATCGATACCAGGAAATCAAAATTTGACTTACATCCATTCATTTTTCTTTCAGTCTACGGTTTCACTCTAACTGGAAACAACTATTGCTTTTTAGTCTTTCGTGCCAACGTCCAAAGAGTCCGAGCTCCAGGACGATGGATTAGTTTTAAATTTTTTCATTACATCACTCGAGCAACGCCGGGCTATACTGCTAGTTTATATATAACTACCGCTCAGTATGTTAGCATTTATTTCAATAAAAGTCTGTATTCGTCTATACTTTTGAGATGAGGTAGTATTTACACTATTTACTTTCTTCGGACTATTGTTCTCGTCTTTATTGCCATGTTTTCGACGTTTCAGCCGTTGTGCACTTCGGACTTCTTCAGGTGCTAGTAATTTTGAACCGAATCCTTTATTTCGATGATCGAAACGGCCGGAACATCGTAAACATGGTAGTAAAGAAGGTGGACAATAGCCCGAACAATGTAAATAGTGCAAACAAAGTCTGCTTATAACTACATTTCTGGCGATGATCTTATGGTCAATGAAAATAAACAAAAAGTAAAGCTTTTTGTTTATTTTCATTGACCATAAGATTATGATATTTCCATACTAAACCACTTATTTTTTTAATGTATTAAAAAATGAAAATATCAAAATAAAAATATTTTTTTATATTTAACATGAAAAGACTTTAGTAAGAAACAGAAACTAAATCCTAAACAAATAACAAGGGATAAACCGCTAGTTATGTTTAAAAAACTTGGGAGGAGTGTGAACTGGATGATAGGCAAACTCCTATTGAAGAAAATATAAATCATTAGTAAATAACATTTCAGAGTTTAAGCGGAGATGTTAGAATTATAGCGTTGAAGAAGACAGAAGGAACCGAAAATCCAGTCCTAAACAAGAAACAAGGAATAAACCTCTACTATTTTTCAAAAGACCGAGTAGATGTATGAATTGGGCGATGGGGGAACCCATCTCATTAACGGAATACGAATGGGATGAGCTTGGTTCACTAAAATGTGCGTGGCATGGTGAGTTTTAGCCGTGAAGGTTAGAATTGGTGGAAACTAATGAAAATAATTCGTCTGTAGGGGATGTAATTCGTTGGTGAGAAAGGCGTTGCTTTTTAAGTTTAAAGGGTGAAGTAACCAAGAGGACTCGATTCAAATCAAAAGACTTAGGTAAATCGTCAATCGACTTAATTCCACTTGCGTTGTTTTGCATTGCTTTTATCAAGACTTGTCACCTTACCGTTCAAATTTAGCTGTGATGCATAGGATTGGTATATTCTTCTCAGACTAGGTGCCTGAAAGGTACACGGGGTTTCGTATATTTCTGCGTCAGAGACACTTTATTGGTGTGTTTCTTTCTCTCACCGAAGTAATAATGACGACGATCATATAAACCGCTTTTACTGTTACTTCTAATGAAACAAAACTACGTGGTTTGCTCGAACATAGCCGTAGACATTCCACTGAACCTACCGTGATTCATTTAATAGAGAAATTGAGACTAAACCCTACTCCAGACTTAAAAGAGAATTCGGATATATTAGGATTGATCATAAAGTATATTTTGAAAATGGAATTCAGATATATAATTTTTATTGTGCCCTTCTACGAGGAATGGACTCTTCCTCTTACTATATAATTACATGCAGGAGACAGTTAACAGGAATTAAGGATGTAGCTAGTACGCAGTTAAAGCCAGCTACTAGTCAGGCAATACGCAGCGTAACTGTGCCGTTCAGACTTACTTATTCTATTTACTTAATAACTAATACTTTCTATGTATAGGTTGTTCTTGTCATACTAATACACTGGTTTGGGACCTACCTCCTGTGTTTCGTGTCTTTCTTCCGACCAAACTGGTCACTATTTTGCGGCGGAGTTTTGCCACAACTTCACAACAAACTGGCGACGACGATTTGCTTTAATATTTGCCACAACAAATTGACGAAGAAGATCCACAACAATAATATACCATAGTTAAAAATGCTGGGAAAATAGTAGATTCCGAAAGTAACTTTTTTCCTACCAAACTGTATCTAGATCAAACCGAAAATGGAATACTGCTGCCATAGCTGGACTGAAGCTTTCCAGTCCTGACTCTTCAGCCGTACCAGAGATGTGGAAGAGTAATTATTTCCTTATCTTATAAATTCTTTTTACCAGAAGAGACGTTGCTAGCGTCACGGCTCGCTATCGCCATTTCCATGGCAAATGTTCAGATTAGCTACATTCTTTTACTTTACCAATTCAGACTTTCACAGCTATTTCCTGGAATTTCACGCACACAGTGCCGAAACATCCTGACATTCTACTTGGCTTCTTTCGCAGAATTTTTATTTTGTAAAAAAAAAAGCTAGTATGACGATAAATCTTCAATCACTATAATCTTGACCCCATCAAATCTAGGGTCAACTTTTGGCTACCTTACACATCTTCATAATATTAATTTCTTAGTTCCTTTATTCTGGCACTTACATCTATCTCATTCAGTAATCAACTACTATGAATTTCTCTTGGGTCTTATTTTCGGTGAATTATAGTACGAAATAAAAATTTTGAATTGGTTAAGCGCCATACGTGATACACGCTTGGGCAATCATGTCTTGAAAAGAACATGACTGACTGGGCAGAAGATTATCCCGCAGTAGGTTTCCATTACTTTCTGCGGGAGACTGGTTGCCAGCTAAGGCTATAGAATACAATCTGTCCTGTTATTTAACCCATAACTGGAGGGAAGAGACGGATTAATACATTTCTCAGGTGTATTTGCATGTAAGTGAATGCAATGTATTCAACTGAAATTCGAACTCGCTTCCCCGTTTTCTCGTTTGAAGCTAATATCTAAATACAGCGCTTGAAACATGCAAAACAATTGTTTTGTGTAGATAAAAGACTAAAAATGATCATGTCATTTGACCATTTCTGCGATTAATACGCTTTATGGATGAGTCATTTGCTCTTTGGGCAATGTTGTAGTAGTGTAAGACGGAAGTCTTATTGAACATTTGCCACACGCTAAAGCAGCGGGAATTCACGAGACTTAATTATTCGCGACATTTTGAGAACTTTTTACAGAGAAGCGATTTTTCTTTAGCTGTTATTCTGACTACACTAATTACATATATGAAAAAAAAACTGCGGGTATGAATGAAAATAATACAATGAATTAACTCACAGCTTAACTACAATCAATCTGAAACCTGTAAAACATTTTAAAAGATACACACGCGGATATTCTCACTTAATGACGCTTCTGTCTTATTCCTTCTGTGTGAATTTTTTCTTGTTTCTTGTAAATATATTTTGACATGGTAAATATTCTTAGTCGTTCTTGGCATCATCGTTCTACAAAAAGATCGTGCGTAGATGACTAGTTAACACCTCGTAGAGGTGGCAATATGGTGACTACTGTGCGAATAATATATGTAAATGTGGGTTTTAGTAGAAAGATAAATATTCGAATGTAATGAGTTGTAATGGTTGCGACTATTGAATTTTTAGATGCAATGTCAAACGTTATCTACTGTCCTCCGGATTACTCCCTTCTTTTCCTGTCTATTATTAACGTTTTTGTTTCTAATGTGGCTGTAGGGGCTGGTTAATGTAGCTTTAATTCGGCCTTGTTGCAGACATAAACGAAATACCTACAGTTTACAAATTAGGTTTAATTTATTTATTCTGCTCTGCTTAAGTATTGAGCGCTTTTTTGTTATTGATTACTCGTCTCCAGTTTTTTCTTTGGGCTACGTGCTGCCTCGGTTTAAATCTCTTTGGCTGATGTTCATGTGCTTAGCTCTTTCTTTTTTTACAACAATTTTTCCTTCCACGTATATGCACAGAGGGTTTTTTGAAATGAGTATAGTGATAAGCTTGTATTTATATATATATATATATATATATATATATATATATAAAACTTGTTTATGAATGGAACTTTGTGACTGTGTCCGTTACCTATAGACTCCAAAATGGCTGAACCAATTTTCGTGAAAATTTACACAGTTGTACTATAAGCGTGTGCAAGTGTTCTTAGCTAGGTTTTGTGTCGAGGTACCCCGATAAAAATCGATAATCGTTAATCGAAAAAATTGGGTTATAGAAGGAGTGGTCCGATTTTAATCAAATTTCATACACTCAAAGACAAATACATAAGAAACGATATTCAGAAGTTTCAAGGTTGCCGTTCTTACAATAGTGCAGAGAATCGATAATATATACATATATAAAAGGCAAGATGTTTGTGTGTGTGTGTCTGTTTATCTGCCTGTATGTCTGTATATTTTCAGCCCGTTTATTTTAGTTTTTGCTTCGAGTTTGGCTCTAAGTAGGTATAATTGTAGTTCTTAGTCTCAGGTATGACACAATTTACTCAGAGGACTTATTTAGCCTTCAAAATTCAGTTTACGACGAAAAAAACTTATTTGATGTTGATACCAGGAAATCAAAATTTGACTTACATCCATTCATTTTTCTTTCAGTCTACGGTTTCGCTTTAACTGGAAACAGCTATTGCTTTTTAGTCTTTCGTGCCAACGTCTAAAGAGTCTGAACTCCAGGACCATGGATTAGTTTTAAAGCTTTCATTACACCCGAGGAACGCCGCGCTATACTGCTAGTATACATACATACATACATATATATATATATATATATAAGTCATCCACATACAAGCCTGCTTCGCTGTATCACAGCTCATTAGTGTGGCTAGATATCCACTTGCTTCTGGCCGGGGGAACGAAACTCGCCTAATTTGGTTTCAGTCCGAGTCGCTATTCCCTTAGTCATTTGGAATCAGGTAAGGGAAACTTTAGCGTGTTATATATACAAAGGCAATGTATACACATGCCAGTCATCGAAAGAACTCAATTCTTTGCTGAAGAGTAATATATTGTACGTCAAAAATAGTTTTAAAAACATTAGGGTCGGGTTCATCACACCAAAAGAAAAGTCTATTTACCTTATATCCGCAAATCCCTTTTTTTTATTTTTTTTTATTTTTGTTTTTTGCTTTTTTTTGTTTTTGTTTTTTTTTGTTTATGTTTTTTTTTTTTTTTTTTTTATTATGAAATTTAAATTTTACGGTAGACGCTGTTAAATGTACAATCGAAGATACAGTTCAAAAATAATTTGACAAACTTTTAATATCATGTCATTGTTAAATTGAACACTTCTAAATTAACTCAATACTACAAAAATTAAACGTTAAAGACAGACGAACCGAAAATATACATGAATGACAAATGTAAACTAGTCTAATATAAAATTACTTAAAACTTCATCAGTCAAAGACGATGATTTTACAAACATACGTTCATAGGAATTTTTGTCCTTGTTTTGGTGTTAGATACCCGACCCTAAAGATTTTAAAAGTATTCTTGATACAACCTAGATTTATATGTGTGTTTAGTTGGGCAGCAATCTCTCCTCTGTGTAAGTTTCATTAAAAACGTCTTACTAAATGCGAGCGGTTAAGTCTGTTATTTTATTTGTCTTTTTTTTTTGTTTGTTTTTTTAATCATTTCACCCCGAGCAAGGCGGAAACGCCACTGATGTGCAGGGGGCTACATAAATGTAAAAAGATTAATTAGTAAAGAGTGAGGAGTACAAACTAGTTAGAAAGGAACAATAGAAAGCTGAGAAAGCAGGTGCGATGGCAAATACATAGGTGGAGAGAAATGGAAGGTTATACGGGGGTGGGGAAAGAGCTAAAAACACATAGCATTTTTTATTGTCAAAACGTAAACAGCACATCAGTAACATCAACTAAAAAGACAACCACAATGCGGAGGTCTTGTTTAGGAAATATTGCTATAACTCCAGATGCTTACATAAAAAATCCAAATTCAGTTAAAAAAAATATCTTTCATAGTAGCTATAAGAATAGCCGAAAGCGCTCAGGCAAATTTTTATATAATTTATGTCTAGAATAGAAAAAAAAATTTATGAATATTACAAAATTAAATAAAAAGCAACATAACCACAACACCTTGTCAATCGTTTTTAACGACACTCATATATATATATATATATATATATATATATATAACGACGCATTACAAAAGATACTATGTCCAAATCGCTACTACGAGTTTTTCACCTCGTAAACACTAGGAGTTGCGATTTCGCTTTAATCACTTTGCTTTGTCGTTCGTTAAGTTAACTGCTCTGTCTTGGCGTATCGTCTGTAGACATTGCTCACTTAGAATTTTTTGTTGTGTATATAAATATCTGTCTTTTCTTCTTTATGTTTCCAATTATGTTTGTTTTTTCTTTTTTGGTTTGTCATTTTCTTTCGTGGTCTCAAGTGTTTTTCGTTTGGCAGGATTCGTCTTGGTGGAATTGCAATTGCAAGCCTTCCTAAGTCTTTATCTGTTATATATTATAATGGCAACAAATAAATTCGGTTTATTTGTGTCATGATTCCTTTTCATCGTTTAGTATTTTAAAAATTTAATTAAAAAATCCGCTGTTGACCCGGTCATTTTTCGTATTTCTTGTTATAACATCTACCATCTATAATGGCTGTAAGTATGAAATTGAATTTATTTGTTGCCATTATAAAAATTTATTATCCATAATAATTTGCCATATATATATATATATATATATATATATATATATATATATATATATAACACCAACGTAATAAATTACTGGCTACATGCAAAAACAGAAATAAATATCTGTTTACATACGTTGAACAGGATTAATATAGTTTCTCCTGTGTAGACTGTTTTAATTGATTTTTATTATAAATGTATTTTGTTTTTCCCATAAAATAAAAACAAGTAATCTTCCTTGACCCAGAGGCACAAAACGTATAGCACCAGTCCTTATATATATTCCTATTATCTGAGTTTATAATAAGACATTTTTCGCTACACAATCGCCTAATGAGGTGCTGAATGACAGCGCTTTCTAGTAAAAATATTTTTTATGAACTGAAATAAGAATATCACTACAAATGTTATTCTACAACGTAACGAGCACTGTTAAAAAGTAAATGCAACGAACTGAGGAGTGTCATTCCATTAGTTCTTACTACTACTAACATATATATATATATTTTAATTCAGATACTTTAATCCAAGTGAAAAAAGCAGGAAGGTAAATTCCAAAAACCCGATCCTAATTAATATTGAAAATTTTATTTTAATATTAAAAAATGATACAGGAAGAGAGCTCCATGTAATAAAATATTACAGAGCAAATATAAATTAAAAAAAGGGTTAATTCAAGGATGTTGAATGACCATTTCGATATGAAAATCCCCACGGGGGATAACACATCACCTCAGCAACAGAAAAATCCTTTCAGAAACTGGAGAAAAATCAGTCTAATTTTCCGTTTTAAATAGATTTGCAAAGAAATTAAAAAAGAAAATAAAAACGAAAAAGAAAAAAGTAAAAGATAAAACATAATAAAAACAAATAACCAAGAAAAGAAAAAATTGACATCGTCTGGGTTCACAAAAAAAGGAAAGAGAATTGTAACTTAAAAATTAACAGACGGCCGTGTTGAATTGATGTAAGGTTAATATAATATTAAACTCCGATTGCTAATTGTTCTACTTAAGGATTAAACTAAGAATTACGATATGCACAAATTCACGCTTTAATCTACGCGCTGCTTTTTCGGTGGAGAACATGAAATCCTTACGCTAATCCTACCTGTAACTTTCCCACAGTGACTTGCCCAAATGGACAAGAGTCTCATCAACGAAATTCAAGCAAAGCGTCTTTAGTTTGAAAATTGTACGGTCGAGAATCGGATATTTATTATTTTGATTAAACATCTCGGCTGTTGAACATTTTGGTATGTTGTTTTTTTTAATTCTGTTAATTTTTAATGAATTATTTTATGAATAATTAGGACTGGTATTTACTTGATTTTTTTTATTCCTTCGGTTGAGGAAATCACTAACCTTTCTAGATTTATCGAACTCTCTTTAAAATAAATAGCAAAATATTTAAAATAAAAATTTAAATAATTTTAAATTTAAATAAAAACATTTAAGATAAAATTTTAAATAAATTTAAACAGTCAAGTTAATTACTCATTCTGGAAACGCATGTTGTTTTAGCTTTCCTCACTACGTAGAGATCATATCGACCAATTTCGGACAGTTCATAATATGCTCTTGAATAGTCACTTGTCGCTTACAGGCCTGCCTGTTTAGCAATCAGCTACAAAATCCGATAAAATAAAATAATAGTACCAATCGGTATTTAACTGTTTATGAAATCTTTGGTTGACATTTTCTTCAAAATTGATGAAAATAAAAACAATGGATAAAATTTAAATTAATTAAAACTTTACCTATGTTTATGGTATTCAAATCAAATCAATGTACATTCCAAGCTAATTTTCGAATTGGTTTATTACAAATTTCCGAAGTCGTATTGGCATTGCTAAGGATGTATTCCAAAATGCGAGTAGAGTATTAAGAGACAGGAAGATTTCACTGAAAACAAACAAAAAAAGATTACTGGATTCTTATATGATATATATGGCATCGAATGCTGGACAATCTCCTTAAGGACGAAGAAAAGACTTGCATAGATTTTGTTGAATACTGAAATTTTGTTCAGAAATACGTGCCTTAATGATGGACGATGAAAAGTTGCAATTTCTCCATATTATGCGATATGAATTTCGGAAAGGATTAAACGTCGAAACTGCGAACAGAAAAGCAGACAGAAAGTTTATTTGGCTCGTGCTCTGGCTTTTCGGCCGTTCAAAAACATACAACGGGCAACCTTCCGACGTCGATGAAGACGCTCTGCTTATCATCAGGGAGAACAAACTAGAAATTTCAATTGTGATTAAGTGTTTATAATCGATACTTCAGTTTCCTTTTGTCATTTGAAGAGTCTTTGGTTTAAGGGAAACTGTCAATTTTAGCAAAAGGTTTATTTTCCTATGAAGACAAAGCAAGATAGCATGTTGCAAAACAGATCCTGCAGAAGCTTAGAGAGTTGTAATGACAAACCCTCCAGGACGCACAGTATTCTCCTAACTTAGCCCCTCAAGATTTTTATTTGTTCCGAACTCTGCAGAACGGTTTAAACAACAGCAGTCACAAACTAACGGTCAGACCTCTTCCACCAAAAACAGTTTCTATGGAATTGCAACAACAAACTTTTAGAAGTAACATTGTGTGTGTGTGTGTGTGTGTGTGTGTGTGTACAGTATTTACATACTCTTTGGGTCACGTCACAGGAACTAACCAACATCTGTAGCCACTGGGCCATGTGTCTTTAAACGTTGCGAGTTCAATACAAGGCTACAGCAGTGGTGAACAAGTAAATTTGAAGGTTAGACGGAGATAACCGATGACTACCAAAAGATGATCTACACAAGGAATGAGGATGATATACCCCGGTGTTTATAATAAAGGGTTCGGTTCGAAATTCGTAGCACCTGAAGGCCGGAGCATACAACGACCGAAACGTCGTATAAATTGCAACAAAGATGAGGACAATAGTCTGAATAATGTAAATAGTAAAAATACTACCTCATCTCAGAAATATATACAAATACCACAGTGTGGGTATTTAAAATATTGTTTTCTAATTTTTGAACTTTTGCAATAATTGCGTGAATAGGGAGGATGGACATATTTTCTGTGTGAATTTCTGGGATTGGAAGTTCACACTTGACATTCTAACTTTTGTTCTGTTTTTTTTTCTTCTTATCACGTTTCCGCTGTTGTCATTTGGTCTTCATCAGATGTATATTGATCCGGGTAACGTAAAAGAAATGCTGAACTTTAACCCGGTAGATTGAATAAAGGGTTAACAGTTCTCGTTCTACTGCCCATATCTAGGGATAGTGGTTTTCTAAGTTCAGTTTAGATGTGGCACAAGGCCGAAATTTTGGAGTCCCTAGTGAGGATCGAAATCACTACTCAGTGAAATAGGTCCTGAAAAGTTTGCTAACTATTAGACCACATCGAGATGTCCAAAGATGGTTTTCTAAGCGCGCAAGTGGCACAAGACGTAAAATATGGAGCCCTCAGTGAGGATCAAACACAGTGCCCAATTGTAATGAATTTTGCGTGATAACCTTGCAAAACATTATATTACGTCGAGGTGACCCCTCAATATCTGCGGATATGTCATCTAGTTCTTAATTTAATTATACTCACTCTGTTTCCACGGAGTCCAAGTAAACACTGCCTGGCCAATGGATTGAATGTGAATTCTGAATTAAACGTTTCGACCTCTAAAAGGACTTCATCCTTCTAAATTGATGCATCTGATGATGGAATCAAGAAAGGTAGTAAAACCACTAAGACAAGGGATTACTGAGTGTGAAATAATTAGGTAACAGAAACATGACTAAGAAACAATAATAATAAATGTGTATCAGAGAGACAGTAGATATTGCTTGACATGGCATTTACATTTTTGAAGATTAAATTTGACCGAAAAGCATGGAGCCAGAAGAGAGTTCAACAAAAAAGAAGTGCGATAAAATAAACTATTAATATAGACCTTTAAATGCAGCTAATTCATCTGTAAATTGCCACTTTAGCACTGTCTTTAAATTCATAAAGTCTAGGTGCAATAGCGAAAAATCCGAACATCAGTTATAATTACGTACGACGAGAGAGGAGACAGTTTATTAAAAGTTACAAAGGACAGAGAGTTGTAAAGCGGTATGACAGCTAACGTTCTGAAGATACAGATAGAAAATATTTTTATTCAATTATTTATACTTTTTCTATCTTGCCTGAGAAGATATTAGCTAAATCTGGAAGTTCATGGAGGATCAGTAACTTATTAGTATAATAATCATAGATGTTTGGTTTGCTGGTGAAATTTTACCTTCTGTCACAGTGAGTGATTGGCTCTGATGAAGCCGAATGTTATATATATATATATATAGCGAAGAAGATTGTAATTTTTATTTGTGTTCCTTGTTCTATCGCAATTTAACTTTATCCAATAACAATGCGTATATAGATATCGCGAATTGACAGAAATTGGCGGTGGTGGGGGGAATTAACAAGAAAAAATAAATTGAGATAATGTACTCGTTAAAAAACAGGAAAGGAAAAGAGAGAGAAACTTCATCTTAGATGTTCTAACGGCTTAAGCAGCTGCTATTGCTACTTCTGTTGCAGCATCAACTCCATTCTTTTTATGATCGTTCAGGAAGAAAATGTTGAACCACGTACATATAATTTCGCTGTTGCAACCACTGAACTAAAGAAATGTGTTGCGACCTTTATAGAACTTCATTTACATCAGATACGCAACAAGCAGAGAATCTATTCTGCAAACAGCTACATGTTTTTTTAATATTTTTAGTGCAACGGAAACAAGTCAAGTTTAAAAAAGAGAAATAAATGAAATGTTGACGGAAGATAAATTTGCAAACAGAAACTGTAATCAAAGTGTCAACACCGACGTTTTTCCCTGTCATTGCGTTGAAATGCAAAAAGATGAAATAATTATCTCCCGCTTCTCTTTTTCACTCATCTTCCTTTCTTTCCCTCTATCTTTCTCTCTTCTTTTCTCTCTCTCTCTCTATCTATCTATCTATATATCTATATATATATATATATATATATATATATATATATATATATATATAAATGATTAATATAAAGAATTTTGTCACTTAACTGGCTTAATGTAGAGAATTTTGTCACTCTCGCGAAAACACTATTATGATGAATTCACTCATCAGGACTAAATCTTCACCCTTTTCTCATGTCCCGGTTTTGCTTGGTGTAATTTGATATTTTGTTATGGGAGTGGTCTACAGGTGGTTAACTGCTTTTCATTACTTATGTTGTGTTGATCTGTTTTTTAATGTTTTATTATATGCGGTTGATTGACTTTCTTTTTATTGTGCAGGTGTTCTTGTCATTTACGTTCGACTCTTCGTTGTGTTTACTTGATCTTTTTTCTTGCCGTGTTAGGATAAATAGACACTGGAAAGATTACTCCTTTTAGGGTACAGTTAAGTGTTTGTGTTCTTATGTGTGTTTGTGTTTGTGGGCTTTTGTGTGAATTTTCCCCTTTGGTTGTTATGTTATTTTCTGGGGGGGGTTTTTTGTTGTTTTTTTTTTTTGTCGTGATTGAGAGTTTTTATATTTATATTTTTGTTTATATTTGGTTGTTTCTTGTTGTGTTTGTTTTCTTTTTTATTTGCATAACAAAGTAGATATTTATCATTATTTTTTAAAATAATTTAATTGATTTTTAAAGCTGTTTATTGCTAGTAATTTTTTTTAAACATAATTAGCAGTTTCAGCTATTGATGTTGTGTGAGTCTGCTTTATGAGAATCTTCAATTCAATTTTGGTGGTAATGTCATTTTCTTTTTAGTTCCATATGTATTTTGAAAAGTGTTGTATTGTTTTTGTATATTTCTGTGTTGTGTAATGTTTTGTGATTGTTGAATATTTTTTAAATGTTATTCCTCATGCTCCCATGTAAATTTTTTCACTTGTGTGAATGCTGTCACGGTGGCTTTATATATTAGGTTGTTGGTTAGGCATCTATTGTTGAGGGGGCAGCTGTGTTTCTTTCGGCAGTTGCATTTGTTCGTATATATATTCAGCTAATTTTATCATCAGAAAATAATTTCTGAAAGTAAGTAAATGATTTTTATTGTCTGCTTTGAAATAGTTCCCTTGCCAATTGTTATTATTTCAAAATAACTTATACGCGAATAATTACGACTGAATAGAGAATTCGATCTTCCCCGGGTGCTCCATAATTGCTCTTTTCTTTTTCATCTAATCCACGTTTAGAAAATTTATATACATCATGGAAAAATGCACAACTTATGTAGCAACTATAAAAGTATATTTGGAGATAATGTGACAGAGAGGAAATTTTTTGGCATGAAATAGGTTGGCTATTTATATCTGAGAATGCTTACCGAAAGGTGGCCAAACGAGTTTTCTGGAAAAAAAAAACTATCCACTTCTCCCATTATCTCTACATTTGTAAAAATACTATTGTTTATCCTACGAAGATCCATAGAAATAGAGATACGCGGCTAAGAAAAATAAATACTGGAAGGTATCCCGTTCCTAGAAATAGATGTTTGACGTTTCACAGATTGCAATGTAAAGGAGGATCGGTGGTCACTACCGTGACCAGCGCAACCGACGGTTGTAGGGTCTTTGTTGCACTGGCCTAAGCGTATGCGCTTGGGTTCCCCACACTAAGGTTGACCTTGTGTCATATCCCGTATCAGTAGGAAGGCGAGGCGAGGTAAATATTTATAGAAATGCATATCTAAACTTATTTATAAATGGAACTTTGTGTGTGTGTATCTGTTACCTATAGACTCCGAAATGGTTGAACCGATTTTCTTGAAAATGTACACAGTTGTACTATAAGCGTCTGCGAGTGTTCTTAAGTAGCTTTTGTGTCGAGGCACCCCCTATAAATATTGAAAATTGATAATAAAAAAATCGGGTTATAGAAGGTGTGGTCCAATTTTAATCAAATTTGATACACTCATAGATAAAGATATAAGAAACGATATTCAGAAGTTTCAAGGTTGCAGTTCTTATAGTAGTGCATAAAATCGATAATATATATATATATATATATATATCTCCAACTATCGTCCTATCAGTCTTCTAACGATATTCGGGAAAGTATTCGAGGCCATAATCAATGCTGAAATAGTTCAGCATCTTACTGCCCACAAACTCTTCTCTGACAGGCAATATGACTTCCGCTTTGCCAGGTCCACGGCCGACTTACTAACAGCCTTAACGGAGTACATGCTCCAGGTTTTTGGTGAGTCTGACGAGGATCGCGCGGTTGCTCTGGACATCTCCAAGGCTTTTGACAGGGTTTGGCACTCTAGCCTCATATGCAAGCTACGGGGTTACGGTATTACCGGTCGCCTGCTTGACCTTATCCAATCTTTTTTAAATAACCGCAAAATGAAGGACGTTTTGAATGGGCATGCCTCTTCATCCTACAGCACGAATTCTGGTGTCCCGCAGGGCTCTATCCTGGGCCGACGCTCTTCCTTATTTTCATCAACGACCTCCCAGATGAAATCAGTTCCCAAGTAGGCATCTACGCAGATGACACCACAATATACTCCCGCACCAGTAAGAAACCTGTCGTGGCGGACAGACATAATCTCGGTGCTGACCTTGAACGGAATCTACACTCTGTGGTGAATTGTAGCAAGACCAAGCTGTTGTCTGTCAACCATCACAGGCAACCTCTCCTGCCTCCTATAAGCATGGACCAAGCGATTCTCCCTGAGAGCAACACACTACGCCTCTTTGGCCTTACTCTCTCATCAAACCTCAAATGGAACCACTATATTGAATCCATAGCTAAATTTACTGCTAAAAGTTTGGGTCACTATGTCGATCCAGGATGTTTTTTCCGCCTGAATCCATCCTGCATATATACAAGTCAACCATCCGTCCGTGCATGGAGTACTGCTCCCATTTATGTTCAGGCGCCCCTGCCGTTCTCCTCAGTGTTCTCGACAGGCTCCAAAGGAGAGTCTGCAATGTGATAGGTACTGATCTGGCGGCTCGACTGCAGCCACTTCCCCACCGTCGAAATGTGGCCTCCCTTTGTCTGTTCTCTAAATATTTTCATGGCTTCTGCTCGGACGAACTTAAGTCACTGGTGCCTCCTCAACAGGTGTTTACTCGTGCAACCAGACTGGCAACTGGGTCCCACCCATTCACAATCAGGTTAGCCAAATGCAGACGACAATTCTACTCCTGCAGCTTCTTCTCTTGCACTTCCAGCCTGTGGAACTCGCTCCCATATTCTTGATTTCCTGACGGCTACAACCTCCAGAAATTTAAATGCAATGCCAATACTCATTTATTAACCACTGGACACTAGCTCTCTCTCCACCCCTGTATATCCTTCCCTTTCTCTCCACCTATGTATCTGTCATCGCACCTACATTCTCAGCTTTCTATTGCTCCTTTCTAACTAGTCTGTACTCCTCACTCTTTTCTAATTAATCTTTTTACAGTTCTGTAGCCCCCCCCCCGTTCATCAGTGCCATTCCTGCCTTGCTCGGGGTCAAATGATTAAAAAATATATATATAAAAAGCAAGATATTTGTGTGTGTCTGTTTATCTGTCTGTATGTCTGTATTTTTTCAACCCGTTTATTTTAGTTTTTGCTTCGGGTTTGGCTCTAAGTAGGTATAATTGTAGTTCTTAGTCTCCGCCATGATACCATTTACTCAGAGGAATTATTTAACCTTCAAAATTCAGTTTACGACGAAAAAAACTTATTTGATATCGATACCAGGAAATCAAAATTTGACTTACATCCATTCATTTTTCTTTCAGTCTACGGTTTCACTTTAATTCGAAACAACTATTGCTTTTTAGCCTTTCGTGCCAACGTCCAAAGAGTCTGAGCTCCAGGACGATGGATTAGTTTTAAAGCTTTCATTACACCCGAGCAACGCCGGGCTATACTGCTAGTATATATATATACACGACAAATAAATACAGAAAATATATTGATGCAAGATAGTCTTGTATCGTAGTATCACTTCTGTTGGGAGTGTTAGATCAAATGTCATAAAAAATCTTCTAGGCCATCGTATAAATTATCGATTTATCTTGACCTTCGGCGGGTGTTTCTTTTTCTTTCAACAGCACAAAAAATTTAAATGTCAATTTATTGAATACAATTAGAAAATGTAATTGCTAAGCCACGTGAACATTTTAATTTATCTTTGTTTTTCAATAGTGGCAGATTGCTGAATTGACAATTCCATACTAAACACGCTTATTCTAGTCAGATGCACTGTAGTGCAGTTGATATCGGCTCGGAACAAGAAATCGGAGAGCCGTGTTCAAATTCTCCTTGAATTCGTTGCAGTCACATAGACAGAAATACCCCTGAAAAAGTATTAATCCATCGATTCTCCCTCTAGCTATGGATTAAAAAGCAGGACAGATTGGGTTCTATAGCCTTGGTTCTATCGCACAAAGTAATGGCAAACTACTGTGGGAAAATCTTCCGACCTGTCAGTCATGTCTCTTTTCGACACATGATCGCCCAATGTGTATCACTTATGGCGCTTAACTGACTGACTACTCAGTTGTTTCGAAATTATTTTCTTATTTATTTGAATGATTTTCTCACTCGCGTCTCTGCATATTTTCTTTTTCTTAAATATTATGGAACTAATATTTTCATTCTAAAGCATGAGACCTTAGAAGTTTACAAGTAATTACACGAAACAAGAATAATATGGAAACTAAATTCGCTGTTCAAGACTTTCCTAGAGATTAAATGTATGCGTAGTCAACACATGGTTTTTTGTTCAAATTCAAGTTCGTTAGAGAAACTTAATTATATTCGGTAAAAAAACGGTTCATTATTCAATTTGTTCGTTTAACAAACCGTGCGTATATCGATACCGGCTATATATTAAAAGAGAGAATCATGAAGTGCAACAAAACCGTGATAATTAAAATTCTGATATCGCAAGGACTATTTTTAAATATCAAAATATTAAAGCATTGGTCTAGAATTAATTTTTTCCCGTCAATGCTTTTAAATCTGAGAATACATTTTGTCATAGCCACTGCTTTAAAACAAAAACAAAACATTCGTAGTCTGTTTTATCGTCTGCTGTTCTTCCTCCATCATCCATTCTTCCTCGTTCTTTATTTCACACACCGTCAACATTCCGAGATCTATTGGCAGACGAATTTACTGAATTGTTCAATCTAAGTACAAATCTCTAGGGCATTGTGGAGCTGTCACAATTTATAGAAAACAATCAGTTCGGTATATGATATCAGTAGATTTGAAAAAATCTCCCAAAAATCGAAAATTCTTGTGTCTTTCATTTTACTCTTTACAGTCTTCAAAATTCAGATTTGATTTTTGTTTCTGGCACTTTTTTCTCCCAATTTTGGTCTTTTCTTTTTTCATTAGCTATCTCTTATCCAAGTATTTTTAACATATCACAATTTAATTTTTTCTCCTCAATAAAATGGATTTTTTTTATATTCCTCTGTCTGTTCAGGGTTTTTTATTTATCATCTTATACCCACTTTTACACAATTCGTCGCCATCTTCTCTCCAAATCCCACTCTTTTTCATCTTCATCTTCTGTCCCGAGTTTGTCCCAGGCTTGATCTAATGTTTCTGGGCTAGCCAAGTCCTCATCGTCTGTCTTGATCTTGTCCCGGTCTTCAATTTGTCTAGAGATATGCTCTGTCTATATCTTCCGTCACGACTTTTCCCCAGTTTTCATCTTCTGCTCTTGGTTGCCAGTATGCTCATCTTCCGTCTCGAGCTTTTTCTAGTCTACATCTTCTCTCTCGAGCTAGCCTCAGTCTTTATCTCGTCTCTCGAGCCGTCCCCCAAATTTCTCTCGTCTCTCGAGCCGTTCCCAAAATTTCTCTCGTCTCTCGAGCCGTCCCCAAAATTTCTCTCGTCTCTCGAGCCGTCCCCAAAATTTCTCTCGTCTCTCGAGCCGTCCCCAAAATTTCTCTCGTCTCTCGAGCCGTCCCCATACTTAATCTCATCTTCCGAGTCATCCCAAATCTTCATCTCTTCTCTCGAGCTTTCCTCAGATATCATCATCTTTCTCAAACTTTCTCTCGTCTTCACCTTCTGGCTCGAGTTGTGTCTCTCTTCTTCTTCACCCATAATTTACACAGATTTCTTTATTCCCTATATTTCCACATTTTCCTATGTGGAGCTCTCTTTCATTCACTTTCCCGGTCTTTTCCTTTCTCTTCAGGCTTAGATTTTCTCTTTTCACCTTTCTCGCCTCATCTTTTTTTCAGCGCTATTCTGTTCTCCATTGTCTTCTACCTATTTAGATTCTCATCCGTTCGTTTTGAAGTGACACCTTGCCATTTATCCCTATCCCTTTATTTCTCGCCTTTTTATCAAGTCATCGCACCAGGTTTTAATTTTCATTTTAGTTTATTAGGAGCAAAGGACATTTGCAGCTATACATTCTTAGTGCGGATACAAACTTATACAAGAAATAAATAATGGATATTTATAAGCGTTCTCCAATTTTTATAAAATTGGAAAACTACTATTTTTGATCTTGTACATAAATATTTGTAAGTAAATTTATTTACAAATATTATAAAGTAAAATACATACTTGATAAAATCTCTCAAAGGACGACATGCATCTACTAAGAAAAAATTTTCTTTTGTCATTGTACATATTGTTCTTTCACGAAACACACACACATAAATAATGTTTAAACATTATTTTTAATGGATAGTCGTATATAAGCAGATACACTGATTTTATAATTAAACAGTGTATTTATTCATATTTAACGGCTTGAATGATCGAGAAATCTTGTTAAGAAAATATGTGTCTTCTGGCAAGATTCGAACCTGTACCTCTAGACGAAACCGTTAATTGATTTGACGTGGCTTGGACTGCTCGATCACAAAGGACTTACAGTCAAACACAGCCTGAAATAATACCTTTCAATACAAACTTTCTTGATGCATTGGAGAATTCATATATGATCTTTTTTTCTTATCCTAATGTAAACCAAGAAAATTTATTTACGAAATTTACAAAATCCCTTCTGAAATGGATTAACTTCCATATGGTTTTAATTTACTTGTTTAAACATTAAAAATGTTGCTATGTTAATTCATTTCGTGTGTATTTTATATATATATATATATATATATATATATATATAACGGTTTTTATTATAATAGTAAGGAGTGATATCTAGAAAAGAAAAATAACTGTAGTTTAAGGCTTCAAATTCAGAAAAATATTATATAAAAGGTTTTTTTAATTTTTATATTTGTTTCATTATTTTTTCATCGGCAACTTAGCAAAAAGAATAGAATTTAATTTTTATTTTTTTTTTCATTAAAATAAGTTCCTGGGACATGCAATGACGAAAGAGTGCATGGAGAACCTGATACTAACAGGCCAGATAGAGGGCAAAGAGACAGGGGAAAGCAGCGGATAACATATTTAAAGAACCTAATCAAGTGGATGATGGAACTACGGTTGCATGGTGTAACAAGAAAATGCGTTCTAAGAGCCATCAGTGTTAGGGTGACGTGGAAAGCCATGATCGCCTACATCCTGAAAGGACAGGTCACATAGAAGTAGAAGAATATATAAACATTCATACCAGCAAAAGTTCTTTGTAAAAGATATTTTAATTTATTTTATTCAATATTTCGGATTATTTTCCTGCTATTTAGGAATAAATCTCGCATGGTAGAGAACTTTTGGCTTTGAGAAGCCATTATAAAAAAAAGCTTTGTCTTTGAGCTTTTTGTCTGTTTCATTGTTTTCAAATATTGTCGTTGTTCATGTTTTTATATTGTTTTTTCCAACTCAGACATTGAACAATTTGTGGTTAGATATGTACCGGAAGCCAAGAAAATAATATACTGTACCAAAAAATGAAAAACAGTAATGCTTGATATTTAAACAAGTTTGTATAAATTAAAAATTACTGCTGAAATAAAACATCATATATATATATATATATATATATATATATATATATATACGTTGGTATAATGAAACCTGACGCAGTCAATAATTACAGAAACATTTAATTGACTACAATCATTATAAAATAGTCATTTCTTTCTTGGAGATTTCATTTGTTCTGCTTCCCAGTAAGTTAGGTGGTACGAATTTAATTATTCATTGTTTCATTAGACAGACAAACTCACCATCAACATGAAATCTCATTATGATGTTTCTCGGCTTTTTACATGGTGCAGACATGTCTTTGCATTAAAAATATATTTATAGTTACATAAAAAAATATCACATAAAGCTTTGTGTATGCCAAGGCAAAGATGGAACTAAATAATTTTTTAAGCTGTGTTCCTTGGTTTTAAAAGGGTCATGTTTAATGTTCGGCTAAAAATTAATGAACATTCTACTTCTGTCAATTTGTCAGTGTTAAAACACATACAAATTGGGTTTGCAAGGAGAAAAACTATGTACACATGTGCAGGCAATTTGGGCACCTCGAGGTGGTGTAATGGCTAGCAAGCTTGTCTCGATAGAATCATTACAAGTGAGTTCGATCCTCACTGAGTGCTCCATACTTTCGGCCTTGTGCCACATCTAAGCTGCGCTTAGAAAATTACCATGTGCAGGCAATTTTACATATATACAAAGTCAGTGATCGTTTAGTCTTTCTCATTCGTATTCTCACGCATTGTGAAGAGCATTGCCTTATCTAGGTTTTCGTCACTTTCCTACCACTCGTAACGTAACATTTCCGCCTATAAATATTAACGATAATTTACCTGATGACCTTTCTTAGTTGCTATCTCGACTTCTTGAGTTTAAACGCAGTACTAGATTGGCAGCTAGGCCTCAAAATGTAACTGTTGAAACTGCAGTATATAACGGTACGCTCTTTGCGAATACTTTCTTCTAGTCAATTTCTCAACTGTGGAATTCTCTCTCGGCTTCTATCTTTATTAAAAATTTAAAACATTAAAATGCACTGTCACTCGGTGGCATCTGTCTTTCGAATCTTGACCTTTTATTCATTTCTGTTCTTTGACTCTGAGTAAACCTTTACGACTTATTGGACTATATCAGTTATTTTTATGCGTTAGCATGGTTACGGGAAGAAATATCCACAAACCAACCGAAACGTTTTATCCTTGGCCATCTGATCAGATTTTGGGTGACCTGAGAGTCAAGCATCATTGGTGTCTGTATGATGTTCCCAATTGTCAGGACTAGTTTGCCATTAGGTCCCAGTTTTTTCGTGCTTATATAGAGCATGGTGTGATTTTTCGGGAAGTAGACTTGTTTGTAATTGGTTTATTTTTCCTTTTCTTCTTGTTTACTTTTTTTATATTGTTCAAACTAATAAAAAATGTTAATGCAACAAGAGTCTAACCCAATGTAATGCAATTAAACAAACACTCACTCACGAGTACACTAAAAAATGACAAGTAATAAAAATTAATATTTACCACCTCCACAGTAAAATTGCTGCTGTCTATCGTCGCGTTGCTGAGACAGGATCACCACTATGTATAGCGGAAGACTGAGATCCACTCGTACGCCTGACCACAAAGAACACATTGTCCAGGCTGTCGGGAACGATCCAGGTATCAGCAAGCGTCAAGTGTCCATGAGACACCCCACCATATATCTCCTAATACCACATAGAGAGTACTTCAAGAGCAGATTTTGTATCCGTATCATTTTCAAAACATTTTGTGAAAGTATTTTCGGATTGCACGTTTAACAGCGTCTACCGTAAATTTTAAACTTAACTAAAAAACGAAGGATTTACAGAATTACTAGCAGTATAGCCCGGCGTTGCTCGAGTGTGATGAAAGCTTTAAAAATTAATCCGTGGTCCTGGAGCTCATACTCAACCTAAAGAATATTTGTGTGAAGATTGGTGAGAATCGGATAAAAATTGTGGATTTGTATTAAAGGACTTACAGACAGATAAACAGATGCACACAAACATCTTGCCTTATATATATATATATATATATATATTATCGATTTTCTGCACTATTGTAAGAACTGCAACCTTGAAACTTCTGAATATCGTTCCTTCTGTCTTTGTCTATGAGTGTATCAAATTTGATTAAAATCGGACCACTGCTTCTATATCCCGATTTTTTCGATTATCGATTTATCGGAGGTACCTCGACACAAAACCGAGCTAAGAACACTCGCAGACGCTTATAGTACAATTGGATAAATTTTCAAGAAAATCGGTTCAGCTGTTTCGGAGTCTATAGATAACGGACACACAAACACAGACACACAAAGTTCCATTTATAAATAAGTTTAGATTTATATATATATATATATATATATATATATATATATATATATTATAAATTATGTTTTAAAACATGTACATAATTTCTTCTATATATGTCCTCTTCCCTACAATCATATGTTTGTTTCAGTGTTTGGATTTAAACACTTCCTTAGGGGAAATAAAGGTTTGGAATCATTCTCTGTTTATATTTGGTTCGTTGTTGTCGTGGGGGTTGGTAGGGGTTATTGGTAATTAAGTGAATGTCTCGTTTTGATCGTTTGACTTTTGAGGAATTTGGTGTGTATACACCATATATCGAGCACTGTTTTAAATTAATGTTTTGGACGGAAATTTTTTTCTTTTTTCTCTCCTCATTCTATACTCACTCGGATATATATATACATATTATCGGGTCCTTACGTATTATCGGGAGGACCTTTGATAACAAGGTGTTATAAGCCCGCTTATAACACCAAGGAACTGGAAAAATCAGGCTTTCATCACCTCAACGTCAACCACAAGTACAACTTTGTGGATTCGAACACCGGGGCTCATACGCAGACAGTGGAACGCCTATGGGGATCGACAAAGTGGCGAAACAAGAAGCACTGTGGCACTGCACGTCACCATTTGGAGTCGTATTTGGCCGAATTCATGTGGCGGAAGCATGTTGCCTGTACTGATGTCTTTGAGTCACTTTTGGAAGCAATTGCGACGTTCTGGCCTCCGGAATTACAAATGTAATGTTATTTTATTGTTTTAACCGTTTCAATAAATAATTTACTTTAATTTTTGAGTCGTTTTTTTAAAGGTCCTCCCGATAATACGTAAGTACCTATTATCGTTTAATATATGAAAAACTTTCTAAATCTAATAAATTGTTAAACTTAGAAAATCTTTTTAAAATTCGCTATGATAATAAAGTGAATCTAATAGTCAAATAATAATGCTGATTTCTATTTAATCACATATTAATACTAATGCCCACCAAAATTATTTTTGAGTTTGGTCTCATATCCTCCAAATTAGAAGTTACTTTATTCTGATTGGTTCACACTGTCCATACAACAATAACGAAAAAATGAAGGGTTTACAGAAATATATAGACTTTTTGGTTATAATGTGAAGAACCCATTTCTAAAGTTTATAAGAGTATTTTTGACACACCCTATTTGTCGGCAAGATTTTCAAAGGCGTAGATTAAATCTATCGCTTTTCTGTCGACAATTCCCAGAGTTTAGTAAACTTTGACAAAGGGAAACTGGTTGGTCTTGATTACATCAATATTACATTGTTCTCTCGTCCTTTCTCTTTCGTTCAGATCCTGAATTTGTTGTATTCTCTTTGTCTTCTTCATGTTTCTTCATTCTTTTGCCATTTGTTATATTCATACATTTCAAGGCGTGTCATTATCCTCGTGGCGGTTTTAATTTTCCATTTAACTCGGACTCGAATCGATAGAGATTTGAAATAGAATCTACCAACGTTTTCGCTATCGTTTCAGCTCGGTTTCCAATCGATACAGGTTTTCTCTTTCGCCGTCCATTTTAACGCCAATCATAAAGACGAATAAATAAAGTATTTCAAGTCACTGAATTCGTCTATACCTACGTGCCAACACACAAAGGATGAGCCCGGGGCACCGACCCTAAACTTAGTAGCTCTTTTCCCTTGCTCGTGTAGTGATTCAATCCTCAGCGGATATCCTATTATTTTGACTAAACCGGGTAAATAACGAAAGGATTTAATCACCATGGAGTGAGGATTAATAAGCAAATCACAAGCGAGCCATGTTAATTAAGTGGAATTCTTATTTACTCTAAAGTTGTGCTTTTAGCATTTTGATAGATTCTCAAGAACGAATGCCAACGCCCATCATCTACAGGCAGACAGTACGAGTTTTATGCTTCTATTTACCGTGTCCCTTAAAGGCATTAGCGATCAGTGCTCTCCACAATTTCCTGTCTTTTGTGGCTCATAATAAAGTTTGTCAGTTTGTTATCTCTCTTAAATCTTATTCCGCAATCAATTTGTCAGGGCTGGCTAGGTAGACAATGCTTTGTTTCTATCGCACTTGCGTCAATCTGTTCTGTGAATATACAATTTTCCTCGCCTTCTTTCTTCATTATGTACTCTAGAAATATTGTTTTTTTATGTTACGTATGATTCCTTTTTTGTTCTCGTTTCTTTGAAACTTCGTCGTTGTTCATATGCTAGGTTCATGTTATTCTCATATTCAGAACTAAATATCATCTGATTGAAGATTTGTTTACGTCTTTGATGAGCGTCCAGCATTCACTACCGTGTAAAAGCAATAATATTATGTAAAATTTCTATAGTCTTTCTTATTAATCATTCTTAATTTTTTTTTCAACAGTGGCGATTTTTTACGTATTTGTAACGGCAGCCACACACTGTTAAAATTAAATTGATGAACAGAATAGATATTCTGCGACAAATTTAAATCATGTGCTTCTGTTTTTACTGTATTTTGTTTAAATTTTAATTTGTTTTCTGGGTTATTCATCCCATCTCTCTCGTTTTCATATCTTTAAATTTTTAGAGTTATTTTTGTATTATATTTTATATAAATGGAATTTTTATGTCATGGGTTTTGTCCCCTGTTTTTTAGGTTTCCTCCTGCGAATATGTGGTATTGCGGTGTTTGAAAGATTGTGAGGTGACGGATTAATTCTTGTGGTAAATTAGCAAATTTTTAGTGAGTGATTTGGTCGTGAGCGTGATTAGGTAGGTATAGGATAGTAAATGAGTACCAGTGTATAACTGATGAAGTTTATCAGCTTATTTGAATTTTGACGATAAATTGGAAAAAAATTGGTACTGCTGTTTTAAAATCTTTTACTTAAAAATTTTTTCTCATGGAAATAGTTTGTTTCAGGTGATTGACATACATTGCTCGGCCTACCTGAAAATTCATTGGTTTCTACGACCTTTATTAACTAAATGTTGCGATCAGCCAAGATCGTAAATAGACATTTATTCCAAAAATTAGCAAGTTCAGCAAAAATTGTAGCTAACCATGAAAATCTAAGCTCATTTTCGAAATCAACACCATCAATCAGTTAAGTGCCATACGTGGAACACGCTTGGGCGATCATGTCTCAAAAGAGACATGACTGACTGGGCAGAATATTATCCCGCAGTAGGTTGCCATTGCTTTCTGCGGTAGACTGGTTGCCGACCAAGGCTATAGAACCCTATCTGTCCTGTTATTTAACCCATAACTGGAATGAAGAGCCGGATTAATACCTTTCCCAAGGGTATTTGCGCGTAAGTGAATGCAATGAATTCAACTGGAATTCGAACTCGGCTCCCCGATTTCTCGTTCCAAGCCGATATCCACTGTACCACAACGCACATCACCATCAAAGTAGCTAAAAAACGTGTTTTGTTTCTAGGCACCAAAAATCGTGTTGACCAGAGTAATCTGAATCAACCCTATCCAGCACGGCGTACATGTCCGTGAGCAACGACCAGTCAAACTTCTGGCTTTCAATCTATCTCATACATTAAGACACCTCCAAAACATTTCCACCTTTCTTCTGCCAATGTTGGTTGGTACTTCTTGACAAATCAATACGCTTAGATAGTAGATACGTTCTTCTTCATTCTTCTTTTATGTACCTTGTCCCTTCAGGACATAGGCGATCATGGTCTTCCACGTCTCCCTATCCCTAGTTGATCTTAGCACGCTTTCTTCTGTAACCTCTCTCAGTCCCCGTTCTGTCATCCACCTACTCAGGACCTTCAAATATGTTATCCATTGCTTTTCTCTGTTTCTTTTTCCCTCTATCTGGCCTGTTAGTATCAGGTTCTTCAAGCCCACCTTCCTCACTGCATGTCCCAAACTTCAGTTGTCTCTTCCTGATGCTTAGTATTAATTTTCTTTTTGTTTCCATCATTTCCAAAACCCCATCATTGCTCACATGCTCGATCCATGATATTCACAGCATCCTTCTGTAGAGCCACATTTCAGCTGCTTCAAGTTTTCTCTTCGTCTATGTTGGTATTGTTCAACATTCACTGCTATATTGAAGAACTGACATCACATACGTTTCTACTCGTATCAAAAGCCATTTCGAAAATAAAGGCAGCGTATTACTCCAGTTTTTATTTCTGGATTGTGTTGTCAGCAAAAGAAAAAGCCTGACATGTAAATTCCAAATGAGAGATACCAGAATCAAACAATTACAACAATTTTACTTTCTGGGGAGTGCTTTAATAGAGGACGAAAAGTGTGACACCGAAATCCGATGCCACATTTTGTTAGCGCATTGGGTTTCCAAAATTTAAGCAAAGTGAAAAGACACAGGAAAATCTAGTTAGAAACAAAGAAATGAATACTAGATTGTTACACAATATTGGTCCTCTTTTATGGCAATGGATGCAAGAAAACCTCTACTCAGAAGAAGAAACATATGGCCATAGAAACGGTCGTTCTACAGAAGGCTGCTGAGAATATCATGACCGGAATATGTGATCAACGATAAAACTTTAGAGAAAATGAAAACAAAAAGTACATTAATACTTAATATCAGATAGAGATAGATTAAATTTCTCAGGCATTATGAGGAAACAGTGCTTGGAAAACTTGGTACTCACAGCACATACTGAATGCAAGTGAGACAGAATTAAACAGCTTTTAAACTACTTAACGAGCTTGTGTAAGGTGAGATAGCGAAAGGATAAATTCTAACAATAGATACAAAGGATAGGAAAATTGTGGAGAGTTCTGATCGCCAACGTCCTAAAAGAATACGTGACAGATGAAGTACAAGCTCCCTGTGATCAACAATTATACGTTCCAACCAAACTTCAGCGTATGACTTCGTTTGCTTAATTCAAAAAGAAAGATTCAACTCGCGGCAGAATAGCACAAGACCAGCCAAAGACAAGTTTCTGAATTCATCCAATTACACAAAACAGCTGACCGTTGAAGGTAAAGTAATTCAATCCTCATAAAATGTCCGGTTCTTTTATGTCCTTGTGACAGAATATTATGCTATTATTTACTATTATGCAGAATATTATAATGTAATTAATATTTATCATTATTTATATTACATGATAAATACCCCCATTGACCGTTACTAACAAAGTGAATTTTAACATGGCTGGCAGTCTCGTTATTGGAGTTTTATTTGAAATGAATATGCTAAAGATATCATTACACGGAGATTGATTCTGCCTATTTATCAAATGTGCCATTTCTTTAATAAATTCTTCATTGCAAGTAAAAGGATTTCGTCCTCTCGCCCAGTGGAATTATTGTGATCTGCAATCATTTTACGATTGTCCAAATATCTCATTTCAATGTCTGTCACAATATTGCAGCTCCGAGCCAATAACTAATCCAAACAAATTGTTCATTTCAACTAGACTGATGGAATATATGTCCTCCCATATGTCAGTGAATGATGGGAAATTTCCCCAAAGATGAAGAAGAGACTTGAATCAACAGAAATGTAGTTCGACAGAAATATGCCGAGGATAACTTGGGCCAAAACATGACTAGATTTTGGAGAAAATGGAAACAAAAGAAAACTTAAAATGAAGATCAGGAAGAAGTAGATGACATTTTGGGGCTTGGAAAATCTGATACTCTGATCAGGGACTGAAGAAAAAGAGGGAGTAAAATACTCGATGGGCATGAACTAATGGATATTAGAATAGGTTATGGGAGTGATAATATATATAAATAATACGTCGATATATATATATATATATATATATATATATATATAAACGAAGATTAACGAAACTTGGCTATATCAGAGCAGATATGGTTATTGCGATGAATCGAAAATTGTGTTATATAAGCTTGTTTAGATTGATGGTCATTCGTGGTCGAGAGGTCTAAGACGTGCCAGATCACATGGTAGCTTTCCCTATGTGGAAAGTAGTCGCAGGTTCGAATCCTGCCGAATGACATACATATTCATAAATTAAAAATTTATCGTAAACTAATTAGACCGGTAGATATAAATATATAATACTCTTTTATATTAAAAGCAGAATATGTACTTAAATACGAGTATCAATTAAACATAATGTTTAACATCTGTGATTTTTTTGTGGTTGTTGGTTAGAGGTGCAACTCTACTATACCAAACCAAAGACTTCGGGAGAACTTGAAGCGCGAATAGAAGTTATGTCTTCCATACCCCGAAGAATTCCTGATTAAATCAATTGAAAATTTTCTCTGGGTGGCTAGAGAAGACTAAAGTGAAATTTGGTGACCATAACGAATTTTAAATAAAACCTTATGCTAGACGCTTTCTTCACACATCCGTTCTTCGTAGAAATTATAACTTAATAAAGTATAAGTATTTTAAAATGAGAAGTAAGTTTTCATTCCCCCTCCTTCTCTCTCTCTCTCTCTCTGTGTCTTTTATTCGCAGTTACAATGAGAAAATATATGGTGAGCTATCTAACTTACGCCCTAAAGAAACACAGCCCCTAAAGATAATGGAATAAGTACGATGTTCGGTTGCAAAGTTCATCGGCTAAGTTATAAATGTACGTAAACACACCATCTGGTAGGCTGGAAGACATTTAAGTATAGCAAAATGCAATAGCCGACTGACCAACTTTTCAACCGACCATCGTGGTTTGTGCCATGATCTCATGTTTGTGCTCTCTACCTGTTGAATACATCTCACTAATATTGGTGACTAGCAGTATAGCCCGGCGTTGCTCGGGTGTAATGAAAGCTTTAAAACTAATCCATGATCCCGGAGCTCAGACTCAGCCTAAAGAATAGTTGTATGAAGTTTGGTGAGAATCGGATAAAAATTGTGGATTTGTATAAAGGACATACAGGCAGATAAACACACACACACAAACATCTTGCTATATATATATATATATATATATATATATATATATAATATATATCGATAATATATATATATATATATATATATATATTATCGATTTTCTGCACTACTGTAAGAACTGCAACTTCTGAATATCGTTTCTTATGTCTTTGTCTATGAGTGTATCAAATTTGATTAAAATCAGACACTCCTTCTATAAACCGATTTTTTCGATTATCTATTTTCTATATTTATCGGGGGTACCTCGACACAAACCTAGCTAAGAACACTCGCAGACGCTTATAGAACAACTTTGTAAAGAAAGTCAGTTCAGCCGTTTCGGAGTCTATAGGTAACGGACACACACACACACTAAGTTCTATTTATAAATAAGTTTAGATTTAGATTGATATTTAAGTTACCTAATACTTAATGCTTATAGATACAGTCTTGCATCGATGACGTATTGGAATAACGAAACATGCCTTCTTAAAGCTGAGCAAGGTCCAGATTTAGCAACTCGACTTCAGTCACTTTTTCACCTTTGAGATATCGCTTCCCTCTGGGGTTTTTATTTTATTTATTTATTTATTTTTTATGTTTTTTTTAATTTTTTTATAAATATTTTCACGGCTTCTGTCCTGTCAGTTTTCTTTCCCTGGTGCTCCGACCACATGAATTTACACGTACTGCTAGATTGGCTTTTACATTCCACCGTTTTGCACTCAAAACAATCAAATGTAACAACCACTTCTCCTCCATCAGCCTCTTTTCTCGCAGTCCCTGCCTGTGGAACTCACTTCCTTATGTTGCTTCTTTGATAGCTGCAATTTTTAAAAGTTTAAATGCAACGTCAACTGTCATCTTTCTACTTCCTTTGTCCCCATATTTCTCTTATCCTTACTTCGACATCCCCTGTACCTTGTTTTCTTGTCTTCCGTTTTTCTCTCACTGTTCGAGTTCGAATTCCAGTGGAATTCACTTACGCACAAATACCCTTGGGAAAGGTATTAATCCGTCTCTTCCCCCTTTAGTTATTGGTTAAATAATAAGACAGATTGTGTTCTATAGCCTTGGATGGCAACCAGTCTACCACAGAAAGCAATGGCAACCTACTGCGGGATATTCTTCTGCCGAGTCAGTCATGTCTTATTCGAGACATGATCGCCCAAATCGTGAATCACGTATGGCACTTAACAGAGTGACTGAATCTTCTGCGCACCAGGGGCGATCCTTCCTCGGGTTTAAAAGATTATAAAAAAAAAGTATTAAGAAATATACTACTAGAAAAAAAAAGGAACTGCTGAATCTCTGGGTCTTACGGACTATCACGTTGAATCCACTGTTCTCGCTCGATCACCGAAGTTAAGCAATGTTGAACCTGGTCAGTACTTAGATGGGTGACCGCTTGGGAATACCAGGTGCTGTAAGCGTAAAGTGACGGATGTGCGTTGTGGTGCAGTGGATATTTTTTTTTATAATCATCTCACCCCAAGCAAGGCATTCCACTGCCACTATTGCGCATGGGGCTACATAGGGGAAGGTAAAGAGAAGGAGTGGATAGACATAGGGAATGTCAGGAGAAAGGTGACAGATGAGTAAGGATAGCGAGGATGAGGGTCGGGCAGATGGGAAGAGTGCTTCATAGAATGGGAGCAGGTTAGTGTGTTAGGAGGTGTGTATTGACCTTACATTTAAACTCCTGGAGATTGTAGCCGTCGGGGAAGAAATCGTTTGGAAGAGAATTCCACAGTCGGGAAGTGCGAGGAAAGAAACTCTTGGAGTAGAAGTTACGGCTGCATTTTATCGGTTTCACTGTAAAAGGGTGGGATCTAGTTGCTAATCTAGTATCTCGTGCAAATTCGTATTTAGGGGGCACCAGTGATCTAAGTTATCGGCTCGGAAAGAGAAATCGGTGAGCCGAGTTCGAATTTCAGTTGAATACCCTGCATTCACTTAAGCACTGGTACCCTTAGGAAAGATATTAATCTGTCCCTTCCCTCCAGTTATGGGTTAAATAGCAAGGGTAGGACTTGTGCACCCTGCTCTAAAAAAATCCCAATGAAACTTGATACTCGAAAAGAAAAATGTTGTAAAAATAAAATAACCTAACCCCAAATATCATTGGTTAAATGATCCATAAGGATTGATAGGTCGTTAAACCTCGAAACAAACAAACAAATTGAATCTTTGTGTAATATCACTCCCTCTATACGCCAGTTGAAGTTGGACGTTTTCCATGCATCTGAAGAGGACGCGTGACAACATAAATGTAATTCATCAAGAAAAGATGCTAAGAGTTCCATTGATAGAACATCCAATCAGCAGAGAAGCCCTAATGAAAATACTAATTAAAACGACATTTACAATGCAAAATAAAGAAAATACAAAATAAAGAAAGAGGGATTTGAGAAATTAGCGGTCACAGGATATATCGAGAGCTTGGAAAACCCGAGAGAAACAGCAAGTAAACGTCCTAATGAACCCGTGATAATAGATGGCACAGCAGGTACCGGAAGCGATACTAAAGTTAAAAATATTTCGTGTTAAAACGAACAGGAAATTATGAAGCACGATGATCCCTCATCTCCTAAAACAACACGACATATAAAAGACGATAGGGTCTGAAGGGTTTTAGTACGCATCGTCGATTCAATAATACCAGCTTGTGTCAGTCCTTAATTTCATAAAATATCAAAATTGACCATTGCTTATGAGGATGAAATAGTCGTAGTCGGTTTCTTCTTTGTACTCTTGTTTCAGCAAGTAATCAAGTTTAACTAATTCGACAGAAATAATTTCCTTCTGAACGTTTTTTTTCTCTCGATCGTTCGGTATTCTCGCCGCCACTCGGCCAATTCAGTATCAGACACGACCATCACTCGTAAAGTGATTTGATCGTCACCGATTCTTCTATTATTGTGTTTTTCTGACAGGCTGTAAGTCAATTATCAGAACCGACGATTACTAGTGATACAATTCGCACTACTTATGCTATTATTGGGGCCTTGTGTCAATCATTAATCCAGTTAAGTATCCAAATTGAGCATTATTCATGGACTGATTCGATAGTCAGTGTCAGTCCAATTAGTTCGGGCTTCTCTCAGTCGATAAAGCAATGAACTATCAAAGATGACAGCTCTCAGCTCTCAGATAATCTTTATATATATATATATATATATATATATAGGATGCGATAGATAAATTTTCGTCACAATGGCGCAAAAATGAAAATAACACTATCATCTCATTTTAAAATAAATATTTATCAAAATTACGCAAAAATATCTTAAAATATTAGTCAAATTTATTCAATAATCATTTATAACCATGGTCTCAAGACGACTTCGGAATCTTTTATAACTTTTTTAGACGGCCCCATTTTTTAAGTTAGTGATTGCTGCCGTAATCCTTGCCTTCAGGTCATCTTTGGTGTTACAAGGATTTTTGTTGGTCTCTTGCTCGACTGTGTTCCACCTATAATAATCGAGGGGGTTGCAGTATAGAGATTTCAGTGGCCACATGTAAGGGGTGATGGGGTCGCAGAAATTGACTGACAGCCATGACGGGGTACCCCTGCTTGTGTGGCATGGTGTAAGATTAGTGATGACTGGAGAGCACTACCTCCTCGCGGTGCTTGATGTACGCCTCTGTGTTGTGTGTGGGGCCCTGTGGGAATATGAACGTTTCCATCACTAGTGATCACTCCAACTTCCCAGTAATCACTATTAGACTCATACAACTCTTTTCGAGTTTTTTTGCATTGTCCTCAGATTGACATCCAAACGTTCTAAAATGTTTGTATTAGAAATTCCGGAACAAATTCTAAGCGGGGCAGCATGCCATTTCCAAATTTCTAGCGGAGTAAATTGAGTCATGGGGTTCTTTTTCTCACAGACGGTAGTCGACAGACTCTACTATACCGTGCAGTTGATAAAATCAAGAATAAACAACTCGTATGCGCAGAATCAAATAATATAATATGGCGAAAATTTACACGTCGCACCCTGTATATATAACCTACTTCTTATTATTCTATGTGACCTGTTCTTTCAGGACGTAGGCGATCATGTCTTTCTACGTCTCCCTATCCCTGTGGCTCTTAGCACACTTTCTACTGTTGCACGATGCAACCCTCGTTCTGTCATCCACCTGATTAGGTCCTTCAAATATGTTATCCATTGCTTTCCCCTGTTTCTTTTTCCCTTCTGTCTGTCCTGTTAGTATCAGATTCTCCAAGCCCTCCTTCCTCATTGCATTCCTAGGAACTTTAGCTGTCTCTTCCTGATGCTTAGTATTAATTTCCTTTTCGTTTCCATAATTTCCAAAACCTCATCATGCTCGATCCGTGATATTCACAGCATTCTTTTGTAGAATCATTTTTCTGTTGCTTCATATTTGATGATATTGTCCAGCATTCACTGCCATATTGAAGAACTGACAGCGCATAGCAATCCAATACTCTCTTCTTTGTTTTTAGCGAAATTGTCCTATTTCTTAATACTTTACTCAACTTCTGGAATGCTTCCTTCGCCATGCTAATTCGCCTTCGGATCTCTGTGTCACACTTTCTGTCTTCTGTTATAACACTTCCCAGGTATTCAAGTTTTTGTACCTGCTTGATTCTAGTATCTCCGACCTGTATTTGGCATATTTTGCTACCCTTTTAACTGATTACCATGCATTCGGTTTCCTTGCAGTATACGTCTATAATATATATATATATATATATATATATATATATATATATATTCCTAAATTTACATTCCGTTGAATAGCTATTTCAGCGAAAAAATTCTCGCTTGATCAGCAATAGTCAAGAAAAAAGTTTATTAATTCAAATATGGTACAAAAAATCACATACCGGAAAAAGCCCCAAATATATCTGTACACAGGAAGTTAAAAAAATGCGGGAGATTCGGAAATAAAAAAATTATTTCATATTTGTCGTCCAGATATAAAGGAAGGGGCAGAGGCAGAAATTCATGACTAGATTTTAGCAGAAGACTTTTAGATTACTATATATAGGGATTGAAAAGTAACTTCCTATTTTATGTGTGAACAGACAGTCAAGAGTTCTATTTTAACATGTGTGATTTTTTTGCGGCTGTTGGTTAGAGGCGCAACTCTACTATACCAAACCAAAGACTTCGGAAGAACTTGAAGCGCGAATACAAAAAGCTATGTCTTCCATACCCGCAAGAATTCCTGATTAAATCAATGAAAACTTTCTCTTGGTGGCTAGAGAAGACTAAAGTGAAATCTGTTGCCCATAACGAATTTTAAATAAAACCTTATGCTAGACGCTTTCTTCACATATCCGTTTCTCGTATAAATTATTGTTAATAAATTACAAGTATTTTAAAATGAGGAGTGAACGTTTTCGATCCCTTCTCTCTCGCTTTATATATATATAAACTTATTTATAAATGGAACTTTGTGTGTGAGCGACTGCGAGTGTTCTTAGCTAGGTTTTGTGTCGAGGTACCCCTCGAAAAATATCGAAAATCGATAATCGAAAAAATCGGTTTATAGAAGGAGTGGTCCGATTTTAATCAAATTTGATACACTCATGGACAAAGACATAAGAAACAATATTCAGAAGATCCAAGGTTGCAGTTCTTACAATAGTGCAGAATATCGATAATATATATATAAAAGGCAAGTGTTTGTGTGTGTGTCTCTTTATCTGTCTGTATGTCCTTTATATAAATCCACAATTTTTATCCGATTCTCACCAAACTTCACACAAATATTCTTTAGGCTGAGTCTGAGCTCCAGGATCATGGATTAGTTTTAATGCTTTCATTGCACCCGAGCAACGCCTGGCTATACTGCTAGTATATATATATATATATATATATATATATATATATATATATATACTCGTGGCTCGCTGATTGTCGCACTCATACGACAGCGGCAAGTACACCAAGAAGATAACTTCTTTGGGGGTTGTATTCGAACACTCAAAATATTTTTCCTATAAATAATCTGTAATTATTTATTCGATTTGCACACTTTCGTATTGCATTTTAAATTAAAAAAAATATTACCTTTGTGAAGAGAAAATCGTGATAACTAGAATTGTTAATTTCAAATGATTGTTTTCAATTTACGTATAATAGGTAAGTTGATCAAAATAATATTACTGCATGGTGCACATTTATGTACACAAATATTATAAATGTGTGTAGCTCACTCAGAATTAAAAATAAAAATCTCTAAGATTACTTTCTATACACTTTGATGTTATTAAGATATTGAATAAATTTCGGCTTGGCTTGTACAGATTTAACATCTAAAACACTCAGAATTAAACTCATTTTAGAAATAAACGCTTTATCAACTTCGTGTCCCTTAAACAATTTACTCGGGTTTTTTTTTCAATGTAACGTGTTCCTTTCTGTGTATAGCTGATCATGTCTCTTCACAACATCGTATATCTAGGTAATGTTTGTCATAATAGCATTCCTCCGCTGCCTGATCCTTCAAGCTCGTCGGGTATATGACCTGCTGCCCATCCCTTTATTTTTTGGGGGGTGGGTTTTTTATGTTATGTGTGTATCGAAATTTCCGGGTCATTTTTTTTTGTTAGGTATTCAAGAAAATAACAAACTCTTTCTCATTGTGCGTATAAGTGTCCATTTTTGTTTCCATTTTCCTAAAACTTCCATGTTGCTTACATGTTCTTTTCATGATATTCTCCACATCCTTCCGTAGAACAACATCATGGTTGTCTCCAGGGTTTTCTTAATCTGTGCAGAAATTTCCCCGCATTCACTGCTGTATTTACATTATTCGGATTATTGCCCTCATCTTTGTTAACAAACGTCTGAATAATTTAAATACTGTAAATACTACCTCATCTCAGAAATATAGACAAAAATAAATGCTATTATATAGCAACTGTCCATTTTTCTTTTTTTTTTTAATAAATCATTCTTGTTTTTAATGTCCAAAATGTGAATGATCAAATTTTACAAAAAATTGCTTTTCTACTGTTTGCTACCCGCTCCCTCACAGGATGAAAAATAGTTTTTAAGGGAATGGGACGTTTCGGGGTAGGCGATTCGGCGGGGATTTTTTTTTTTTTTTCAGCCAAGGAACGTTTTGGCGTCGGAGGAGTAACTAAGAAGTTACCTAATCGTTAACTAACTCCCATTCTTAAAAGTCAAAGGAGATATTATATTTGTAATAGTTTTAATTGTCAAATATTCTAATTAGCCCTTAGTTAGAAATTTGCATGGAATTTAAATTTGATTACACTTAAAATTTTTCAGCTTTTTTTTTTAACTGTATCATTTGAAATGGCAGCAAATATTTTATCAGAAATATAGAGATGCTCATGAACGAATAAAAAAAAACATCATATTGGAAGTTGAATCTTTGACGTGTATTGAATTTCTTACACGTGTTATTCATAATTACGAAATGAAAAAGTAAATTTTGAAATTAAAAGATTTACTAAATTTTTATTATTTTTTTATGATAGAGTTTTTTGCACTTAAAGTTTTTAATTTACGTTATTTCATCAGTGTAAAAAAAGTTGAAACGATTGATTTTAAGAATAAATGACAAATATGTCGATTAAAGTTTAATGTTTTCATTTTCCTTGCAAAAAATATTAATTTATTTTTAAAGACAGTGACTACGAAATGTTCTGACGACGAATCATTTTACGTTGAATCAGCAATACCGAATGATTTACGCCGAAACGTAGCAAATCCGTTTATTACAGTTAAAAGTTTCTTTATCGGATGAGACCGGACATAATTTTAAATCCTGGAAATCTAGTTGACGGCGTACTAACCAATCGCTCTTCCACACTGCTCATCCGTGTCGCCTGACTGCATGTACTTCATTTTAATTAAAAGCGTTGGATGTTCCCGTTACAGTCGCGTACGTTGGGAAATTGCCTTCTCTCGCTTTCACCATGTTTTTGGTTGATATGCTTTGTTTACTTAAGTTTACTGTCATATCTCGTTGAATACACCGGTTCTCGTTCGATCACCGAAGATAAGCAACGTTGAGCATGGTCAGTATTTAGATGGGTGACCGCTTGGGAATACCAGCTGCTGTAAGCGTGTAGTGACGGATGTGCGTTGTGGTGCGGTGAATATCGGCTCGGAAAGAGAAATCGGTGAGCCGAATTCGAATTCCAGTCGAATGCTCTGTATTCACTAACGCGCTGGTACCCTTGGGAAAGGTATTAATCCGTCCCTTCTCTCCAGTTATGGGTTAAATAACAGAGTAGGACAGCCAAACTTCCAACATATTTTAAACATGTCTTCATTCTATGTACTTTTAAATCATTTTACTTTAAGCAGGGCAATAAAGCCAGGAAGACACAAGGGTTTGCTGGGAGCAAAATATTGAGAAAATGAAAAGCATTATTAATGAGTGCGAATAGTAAAAGAGCGGGAATTAAAAAGACAAGAGTTAACCATAAACATTTCACCTTAAGCTTTTGACATTTCACCTTAAGCTTTTGAAGATTTAAGTTGGCCGGGAAAGAAAAAAACAACAGAAAAATACATGTATTTTGAATGTGGAATTTCTAAGCTAGCAGATTTTTTTCACTTGGTTGAATAGCGTAACACATTTTCTCATTTTGCTTTTCTCTGTTGTGTATTTACAAAATTAAGTTCGTTGTGGTGCATTGGATAACGGATCGAAACGAGAAATCAGAGAGCCGAGTTTGAATTCCGGTTGGATTCGTTGAGATCACTTACGCGCAAATACCCTTAAGAACGTATGAAACCACCTTTTTTTTTTCCTTCATCTATGGGTTGAATAGCATTGCAGTTTGGTTTATGTAGTCTTAGTTCGCAAAAAATCTACCTCAAAAGAAAATAGAAACCGACTGCGGGAAACTCTCTTGCCTAGTCAGTCAGAGATCGAAGGAGACATGATCGCTCAAGCGTGTATCATGTGATGGCACTTAACTGACTAATTCGCGGAGTAGGTTGAGATGGTATCTCTCTCTGACTTTTTCTCTGCTTATCTTTTCGACTCTCTCTCTCTCTCTCTTTCTCTCTCTCTCTTTCTTTCTCTCTCTCTCTCTTTCTCTCTCTCTTTCTCTCTCCATTTCTTACTTAACAAATATATTTTCCTTTTCTTCAAATTTCTTTTTTTCTATCACATTTGTCTTTTTCTAATTTTCTTTTACTTTTTTCTTCAATCGTTTTCATCTCTGTCCTTTCTTCCTCTTTTCACTCCACAAATCATTCCCCCACTCTCTCTCTCTCTTTCTCTCTCCTCTCTTGCTTTTTCCCTCCCTCTTTTTTCTTGTAAGAGTCTTTATCTCGTCTCTTTTTTTGTTAATCTTTCTTTTTTTTTCTAATATTTATTACCAACAGCTGAATACAACGTATGGCAACAAAATTGTTTTTATTGGCTTCTTTCATATCTTGCCATGAGATCTTTGACAAACCATAGCTTTCAGTAGTTTTTTATGAATAGGTGTAATATAATTCTTGTATTTATAAAAAACATTTCGACATATTGACATAAAAAAAAAACTTTGATTAACACAACATACTATTTCTTTTTCTATATAACATGTTAATTTAAGACATAGACACTAATGGCTCTTTATAATTTCCTGTCCTTTGTAGCACTGAGTAAAGTTTGTTTTTATGCTATCTCTTCTAAATCCCCGTTTCTGCCAACCATTTGCACAAGTTCGGTAGGTAGGTCATGCACTATTTTCCCCGTTTCTTTCTTGCCTTCACTATGTCCTATGAGTGTTAATTTTCCAAGCCTCTTTCCTCATGTTACGCCTGAGAAGTTTCAACTGCCTCTTTCTGGTTCTAGATATCAGTGCCCTATTTGTTCCATTTCCACGTAAACTTTGTCGTTACCTAGATGTTCATTCTATGGTATTCTCAGTATCCTTCGGTAGAACAACATTTCTGTTACTCCTTAATCTTTTCGCCATCTCTGATGATATAGACCAGCCTTCACCGCCATACAGCTGTACCAATATTGCATAAAATTTCAGTACATTTTTCTTTGTTTCCTATTAAATTTCTCCGTTTCTTATTCAGTCAGTCAGTTAAGTGCCATACGTGAAACACGCTTGGGCGATCATGTCTCGAAAGAGACATGACTGACTGGGCAAAAGATTATCCCACAGTAGGTTGCTATTGCTTTCTGCGGTAGACTGGTTGCCAGCCAAGGCTATAGAACCCAATCTGTCCTGTTATTTAACCCATAACTGGAAGGAAGAGACGGGCTAATACCTTTCCCAAGGGTATTTGCTCGTAACTGAATGCAATGAATACCACTGGAACTCGAACTCGTTTCTTATTACCTTGCTTAATTTTTGGAAGACAACTTTCGCTATCTCAATGCCTTTTCCAATTTTGTTGTCGCATTTTAGATATTATGCTAAAGCAATTTCTGGATATTTAAATGTGTGCACACGTTTAATTCTGATATCCCCAATTGGTATTTCTTTCTCCTGCTGTCAATCCTATATTATGTCTCTTTATATTTGATGCTTAGCTCGGCTACCAGGTAGGGATATTTCTCTCGCAGTTGCGTCTCTGTCCTCGGCAGCCCAGTTGTGTCTATGTACGATGACAGATATACTTCTAAGAAAAATTAAATGCTATGATGTGCCCGGTCTTGGGAAATGAACGCCTGAGGCTGAACCACCACATTATACTAGAGGGTTATTCATCGGTGGTTAGCACCGAGGCCAGCACAATCTACGGTTGCGAGGTCTGGGAAATTTTAGGTCCTTCACAAGTATTCATAATGTGAGTAAGGATTGGATTGCATGAGTTTAATAATTATTAGTTGTGACTAGTACTACTAAAAAAAGAAGAAACTGTTTTGCCCAGGAACTTATCATAATTGTTTTTTTTCGCTGGATGGGATGGAATTAGAAAAATCGATGTTGCGAGCGAATAAAATCTTTCAAAATCAACATTTCAAATTCTGACTTTTATCTGAGTTCGAATGCTAATGATATCCGTGCAGTAGAGGAAATTATCTAACGCCTTTTTTATATTTTTTTTCTCTTCTTCTTTATTTCTTTCTCTCTTTTCTTTCTTTCTTTCTTTTCTTTCTCTTTTCCTTTCTCTTTTTCTTCTCCTTTCTTTACCTTTCTTTCTTTCTTTCTTTCTTTCTTTCTTTACTTTTTTGTTTTTTCCTTCCTTCCTTTCTTTTTCTTTTTTTTCGTCCTTCCTTTCTTTCTCTTTTTCAATTTTCACTCTTTGATTTTAATTTTTTTGTGAGATCTTTCTGTTCTCTCTCTCACTCTCTCTCTCTCTCTATATATATATATATCATGTTTTCATCTCCCTCAATTTCTTTGATATGTTTTTTTTTCATTTCCCCCCTTTTTTTTTTAAGATTTTCTATTTTCTCAACGACCCCACGATCTCCACTCTGATTTCCTTAGCTGGACCCCAAGATTACTTTCTAATTAAATGATACAGATCAGTAACCAAAAGAAGACGGAATTAGATGAGATCTTTTTTTTCTGGAATGGAAGAGGAACTCAAGAAATTCCTTGATTCGGAAAATAGCCAAACGGAAATTTCAGACAAGAAAACCAGTAAAAAAACATTTTAGGGGCACCAGTTTTATACAAATGATTTATATTGACATAGACTAAAAATATTATAGATTACCTAGTGAGGATCCCTGGTGTTATGTTTGTGACTTTTATTTTTCATAGAATGCAAAACACAAGTTTGAACCACCTAGTCAGAATCAAACTCTGTCCAGCTGTAATGGTCTTTGATATTAACGGCTAAACAATTATTAAATGCCAAGGAGCCTATATATTTAACCTCTACCGTTATTTCTCTAGCCCCTACTAAGCGGAGATTAATCATTATATTTAAATGGCTTAGTTTAATTTAAAGCCATGGAATTGAAGTTGGTTAAAACCTGTTAGAATGAAGGAGTAAGTATATTTGTAACGGAAGAGCTTAAAAGAAAGATTTATTCTCCTTTTTGCATTTTTTTTAATCGTATCACCCTGAGCAAGGCGGTAACGCCACTGATGTGCAGGGGGCTACGTAATAGTTAAAAGATTGGAAAAGAGAAAAGCCGGAAACCATATCCTAAACAGGGAACAAGGGATGAGCCTCTTAACCTGTTCAATAGACGTGGGTGGAGTGTGAACCGGCGATAGATACATCTATCTACTCCAATTGTGAAGAAAAAAGAAGAAACCAAAGTGAGAAGATTGGAAAAGAGAAAAACCGGAAACCACATGCTAAACAGGGAACAAGGGATGAGCCTCTTAACCCGTTCAATAGACGTGGGTGGAGTGTGAACCGGGCGATAGATACATCTATCTACTCCAATTTCTCCCATTATAGGCATTATTATATCCGTGATATAATGACACCGTAGTTCGCGAACGGAAAATGAGAAAAAAAAGAACAAACGTGTTTTGTTATTAAAGAATCGTTTATACTGCTAAGACACGAGACTCTGTGTGTGTCCAACACGGAAAACTATTATATATACCTAGAAAGGAAAACAGAGTGTAAAGGGAGACAAAAAGGAAGTCTTACATATAATATTGACACTACTGCCATAATTTTAAAAGAAAATATGTATTTCATACCCTTTTTAGTGGAGAAATCTAAATGAAAATAGAATGGTTCTTTTGTTATTATTAATTTGCAATATTTTACAAGGCAAGGAAGCAAAAATGAACTCGTTAGAATCACCCTAAATTTTCTTTCTACTTTCACTGATGAAACTGCAAGATACGTAATTATTAAATATTTATAAATTCATTTGATGCACATGTTATTGTGAGGTATTTTTCATTTACAATTAGTCACTTGGCAATAAATATAAAAAATAGCGGGAAATAAATAATTTTTTAAACACTGGGTGGCCTAATAATTATGTCCGCTAGTGTAGATACCCTGGTGTCTGGATAATCTATGCTTAGAACTTGAGTTTCAAACAGGCCGGAATCATCTATGTTCGAGTCGAGGATATTCCACGAACGGGAAACAGCAAATTTGGGTTTTCTAAAATTCAGGATTACGAGCTAGATATTTTTTGTATATGTGAGAAATATACATTCCCAAATACAAACGTCACCATGTCCTTTTAAGTTCGGGGATGGGGGTGGGGGCAGATTTAGCCTCAATCTGGGCCCTCTGGCTCAGGCAAAAAAGAAAACAACCCCACTTGATGATTGCTGTAAACACACTGGAAATTTAGTATTCCCTTATGACTAAAGCGGCTTTCAGTTTCCTGTACGAAGTCATTAAGCAGCTGTCACGTGACCCACGTGACTTATTTCTACTAGTGGGTCATACGCGCTTTCTGTATGTCTCTGTGGTCATTAATAAAGTAAAAATCGGAAATAAAAAATATATTCGTTTTTCTTAGTTCTTGACTTTAGTCATTTATTCTGTGTTCAGATAAATTCGACTATTTTCCCCAATCCTACCTGAATTAAAACATAAAATAATTTATTGTTTTCTGAGGTTTTGGTGGGATATTTGTAGCGCTATTCTTCCTCTATAACTTTATCGTTTTATATCATGACTGGTTTATTTAAATTGTTAACCAATAATAGGATTAAGTTAAATACAAGAAACGAAAGATTTCCTTGACAACTCAGCATCTATTTGCACACAGCATTAAGATTGCTAAGGTAAGATATCGACCTTGAAACTTTGCCTGAAATCGCTAGATGGCGTGCTATCAATAAGCTTTAGAATAACCACCATTCACAATCATACGGTCGTTCAAGGGTTTCCTGTTTTACAGCACATAGTATTCATTGTGGGCGAGTAATTAAACTTAAAGATACACTGAGGCTTAACAGATTAGTTATGTTAAGCCCATCCAAAATAGGTAAAATTGTATGAATTATTTTAAATAAAAACTATATAGTTGTTTTCAAATAAAATGGTTTTACGATATCTTGTACTTCAAATAAAGAAGAGTCAGAAAAAAACACAGAAAAATGGTAAGAGTTTCAAGAATTATGAAAATAAAATTGATTCAAAATATCTATTTTAAGGGAGACTTCCACGAAGACGCTTTCGTGGATATTACAACCTTAACCTCACTATATCTAGTTTCATTCGTTATCTATATGTAATATCTTCAAAAACTGGACTTCGAACCTGCCCTTTTTACGTTCATATTACACACATTCAGTAATATTCTACATTGAGAGGCTATTGTGTCATGTAATGAGCGAGATTTGTTAAGAAATGAAATCGTGCGGCATGACCTTGGGAAATGCAGATCTAGTTGTTTCAGTGCGTAAATGCTGCAATGGAACAACTTATGTTGAAAAACGGTTTCAATGATTGATCAAAGAATACGTCAAAGTAGTAGATTAATAGTAGCAAAAAAGTGATAATCGAAACGATTCTTTTATAATGGATCGAAGATTTGATTGACGAAATTAAGCAATGTGGAATCTGGTCAGTACTCAAATGTTTGCCCGCTTAAAAGAAATTAGCTCAAACTTAAAACAATCACATATCTATTAGAGAAGCATACTTAACGTTTAGGATAGATATAAACGTCATAGATATAGAAATCTACACTGCATGGCGACTAGGATGCTCAAGATTTAATCCGTTATGAAACATTCGGTTGATTGCTTAAAGCTTAAAATGATGTAAGATTACATATAGCAGATAGCGTACTGACTTGTATTTGTGGTGACGTTCACTTCACATTTAACGCTCTGCTTTATTTAAAGATACATAATTAATTTTGCTAGCATTAAAAAAACAGACAGGTTTTGGACATAGAAATCAACACTACATGGTGATGGGAAGTTTTATTCCTTAAGCAATCAACCGAATGTTTCATAAAAGATTAAATCCTGAACCTCCTAATCGCCATACAGTGTAGATTTTTATATCTACAACATTTATATCTATCCTCAACGTTAAGTATTCTTTTCTGATCAATATGTGATTGTTTAAGGTGTAAGCTAATTTCTTTAAAATTAATAATCGACAGAAACTATCTCTTCTTTCATCAAATTTATATAAGATATGACATGTTTATTGAGATTTAGTAGATTGAACCTCAAAAGAACTAAGCATAAATTGATTGTGATAACCCAATTGATATGTCTCGGAAATGGATATATATATATATTATTCGAAATAGATAAGTGGTTTTGGCAACGCAACCGGGTAGGACAATCTAGCAAGTAACCGTAATGGACTGTTACTCGTCGTAGTCGTACGCAGTATACTTAGGCGTATACTACGCAATAGGCGTGGTCTTAGGCGTCCCCGCCTTAGTCTGTATTCATGGCTGACATCAGCCAATCATATTACTGTTAGGGAAAACCAAGGTGTATGCATATTCATTACATAACCGATGATGCCGTGAGTAGCGTTTGATATCGTACAGAGTAAAAACAAAAGAAAAATATAGATATTGAGTAACATCGAAAATTGACCTACTAAGGCGAGGGGAAAACTTGAATACTTAACCCTCAACCTAATGAGCGTATAATCACGCTTGGGTGATCACGTCTCAAAAGACTGACTGAGCAGAAGATTTTCCTGCGAAACATTGCCATTACTTTTTGTGATAGACTAGTTGCCAACCAAGGCTACAGAATCCAATCGTTTCTACTATTTAACCTATAGCTGGTGGAAGAAGTGACGGATTAATAACTTTCCAAAGGGTATTTTTGCCTGTGAGTGAATGCAATGAATATAAATGGAATTCGAACTTGGCTCTCCGATTTTTCGTTTCGAACTGATAGCCACTACACCGGTACGCGCATATCCACACTATAATACATTGCTATAATGAACCGTGTATTGTCTTTGGTATATAAATGCCAGACAGGAAATTAAGGAATACGTGCGAAACTAAGGTGTTAGTGACATTTGATGTTAATGTTTTAGATGTGTTTATGTATGCCCAAAGGAAATACTTTCTAGAATACAGTGGAAATTAGCTGTTACAATGTATTTGGAATAGTGCTTTTCAGCATCCTCGGTATATCTCTGTATATACAAAACACAGATTAAACGTATCTCGTATTTCGTATATTCAGATATTAAGAAAGATCGAGAGTGGAGGACTGCCAACAAGTTTGCAAACAGATAGATACATATAAACAAAAATTAGAAAACTAGATACATAGATACATATGAATAGGCTAAGATAGATAGATAGATAGATAGATAGATAGAAATAGACATAGATAGATAGATAGATAGATAGAAATAGGCATAGATAGATAGATAGATAGATAGATAGATAGATAGATAGATAGATAGATAGATAGATAGATAGAAATAGGCATAGATAGATAGATAGATAGATAGAAATAGGCATAGATAGATAGATAGATAGATAGAAATACATAGATAGATAGATAGATAGATAGGAAATAGGATAGATAGATAGATAGATAGATAGAAATAGGCATAGATAGATAGATAGATAGATAGAAATAGGCATAGATAGATAGATAGAAATAGGATATAGATAGATAGATAGAAATAGGAAATAGATAGATAGATAGAAATAGGCAAATAGGATAGATAGATAGAAATAGGAAATAGGATAGATAGATAGATAGAAATAGGCATAGATAGATAGATAGATAGATAGGAATAGATAGATAGATAGATAGATAGATAGAAATAGGATAGATAGATAGATAGATAGATAGATAGAAATAGGCATAGATAGATAGATAGATAGATAGATAGAAATAGGCATAGATAGATAGATAGGATAGATAGATAGAAATAGGCATAGATAGATAGAAATAGGCATAGATAGATAGAAATAGGCATAGATAGATAGAAATAGGCATAGATAGATAGATATGAATCTAAATTCAAGATGACAGAATAAAAAACAAAGTGGGAATCGTATCTCAATCTAACCTGTTTCACTTTTATTAAAGCTTCTCGAGATAAAAATATATATATATATATATTTAGAGAGACATTATACCGGTATTTTGGGATCTGGTTCTTATTGATATTCTCAGTAGCGCAATGGTAGAGTGCTGTCATATGGTGCGGGAGGTTGCAGTTTCAATACCCAGCTGGATCATACCAAAGACTTTAAAAATGGTACTCGACGACTTTCTGCTTAGTACTCAGCAACAATGAGAATAAATAGAGAAATCCAGCGATAAGAGTCACGTCCACCTCTATAGCGAATAAAAAAAATCCACCAACTTATTTATTGGTCAGATATGCGTCACATGTATTAAAGAAATATATATATATTTTTAAATGTTTGTATGGGATATTTTGAATGTAAATGTATGTATAGAAACGCTTCTATGGTTACATGGATATATGCGTTTAAAATATATTAAAACGATGGACAATTTTTAAATATACACTACCGGCCATAATAAACATGCGAGTGTTTAAAAAAAGTATGTATTTCATATTATTTTTTTAGCATTTATTGTCAAGTGAATAATTGTAAATAAAAAATAGAATGGTTTTTTGTTAATATTGCACAATAACATGTGCATCAAATGAATATATAAATATTTAATAATTACCTATATTGCAATCTCATCAATGAAAGAATGAAGATTTAGGGTGATTCGAATGAGTTCATCTTTGCTTCCTTGCCTTGTAAAATTTTGCAAAGTAATAACAACAAAAGAACCATTCTATTTTCATTTGACAATAAATACTAAAAGTAGTATGAAATACATCATTTCTTTTAAAGAACTGGGGTTGCCTAATAATTATAGCCGGTATTGTATGTGTGAGAAATCTTTTGGATGGTAAAGTGCATGAATGTTTGTGTTTTCGGGTAGCTAACGTTAGTTAATATAAGTGTATATGTGTATGTATGTAAAGGAAAATTCTGTAGCATATTTCCAATTAAATCGTTGAAAAGGTTGCGAATATATGAACAAAATTGAGGTAGGTATGAACTGAATTTAGCTAGGTAGATATATATAAACAGAGTGAGGAAAATCGATTTACTATGATAACTATCAGAGCAGACCGAACGAACGAAATGAGTAGGCGTTAAAATGCCACTCCTTTTTCTCCATATTTGCAAGTATTAAATATATTCCTCTAATTATTTCTCTTTTGATGCTATGAAATCCCGAAAATTGACTTCCTCTTTCTGGCCGGATTTGCAACTCATTCCTTTCACCTCTGAAAGATAGGTACTGTCAGCTTCTTAATGAGGTCAGTTTTATTTCTTTTTCCCCACTGAACCAGACAAGATTCTCGCCATACTTAAAAACTTGTCACCAATCACATTCCGATGGTCAAGGCGAGAAAGCGAAGATGTCTACCACGAAATTATGGCCGAAATATTAAAACAGGCTTGCTGACGTTTACGGCATTGGGGTTGTGTTGCCGTCATTATTGCTGGCTGGTAATAGCAGTAGCATTGACATTTATGGCATTGTCGCTTCTCAAAATATTTCCACCCTTTTACGGTTCTGGATTACTTTGTCAGATTATCAAATGTTTCGAACGTCATTTTCGACGAATATAGTTTTTAGTCTAATTACCTCTTTTCACAGCTTTCACTCACTGAAAATGAGATTTTATTTTGCGTCTATTTTTCACCTGAGGTTTATTTTTATTTTTGGTCATTGCTAAGGGTTGTTTTGGAAAGGTTTTAGAAGTAAAGATTACCGGTTTTGAAAATCTTTTTTATGAGACATTTTTAAACATAATGGGCGGTATAATTATTATGCATTTTATACGTATTGAAGTATATTTTTTGTAAGTTTAAGATTTGCTGTATATGTTTATGTTGTGTTTATTTTTCAAAAACTTATAGCAATTTATACGTAATAGCTGCAAACATATGCATCGATAAATAGTTGGATAGGTTTAAAAGCATTCGAAATAATAGAACATATTTCGGGATTTCTTAATTAGGAATAAATTTAGCTAGCTAATAAAACTGAATATATGGTCATCAGTTTACAGAGTTACAGATAATCCTAAAATTCTAGTATCTGGTTTGGGATACTAAAATCAGGAAAATATAAAAATTTAAGTACTTGGGAAGTGCTCTAACGGAAGACGAAAAGTGCGACACTGAGATCCGAAAGCGAATTGGCTTGGCCAAGAAAGCGTTCCAAAAGCTAAGCAGTGTATTAAGAGATATAAAAAAATTCGCTAGAAACAGAAAAGAGGACTGAATTGCTATGTGATATCCGTTAAATAGTCAGAAAAGTATGAACAAACTTAGAAATGACATAAAGAAATTTTACAAAATACAAATAAATAATTACATATGCATAAACAAACTTAAAAAACATGAATAAAGATAGATAGATAGATAGATAGATAGATAAAGGCATATAGAAACTTAAAAAGATATGAACATGGTAGATTGAAAGATGTGGACAAGCCAAGGAAGGCACGTAGAAATTGATATCGATAGAAAGACGTGGACAAACCAAGAAAGACACGTAGAAATTGATATCGATAGAAAGACGTCGACAAGCCAAGGAAGGCACGTAGAAATTGATATCGATAGAAAGACGTGGACAAACCAAGAAAGACACGTAGAAATTGATATCGATAGAAAGACGTCGACAAGCCAAGGAAGGCACGTAGAAATTGATATCGATAGAAAGACGTGGACAAACCAAGAAAGACACGTAGAAATTGATATCGATAGAAAGACGTCGACAAGCCAAGGAAGGCACGTAGAAATTGATATCGATAGAAAGACGTGGACAAACCAAGAAAGACACGTAGAAATTGATATCGATAGAAAGACGTCGACAAGCCAAGGAAGGCACGTAGAAATTGATATCGATAGAAAGACGTGGACAAACCAAGAAAGACACGTAGAAATTGATATCGATAGAAAGACGTCGACAAGCCAAGGAAGGCACGTAGAAATTGATATCGATAGAAAGACGTGGACAAACCAAGAAAGACACGTAGAAATTGATATCGATAGAAAGACGTCGACAAGCCAAGGAAGGCACGTAGAAATTGATATCGATAGAAAGACGTGGACAAACCAAGAAAGACACGTAGAAATTGATATCGATAGAAAGACGTCGACAAGCCAAGGAAGGCACGTAGAAATTGATATCGATAGAAAGACGTGGACAAGCCAAGGAAGGCACGTAGAAATTGATATCGATAGAAAGACGTGGACAAACCAAGAAAGACACGTAGAAATTGATATCGATAGAAAGACGTCGACAAGCCAAGGAAGGCACGTAGAAATTGATATCGATAGAAAGACGTGGACAAGCCAAGGAAGGCACGTAGAAATTGATATCGATAGAAAGACGTGGACAAGCCAAGAAAGACACGTCAGGTAGAGATATCTGCAATGAAAGTCATGAACAAACTCATTATATAGTTATGTGTGAGCAACTTTAGATATATGCATAGGTATTAACAAACTTTGATAGATATAAATAGTTATTAACAAAAACTGATTGATAGATAGGAACGAACTTCAATAGAACGAGAGATTGATGTCAACAATCGTACATAGAAAGATATCAACAAATATAGCTATAAATATATTTACGTACTTTTACGAAACACTTTTCAGAATATATTATCTCCCATATATATATATTTAATTTATCTGTTCATACTTTTTTTATTGGATACTCGTATTTGATGAGATACTCTGTTTTTATATAGTTTAATTATATAAAAAAATACCTGAGTATTTACTCAAATACGAGTATCCTTTAAAAATAATGTTCAAACAAATAAATTAAAAATAGGTATCCATGTAGAATTATATAAGAACACAGATAAACACGAATAAACTTGTATATAAGCATGCGGAATAGATATAGAAGAATCCAAAAGTGTGGCCTGTGCATAAAGTGGTAGGATAACTCTATAAGAGAGTTCTAAATATATATATATATATATATATATATATATATATAGAGCAAATATAAGAAAAACTTAAGGCAGAAACGTTATTTCATGGTAAATCGGAAGTATGGGCCTATTTCAGGTGAATCATCGACAGCTTCTCTCTTATTGGACACGGATTTGTGTAAAGTCTTCTGTACAATAAAGACGGAAGCTGACAATTGTTTGCCTGAAAAAGCCCTATACTTCCGATTTACCATGAAATAACGTGTCTTCCCTAATTTTTTCTAATATATATATATATATATATACATATCGCTCGAAGCAAGGTATTTTACTGCTACTGTTGTGCATGGGGTTACATAGGAGGAAAGTTATGAGAAAAAGTGACAGGTTAAAGGGGTGTCAGGAAGTGGGTAAGAGAAGGATGAGAATACTGATGAGAGTGGAGTGGACAGAGAAAGGAGCATGAGAGAGAGAGAGAGAGGATGCAGATTAGTCAGACAGATGACTTGATTTTACATTTAAATTCTTGGATAGTGTATCTGTCGGGGAAGCAAGTAAACTGAAGGGAGTTCCATAGTCGGGAAGTGCGAGAAAAGAAGCTATTGGAGTAGAATTCGCAAACATAACAACAGATTTTGATAGTTACGGACAAACGTTGATAGGCATCCAGAAACCTACATATATAGATATTAACAATCTTAGATAGAGAGATAGATATCGAAAAACATACATAGATTGAAAAATTCTATAAAATTCTGGATATAAAGCAAAATAGATAAGAGCTATATCAGTAGTTTAAGTACCATTTGCTGAAACCCGTTTACTTACGAAATATTATTTATAAGAAAAGGAAATAATGGTCAACTAAAAATATATAAAACAAATAATTAAATCGACTTAAAATGAATTTAACAAGCAATGTCTTCATTTTAGTCAGATATCTTCTTCTTCTATGTGTCTTGTCCTTTCAGGACGTAGGCCATCATGGTTCTCCACGTCTCCCTATCCCTGGTGGTTCTTAGTATGTTTTCTCCTGTTACACCTCGCGAATCCACCTGATTAGACCCTTCAAATATGTTATCCGTTGCCTTACTCTATCTCTTTTTCCTTCTATCTGGCCTGTCACTATCAGGTTCTCCAAGCCCTCCTTCCTCATTGCATGTGCCAGGAACTTCGGTTGTCTCTTCCTGATGCTCACTATTAATTTTCTTTTCGTTGCCATTCTTCCCAACACCTCATCATTGCTCACATGCTCGGTCTATGATATCCGCAGAATCCTTCTGTAGAACCACATTCCGCTGCTTCAACTTTTTTCTCATCTTCAATTACATTGTCCAGCATTCACTGCCGTATTGAAAAACTGACATAACATAGCAATCTAGCACTCGCTTCTTTGTTTCTAGTGAGATTTCCTGTGTCTTAGTACTTTACTCAGCTTCTGGAACGCGTCCTTCGCCATATCAATTCGCCTTTGGATCTCTGTGTCGCACTTTCCATCTCCTGTTAGAACACTTTGTAGATATTTAAATTTTTGTACTTGCTTAATTCTAGTATCCCCCCAACTGTATTTGGCATTTTGGGTTGCTCTCTTTGCTGGTGACCATGCATTCAACAATGAGGAAAATAATTTTTATACGAAAAAAGATATTTTCTATTTCTTACAAGCGTCAGACAAAGTTACTTGTTCTCTGCCCAAGAATTATACAAAGATTTAGCGGAAACATTTTGTTAAGAAGAGCAACTCCGCGGACATAAACTTCCATTGTTTGCTGTTTTTTCCGTTTTCATTGTGAGATTTAAAATTGGAAGGACCTGCACAGTCTCAGAATAATTGGCCACTCGGAGAGGATCAAACACATGAGACTGCCAACGAATTATCGCTAGCTAACTATTACCCTTTGCCGGGCAACTTTCATGTATTTACAACTTCAAAGAGTTTAGAACATAATTTGGTCATATGATTTTTAGTTTCTTTCAGGACCGGCGCCATTTCTCCATGATAAAAGTGGACGCAATAGGCATATTTTTTCCGTGACGTATTTGCTTGTTATTTCGCTTGGTTATTACGTTTTCATGAAATGATAAAATCTATAATAAAATCATTATTATGTTATATTCTGAAAGGAGTTTCTCGCCATATACTATATTTGATACTTAGCACAAAAAATGAATAGTTCTGACAATCGATGTGGCCACATGTTGCCTTTTATCATCGATTTGTTTGTTTTTGTAAAGGGCCTTTGACGAGAGGAGTAACAATATGAACGGCGCTCTGCATTGAAATATATCGCCAGTAAAAATATTTTCCCCAGAAATGTATCCGGTTCTGCTGATGACCTGGTTGATACTTTATTGATATCATTCAAAATCTAAATGAACACAACAACCATTGATATATATATATATATCGCCCGGTTCACACTCCACCCACGTCTATTGAACAGGTGTAGAGGCTCATCCCTTGTTCCCTGTTTAGGATGTGGTTTCTGGCTTTCTCTCTTCTAATCTTTTCACTCTTACGTAGCCCCCTGCACATCAGTGGCGTTACCGCCTTGCTCGGAGTGATATGATTAAATATAAATATATATATATATATATATATATATATATATATATATATATAATATGCATATTTGGGGAGCAACCTTTCTTTTAATCATCTTTCATTGAATACAGCCGACAAGGATGATTTAATCTACTATTGATTTTTTTCAGTATTCTAGAATTTTTTCTGTTTCTGAGTTAAATAATATAAAAACTATTGTAAAGAGTCGCTGCTGACATTTGAATAAAACACGGATTGCCGGAGAAAAAAATATAGGTGACTTCGTTTTGATGTAATTACATGAATCGTGCTGCTTGGATCATGTGATGTTGTGAAGTACGATATATATATATATATATATATATATATATATATATATATATATTCGTCATCCATATACAAGCCTGTTTGCTGTATCACAGATCATCAGTGTGGCTAGACATCCAATTGCTTCTGGCTGAGATCGAAACTCGACCGATTTCGTGTCAGTCGGAGTCGCTAACCCCTAAGCCATAGGCTTATGAAATCAGAGAATGAAAATTCATTGTTGAAGAGTAATGCATAAATCGTAGAAGTGGTAATTGCTTTTTTTATTTTCCTCTGTAGAGACCTCAATCGTAATGAGAGCATTATATATATATATTCGCATTGAAATGATGAAAAGGAAATTCGTTTTTTTATTAAGAAAATTGTCATTACTAAACATGAAATTTATGTAATTTTGCAAAAACAAAAAATAACCTAAACAAAAAATGGCAGGTGAGATAAATTTTGCTGAAACTGTAATAATACTATCGAAAATATTTGGGGATACAATGTTGTTAATGTCTTAGTAAATTGTGACGATATATATATATATATATAATAATCATTTGAGATAGAAAAGAAAAGGGTCTAAGTGTTTGACAATATTCTTTGACGGTGTAATTTTTAGCATATCTGACTTTATATTGCGCGAGGAACAGAAAGAAATTCATATCCTACACGCCATAATAGGAAATTCAATTAATAATTACCACTTCATTAAAGAGACGTCATATTCGCAGGACGACAAGAAAAACAGGCGGAGTTATTCAAAAATTAATCTACGAAATATTTAAGAATAACTACAACCTATCATAATTCAAATGTTTACGATACAAAGCATGAACATGAACAGTGATTATAACAACATTTTTTAAATTATTATTTAACAATATTACAGAAGAAAAACAATTTATTGACCTCAGATGCTGTTACTAATTCAATTAGTAAAATTTTAAACAATCTAGACAAAGGGATAACTTTTCCAGCTCATTATAGTATATACGAAGGAATCTTTAAAGGGATTGTTCGCATTGGAATGATGAAAAGGGAATTCGTTATTATTAAGAAAATTGTCATTTACTGAACATGAAATTTATGTAATTTTGCAAAAACAAAAAGCAACAACAAAAAAAAGGTGAGAAAAATTTTGATGAAACTGTAGTAATACTATCGAAAATTTTCGGTGATAGTTTATTATACAACGTTGTCAATGTCTTAGTAAAATGTGACGATAAAGATTTTGTCACTAATGCAGGAGTTGTGAATCGAGAAAACGAGAAGTTAAATGAATTAATTCTGGATTTATTTATATCAATATTATTTGTAATGAGCTTAACTTCTAATAATGACGTGGAAATAAGATCCAGGATACTTGCCAAATTAGAAATGTATCCCAAATTTACTCTTCAGAAAATAGCGGAAGATTGTCAACATATTTTATATCTAAAACTCGATACCACAAGGATTGAGAAAAGAGACGTTTCACAAGTAGATAGCGTCCGACCATCTAAGAAAAAATATAATAGACGTTTTTCAGCTCATAACAGAACATTGCAAAAAGACGATAAACCCCGCTCAATACCTAATATTTGCTACGGTTGTAGAGGTAAGGATTTCAAAAGTAATTGTTTTTTTAAAAACAAAAAATGCTATGAATGTGGGAGGGTAAGACATAAAAATATTTACAGGAAATAAAAAAAGGTGAAAGAAAAGCAAAACATATGTGAACCTTGTAAATACATCGTGTAAAGTCAAAAACCGTAAAGGAAAAATTAACAAAACTTCAAACGTGTTTTATCCGAATTAAAAAAACATCTGAAAAGAGGAAATTTGTTTTTGTGAAAATTAATAATGTAAAATAAAAGTACGACTAAAAGATCTGATACCATTATTATACATGTACAGACAGAGAAGAAATGGGTAAGTCCAGTTTATTTACTTCTAAAAAGATGTAGCTCTCGGGGTTTCAGAAAAGAAATTGATTTTTATGGGTGAATTCACCTGTAACATTTCCTTTGTTGGCAAAACTAAAAAGAACGTTGGTGTTTGTATTAAAGAACTATCAGTATAGCCCGCCGTTGCTCGGGTGTAATGAAAGCTTTAAAACTAATCCATGGTCCTGGAGCTCAGACTCAGCCTAAAGAATATTTGTGTGAAGTTTGGTGAGAATCGGATAAATATTGTAGATTTGTATAACGGGCATACAGACAGATAAACAGACACACACACAAACATCTTGCCTTATATATAGATATAGATTGGTTGGTTGGTTGTTTTGTTTTTATGGCAAATGAACCTCGGCGTGTCATTTATTCCTAACTTAATTTTTTTTATTGCTGGTAATACTTTTTTCTTTTAACAATTAATTGTAGTTTTTATATAAAATTTTGTCTAGTAATACTTTTTTCTTTTCGAGTATCAAGATTCATTGGGATTTGTTTTTAAGGGCAGGGTCCCCAAGTCCGACCCTTGTTATTTAACCCATAACTGGATGGAAGGGACGGATTAATACCTTTCCCAAGGGTGTCAGTGCTTAAGTGAATCCGGGTTATTCAACTGGAATTCGAACTCGGCTCACCGATCTCTCTTTCCCAGCCGATATCCACAGCCCCACGACGCACATCCGACACTAAACGCTTAGAGCACTTGGTATTCCCAAGCGGTCAGCCATCTAAGTACTGACCAGGCTCAACGTTGCTAAACTTCGATGATCGAGCGAGAACCGGTGTATTCAACGTGATAGGCCGTAAGCCCTCAACGAAATGTGTCATATATGAAAAAAGTGACGTTGCCAACCTTTGAGTGTTAACACGGGTTATCAGAGAACAAACATAATGGACCTCGTTTTGATATCATTAGTGCTGGCGGAATCACATGACTTGTATATATATATATATATATATTAATCCGCATGGTTAGACTCCGATTGCTTTTAACCCAGGATATATATATATATATATATATATATATATATATATATATATATATATATATATCTCCATGTTTCATTAAATAATATGGATAAAATTAGATGAGAGTCTGTCTGTAGTATGGATTTTCTACAATATATGAATTTATAAAACTGTTTCATAGGAAATACGATGAATAATGCTTCCTTTTCTATTTTTCTGCAGCTTTTTTCATTATTATGTAAGTGTTTTTCATATTTTCTGATAAGCTTAATAGCAGCATCATTAATTGAAGAAAGAAAATCACAATATTGATACATCATTTTTTAATAATCCAGTCTAAGCTTTCAGCTTACATAAGCCATTTTCAAGGATGTCAAATTACATTATAACACCGGACAGACGATAATGACAAACTGTTTTTGTTTACATGCAAGATTTCCAAGCAACAAAAAACTCGTGCAAATAAGACTCTGGAAGCGAATGTCTCACCACACATGACTAAGCGAGAGTTAAAACAAGAAATATTTCGTATGGGAAGCTATTAGAATAAATCAATGCCTACTGTTATTAATTATAGGACTTTAAGGATATTTGAAGAGATTTCATAGTTTATTTTGTTCACTCTAGGTTTCAACTGTTTTATCTTTATAACTTCGTGAATTTTTAGTTTGTGCTTATTGTTTTCATGTTTAAGTATAGTTGTGTTTTCAACTAGGGATTTCCGGAATTGTGTGTATATATATATATATATATATATATAGGTACATAATAAGTATTCGAGACAGAAAAGAAAAAGGTCTTAGAGTATTCTTCGAAGGCGTTATTTCTAGTATATGTAAATTTACAAATTTTTTTTTATCATTCTCAGCGCTTTCGGAAAGTGATTTCACCATTCTCAAGGGTTTTCTATTATGTATATTTATGCTCCGTGTAACTACGTAGTAGTCTTTAGAGTGTACAGATTGTTGTGAAAGATTGACTTTTGGAAGGTCACGATGTATATGCGGCTGGGTTGATGTGGGGGTCACTTATATTTTTAGAAAACACTTAAAGCATTCCTAATCAAAATAGCCCCACCAAATCAAAAGTAGTAATAAACAGTACAGTGTACCAACTTCAAAGCCTAGTACATGACTGTTTCTTGTAACTTCATGTAATCTGTCGAACTAATGTGTTATTAAAAAGCATTCCTTAACCCATAATTAAACAGAACCCCTGAAGAACATTCTAGTTGATAAAACAAACATCCTTTTTTTAAATCACGTAACCAGCAGCAGCTTACAATTAGAGAAGCCTTTTTGATTAAACGCCGTTCTCCCGCTATTAATCATACACTGTTCTGTTCCAGAGACGGCGTGTTTAATGATGGCGGAAAATATTAGACTGCAGGAAACACTTGATAAAATATTGATTTAATCGTCCCTGTTGGTTTTATTCAATGAAAGATGCTTATATATATAATTCCAATGAAGAAGGAGGACTCAAGGTTTTTTTTTTATTTTGAGTGCTCTGGCATTTATTTTATTATAAACAGTGCTCAATATAATGAGTATTATAGAGCTTAATATAATATAATTATACGGTTATGTCAATTTTACATTGCGACATGGAAATTTCTGTTTCGAGATAGGTTCTCATCATCAGGCAATGTTGGTGTGGTTGTGCAGATGATTTACATTTAAATGACAAATTCTTTAGGTTTACTGTGAATGTATGTGAGTGTTTTTTGTGTGGCTAATCAAAATGGAGATTCACTTTGGGGTTTGACCCCGAAGAATTTCCCGTGCGAACCAACTTTTTTTCCTCCTCTTTTTTTTCCTTGACCCTATTTTTCTCTTGTCAGACAAGGCAATAAGCAGTGTAAATGTGCCGTTAGGACTTACTTATTTCTATTTACTTGTTATTAAAACTTCCTTTGTACATATATTCTTGTTATGCTAATACACAGTTTTCCTTCTGCTTTCCGTGTCTTACTCGCTTGGGCGATCATGTCTATTTCGATCCATGACGGTGTGGTACTATAACTTCACGATACCCGGTTGGCTGATGGTTTCGTGATTACCACATGTTCCAGACTGGATATTCTCTGATCCCGTCCGCGTCCACGTTGTTTCTTAAGATCCGCGAAAAGGGGGATGGATACAATTCAGTCGATGGAGTGTTGAATTTGGCGTCGGAGTAGAAGAATAGTTGCCACACCATCAAAGAAATGAAGAAAAGCGTTGGTTATAAACAGCAACAAACATTTATTTACACTGGCATACAATAATTTCTTATCAAGTTAAAACTAACACCGCGAAGTGAGGGGTGAATGTAGTTGACTGGCGGAAAAAGTTTCTTTAACTCAAAGAAATCTTAACAGAAACTAGGCAGTGTCATTGATGGAGTATGCAGTGGCAACGGATTCGGTTCTGGGTAGCGAAGAATGACCGACTCGATTTTTTGCTCTGGATGTTCACTATTTATGGGCCCGAATCCCGAATAATTAGCTCCTGATTGGTCAGCCAATAGGGATCACTGGCCAATGGCTATCGTCGTAACACCCCCCACTGGGTTGCATCTGATTGGTTTAGATAATCAGCCAATTAGTCGCAGTCATCGGGGTGGGCTAACAAGAAGCAGGCCCTGTGGTTGGTTGATCAATGATTTATTACCTTGTGCCATACTTGCACTCAATCCCCGGGTGAAGCAACCCACCTGTTTGCCACGCTCAAAATATATTTATATTTTGAAATTGAAGTAATTTTTGACATGCCATTACACCTGCAGAGTGTTTTGTTTTAGTGACAGTTTATAGATCAGCCTTCCGCTTGGGTCTAGATATCTCTATACTTAATGACCTCGGTTTACTGCACATGGTTCTTAAAAATGTTGGATATCAAGAATGAACTTATTTTCATAATGGTTTAATAAAATAATTATTATAATGATTTAATTAATTAATTTAATTAATTTTCATTTAATTAATTTCGCCAGTCAACTTTTTGACACTTGAATGAAAGTGTCATAACGGATCAGCAGATTTTCCCGCAGTAGATTCTCATTTATTTCTGCAATAGACTGGTTGCCAACTAAAGCTATAGAAGACAATCTTCCCTGTTATTCAACCCATAATTCATTCAGTTAAGTACCATACGTGATACACGCTTGAGCAATGATATCTAGAAAGAGACATGACTGACTGTGTAGAAGATTATCCCGCAGTAAGTTGCCATTACTTTCTGCAATAGACTGGCTGCCAGCCAAAGCTAGAGAACTCAATCTGTCCATAATTATTTAGCCTGTTTGAATTTCTGAGATGAGGAGTTGTCGTCATTCACACTATTTATATAAGAACTATTTCAAGTTGGTTTGATTACGTTCCACCGTTGTCCATCCCAGCCATTACTAAGTGCATATTAAATGACGGGCTTAGATAAACTAATAGTCCGAATATACTTAGCCTAAGCTAATACAAGGTTATATCTTTTGAGCACTGGGTAATCATGACTTTCCACAATCTTCTATTTTATCAATCTTCTATGCTTCGCCGCTCTGAGTAATGTTCCTCGTCTTATCGGTCTCATTCCTCTTTTGATATCCATTTACAGAAACTCCTATGGTATTTTACGTTATTTTCTTTTGACACTGTTTCTGAGTGTCAAATTACTGAAGCCCTTTTTACCTGTGAAGCGTTTCAAAAAAGTCACGCTCTCGCTTTCTGATTTAAATTACATTTCATTTTTGTTTTATTAAAACTTCCTCGTTTTTAACATGCTCCGTTAATATTATTTCCAGAATTATTTTGCAGAACCACATCTGTGATTCCTGAAATCTCTTCTCTGTCGAAGACTGTTAATGCATAGCAGTTTATAACTTTTGGGTTCTAAAGGATTTTCCTGGTTCTTAATACGATTTACAGTTTTTGTAACTTGAATCTTTCGTTGTCCCACTTTTTGATGACCAGTCATCTGAAAATTGATTTAAATTTATGTTGTGGATCATTGCCGCAAAGTTGTAGCGATCGGCTTGTTCGGAAGTCAGACACGGAAAGCAGAAGGAAAACTGTGTATTAGTATAACAAGAATATATGTACAACGGAAGTTCTAATAACGAGTAAATAGAAATAACTAAGTCCTAACGGCACATTTACACTGCTTATTGCCTGAATCGTACCTGGCTTTAACTGCATACTAGCTGCCGTACCTAACTGCAGTTAACTAATATTTAGTTGCCTTCCCACTTAAGACAAAATGTGGCACAAAGCCTTTTTAATGTGGGCAATCTCGACCATATAGCCCGGGCAAAAATTTATATCTAATCTTACTAAAACAAGACTCTACGCTTCGGCGGAGCCACGACTAGGTTTTTACTCTCCGGCCAAAGGCAGAGAGTTCAACAATGCGCAAGGCAGTTAAGTGCCGTCAACTGCTTTCCGGAAGTCAAGCAAGTAATTATATATAGTAAGAGGAAGAGTCCATTCATCGTAAAATGCCACCATAACAGTTTACTTCTCTGTTTCTACTCCTACTACGTAAGGTTTTCGTAAACTCATTATATTCCTCATTGTGTTCAGAACTAAACTTCTATCACCTGTACCAGGTTGAGACATCATATATATATATATATATATATATATATATATATATATATATATAACCGCAACTAATAAGCGGAATTTAAATGACAGTCTAAACGTTAAAAACTAAAATGAACAACCGGTTTCGTCCCAGATCTCCTCAAGTTCAATTTCCGGCATTTTAGTTTTTAGCGTTCAGAATGTCAGTTAAATTCCGGTCGGTTATTCCTTGTGGTCATAAAAGTTTGTACCACTAGAAATCTTTTCAAATATATATATATATAATCAGTCAGTAAAGCACAATACATGATACACGCTTTGGCGATCATGTCTCTTTCGATCACTGATTCACTAGAAGATTTTCCTACAGTAGGTTGATATTTCTTTCTGCAGTAGATTGGTTGCCAACCAAGTCTGTCGAACCCAATCTGTCTTATTATTCATTCTATAGCTAGATGGAGAATAGATGGATTAATAACTTTCACTAGGGTATTTGTGCTTAAGTAAAAGCAACAAATTCAACTGGAATTTGAACACAGCTAAGTGCCATACGTGATACACGCTAGGGCGATCATGTCTTGAAAGAGACATGACTGACTGGGCAGAAGATTATCACGCAGTCGGTTGCTATTACTTTCTGCCGTAGACTGGTTGCCAGCCAAGCTATAAAACCCAATAGGTCCTATTTTTTAACCAATAACTGAAGGGAAGAGACAGATTAATACCTTTTCCAGGGGTATTTGTGCGTAAGTGAATGCCATGAATTTGACTTGAATTCGAACTCGTCTCCCGAGTTGTCGTTCCGAGTCGATATCCACTTCACTACAAAGCACATCCTACTTAATTATATAGTTCATCTTATTTTTAAAAAGACTTATAATTATTTTACTCTCTGTATTACAAAACTTAATGGAAAATTGCGTTCGAAAATTGTATTCGAGACAAAGAAAACAATACTAAACACTTATGTAATATCACTCATACCGATATGTCAATTAATGTTGGCTAATCTCATCCTAGATTAAGAAGAGACTTGATTGAACAGAAAGGAGGATGCTGACGATTCCATGGCTTCATATGTGAGTTACGACGAATTTTTAACATAAATGGAAACAACACTAAACCTGTATATAGAATCTTGCGTGTAAATGAATATGGCGAATTCAATTGTAACTCGAGAGCCGAGTTTCAATTCCATTTGATTTCGTTGCATTCATTTACATGCATATAACCTTGGGAAAGGTATTAATTTTTCTCTTCCCTCCAGCTATGGGTTGAATAACCGGACAGATTTTTCTATAGCCTTGGTTGGCAACCAGTCTTCCGCAGAAAATAATGGCAACTATATTTCACAAAATTTTCTGCCCAATTAGTTGTGTCTGTTTTGAGACATGATCGTCCAAGCACGTATCACGTATGACATTTAAATGACTGATATATAGAATCAGAAAAAGACAGTTGAAATGTATGAGGCACTTGTGAATTTTAATAAGTTATTAAATATTGAATAGGCAGACTTTGTCGATAGAAATTTTTCCTTACGTATCGTGGACTTGAAGAAGACTGTAGAATTGACCGTGCATAATGGCGTGAGACAACAAAAATATCAAGAGAAACGAGCCCAGGTGTCAACAAAGCTCTTTGATTAATTCACCGGTGCGAACTGTATGACTACGAGGTTCATGGATGAGAAACAGAAGAAACTTTCGTTTCTCTCACCATAAAAAAAATCTTTTAGTTCTTTAACGTATTATTCAGCATTGGGATTTATTTTATTTTCTCCCTAGCCAAAATCCTCTTGCAATTCACACACACACACACACACACACACACACACACACACACACACACACACACATATATATATATATATATATAAAAATTCAATTATTTTCTTTTTATTTGTTGTCTTTACGCTACATAGTTCATTTTCTTTATTTCTTGCATTCTTTTCGTCCTTTCTCGATTTATTTTCAATTTGAAAATCGCAAATTAATACCCTAACACAAAAATGGCGTCTGCAGTGGCGGGAATTAGCATAATTGGATTAGGAAAGATTTTTGTTCATCACTATTCTTTGTGCTAGTTCCGGGTTGCCGGCTATCAGCTTCCGCTACAGAAAAGTATTCAACTTGATTATCGAATGTTATAATGCTTCAGTTTCTAACTGTTCGCAATAGGACGATTCTAATTGATAAATATGGTGTTGGCCGCCCGTTAGGCAGAAAAATGTTCGTTAGTTTTCGTTCTTTTTAAAAAAGTAATGCACTTTTCTTTTCTCTGTAGCTACACAGGCCCTTCTTTTGCTGGGATGTTTCTCCCTGTCGTTATCTAATACGATTTTTTAGTGTCTCTAAAACAGACTTAGCTTTTTGCTGAGCCTACGCCCTTACCCAAACGGAGAAGTTTATCGCTTGAATCTCGACAGATCTGATTATCATTTGGCATTGTTAAATTTGATCTAAGTTAGCTACTAAAAAAGAAAGATAACGTTTTGTTTTATCGAACTATTTTCAGTTATTTTCGTTTAACAATGCATATGGGTTTATGTAAAAGATTACAGCACTGTTTTTATTTAAACATCCTGATTTCTAACTATGTATTCAGTTTGTTTTTTGAACATATATAGTATCTGATTTTCAAGTTTCTAATTAAAATTCACGCACACATATCGATTTTGGCGGGCCGATTATATTATAATACAGATTTTTCATCTTCATTGCATAGCATTTGATTCATTTGCTAGTTACTCTGAGTCAATTTGTCATATGTGGCCCCACAATCACCTTTCTGGTTCTGATACACAGATACTTCCAGGACCGCACGCAATACCATCGATCATCGCAAAAGAAATAATTACACAAAAGCAATAGGAAAAACTTCAGACATCTAGTTGGAGTGGATTGGTTTTAACAACCAACGGCTATAATATATATATATATATATATATATATATATATATATATATATAGGGTTTCTCAAAAAATGTACTCACACTTTGAATGACGAGAAAACCTTTACTTATGAACATAGAGTGAAATAGAATAGCTTCAAATACAAAAGAAAAATGTAACTGAAGAATCATTTTCAAACTGTTGATTATTATTGTCCAGACGCTTCATGATACGATAAACGCTATCTTTTGATATGTGGGTTTCCCGACCAGTTTGTCGAAGTGATTTCTGTGATGATCGAAGGAGTGTTTCCTGCACCTGCTCTTCTTTTCCATGACTCGTGGTTGTCCGTGATCGTCCAGAACGTTTCTTGTTGACGTTATGGACGGTGCCATCCGCTTCAAATGTGTCTCTGATGCGAGCAATGGTCCTGCGTGTTGGTGGCGGTTTTGTGAATTCCCTTCTGAATCGTCTTTGCACTTCAATGGCGTTTTCGGTCTTCAAGTAACATTTCACGACAAACTTCCTCTCTTCCAAACTAAGTTGTTTTCCTGCCATGATGTGATTAATTAATTACACCTGCATAAAAAGCAAGAAATGCATGTTAGAGACATATAAAGTACATTTTTGAGACACCCTGTATATATATATATATATATATATATATATATATATTATAAATTATATTTTAGAACGTGTACATAATTATTCTATATATAACCTCTACCAGGGAGAGGTTATATATAGAATAATTAGTACATGTTCTAAAATATAATTTATAATAAATATTCACAGCTTTGTATATTATATATTGAGCACTGTTTTTAAGTTAATGTTTTGGACGTTGTAAGAATTCGTTCTGTTATTCACTGTATTATATATATATATATATATATATATATATATATATATATATATATATATATGTTCGACTGCCGTTCGATTCACACTTCCCTCTGGTGTTTTGAAAAGGAGTATATGTTTATCTCTTTTTTCTGTTGATTGGTTTTCCGTTTCTTACCAGTGTCCTTTCCTCAGAGTAGCCACTTGCGTCCTGGTAGACCTCACTTACAGATTGAGAGAGAGAACAAGCACATATAAACTAGCGTGGTGATAGGTTGAACAAGGCTAGAAAGTACAACAGCTCGGTCACGATGACTTGTAAATTGTCTACTGCATGTCATTAAGTAAACCTATGGTGTGATTTTCAGGTGATTCACAGTAATAACGCGCGCTGAGGTTGTTTTTCCAGAAGTCATCTCCAAATCGACATAGGGAATCACAAATGAAATTTTTGATGTGATGTAAAGGCGACAGAAAATAGTACCAAGACATAGAACAGAATACAGAAAACGCTACAAGAAAATAACGAACAAGTGCAGACAGACAGAGAAATTGCTCAACGATATATGTGCAAAAATAGATTGAGTGTCAAAAATAAAGGAAATATGTATAAAAAATAAGAGAAGTAAAATGACATAAGACATATTGATCAATAGGATGCATAAAACCCAAACACGGGAAAGAGAACAACCTCAAATAAAACAGAAATTCTGACGGGCCGGAAATATTAAAAACAGAAATGGAAGCTGCACTGGTCAAATTGAACAAAAACAAAGAGCAAGGATCAGAGGGAATTGTAATAGAGATGCTGACAGACTTAGACGCTTTCGGCGTAGACAAGAGTGCAAAAATAATAAATGAAATTTACAAGAGCGGTGATATACCGAAAGGTCTAAGCAGATCGATGTTCATAGCACTAAGAAGTCTGGTGCAAACGAATGTGAAGTTCGCCGAATAATCAACTTAATGGGTTACATAAAAAAATCTCCACATCTGGATTCTAATGAATAGAGTGCGCTTCAGAACCAGGTCAGAAATAAGAAAAGAACAGTGCTGGTTTGTCAAAGATACCGGAGCAAGAAACCTTATATTTATGCTCAGAATTTGGTCAAAACGAAAAATACAAATGTAGACGAACTGTACCTGTTTCATAAACTACGAAAAAGAGTTCGGCAAGTACGCTATAAACATCTGTTAGAAGTGTTCAGCAACTTTGATTTATTCAGGAAGGACAATAGGATAATCAAGAAGCTATACGGCATCAAACCGACTGCATACGGACAGGAAAAGGTTCAGCAGACATACACGAATAGAAAGGAGTGTAAGACAAGAATATGTCTTCCCACCGAATTTATTCAACCTGTACAGCGAGCCAATTCTGCCACTTCTGAGAGAACTAGATGTTCTGCCATGATTTATCATTGCGGCTACAATCTTAACAATGTAAAATATGCAAATGACACATTGTTGATAGCAAACACGGAAAGGAAACTACGAATCCTACTAGTTAATGTAGCAAAAAAGGCGCGTATAAAGGACTAATCATAAAATATAAGAAAATTGAATGCATTTAGAGGTTTGGGATAATAAAATCAAACAGGCGCAGAAATTTAAATACATGGGAATTGTTCTAACAAAAGACAGAAACTGCGACATTGATATCCGAACACGTATTGGGATGCCCAAGGACGCATTTAAAAAACTAAGCAGAGTATTAAGAGACAAGAAAATTTCGTTGGAAACAAGGAAAAGAGTAATGAACTGTTACGTGATATATATATATATATATATCCTCTTATATGACGAGTTCCGGACAAGCTCAAAGATGAAAGAAAGACTCGAATCAACAGAAGGAAACTGTCGATACGATGGACCGTGAACATGTGAACAACAGTCAGATTTTGGAAAAAATGGAAACAAAAAAATTACTTAAACTTGACATCAGGAGGAGACAGTTGAAATACCTGGGCCATGTAATGAGGAAGGAAGGCTTGGAAAATCTGATACTCATAAGACAGAAAAAGGTACAGGAGAAAGCAGTGCATTATATAGTTGATGGGGTTAAGCCAATGAATGGTAGAGTGGGGTTTGAGACAAGAATATATTAAGAGCTATAAGAGATCGGATGATGTAGAGTGCCATGATACGTTAAGTCTTGAAGGAACATGGAACATAAAAATAATTGAATTTGGGCCTAATGGTTGAAAACGTATAGCCTTCATACCACTCTTTTCTCTCTCTCTCTTTCTCTACATATATATTCGTCATCCACATACAAGCCTGTTTTGCTGTATCACAGCTCATTAGTGTGGCGAGACATCCACTTATTCTGGCCAAAACTCGACCGATTTGGTGTCAGTCGGATTCGCTAAACTCTAAGACATAGGTACATGGAATCAAAGAAGGGAAATTTTAGCGTGTTATATATAAGTGGTGTATACAACACGCCAGTCACTGAAAGAACTCAATTCATTGCTGAATGTTTGTGGGCGTGTCTGATGCAAATAAAACATTTCTGGTATTTACCCGTCAAATATTATAAGCTAATTTAATTTATTGTCCCTGTTTTCTGCCAAAATCCAAAAAAATTTTCCTTACACACAGATTTGTCTTTAATTAATAAAGAATCCGAACCGACACACGTCATGTCGTCGAAGCACGTCGTCTGTAGGCTCTTCTACTTCGTATCATCATCTTTTCTTTTCATTCGGATACTATTATATTTCCCGTAAATACGCACATATATATATATATATATATATATATATATATATATATATATATATAATGTGTGTGTGTGTGATGCGGGATTTATAGATTTTCTGTTTTTTCCGTATGAGCATATGAATGAATGACAGAAAAATCCATAGTAACGCTTTTTGTTCCATGGAAAAATCTCTTCAGTTAAAACAACTTCTTCTTGATGGAATCAGTCAAATATACAAAAAGGGAAAATCAAATGAGTATCGATGACAAACATCGAAACGCCAGAGACAGGGACGCTCAACATGTTCACTTAAATTTTGACGTTCGATAAATTTAAATATTAAATTATTTTTTTTGACTTTTGCTTAACCTGTTACTGTTTTTAAAGGGGCAAAGAAAATACCCTGCATTTTATTTGTAGCAGTTTTTACAGGAAAGTAGAAATAAGATGCCGGACTTCAGTTCACCTGAGAGAATTCTAAATTTAGTGTACTTTCAATTAAGTCAGAATTTATAGATTTAAAAACACACGCGTTGGTTAAAATAATGCAACATCTGGAACCGTTGAAGATGGAATGCCGATTTTCTTCTTTTTTTTTTTCGTATCTTTCAGACGTTTTTGGTCATATAATCTGGTCGATTACATTCTGCTTTATTATGTTTTCCTTTTTGTTCTTATAAATTTATTATGAAGGTGAACTTGGACGCAAATTTACTGTGGATGATCTCGCTATCAAATCACTTTATTTTTATAAACTTTTGCCCAAGTAAATTGCTTTCTCTTTTAATTATAGCAGGCTCCAGACGGTGAGTGATTAATGCACTGAGTGTGTTGTTTTGTTAAAGATCTTTTTGTGCTCATATAAGCTATGATTTAAATTCAAGTTTCTTCAATATTTTTCTTCTGGAAATCATTAAAGGTAAGAGAGTAAGCTCCCCCTTCAAGTATTATTATTATTATTATTATTATTATTATTATTATTTATACTTATTTATATTCGGTTGGTCAGAAAGTTCTGACTCACTTGGGAAACGGAAAGAAAACTTTATTTTATAGATCAACGCCAACATTTATTCTTCAAAATGAAGTCCGTCATTCTCGACGATCTTCTGCCATCAATCAACCAGCATCCGAATCTAACCCAGATATTAGTTTGCTGACTTTGAGTAATAAAAACAACAACTGTAAATATGTTTCCTTCACTTCAGCAACAATGTTGGATTGCTGACCTCGGAAGAATGGCACCATTGAGCAAAATAGGCCATAGACCTCGGAGCAGGGACTGAATTGCAGATGCGGAAGAATCTCAACGCTGTCCATGGGTTCTTCTTCTTCCGCAACCTGGCATTGTCTTGCTGAAACAGTCCGATCTTCATTGGCCAAAGCCGGATACTACTTTAGTTTGTCGTACGCGCAGTACGCTGCCAATACAGTTTGTGTTGATATGGCGACTGTTTGGGACAAGCTTGAAATGTAGTACTCCTTGGAAATTTCACCAGACAGAGCTCAATATTTTTTCTTTCCGCTTCTTAAATTTTTTTTTTTAATCATATCACCCCGGGCAAGGCGGTAAGGCTACTGGTGTGCATGGGGCTACGTAAGAGTGAAAAGATTGGAAAAGAGAAAGCCGGAAACCACATCCTAAACAGAGAACAAGGGATGAGCCTCTACACCTGTTGAATAGACGTGGGTGGAGTGTGAACCGGGTGACAGTTCAGTCTATCTAATCCAATTGAATAAAAAATAAGGAAAAGTGAAATGATTGTAAAAGAGAAAGCCGGAAACCACATCCTAAACAGGGAACAAGGGAGTCCGAATTTTTTGTTTTTTTTTGTTTTTCATAATCATTTCACCCAAAGCAAAGTAATACTGCTACTGTTGCGCAGGGGGTTACATAAAAGGCGAGTGATAAGAAAGTGGAACAAGTTACAGGGGGTGTCAGGAATGGATAAGAAAAGGATGAGAACAATGTTGTGAAGAGAGCTCCATGAGAGTAGAGTGGACAGAGAACATGATACAAGTGTTTTCTGGGAAAGGATGCAAGTCAAATAGATAAGAGATCGGAATTGACATTGCATTTAAATTCTTGGAGATTGTAGATATCAGGGAAGCAAGTATACTACAGGCGGGAAGTGTGAGAAAAGAAGCTGAGAGAGTAGAAGTTGAGGTTACATTTGATTCGATTCACTGTAAAAGGTTTGAACCTAGTCGCTGGTCTATTAGATCGAGTAAATTCATGCAGAGGAGGACACCAAGGAGCTAAGCTCATCGGAGCAGAAACCTTGAAAGTACTTGTAGAAGAGACAGAGGGAAGCCACATTACGTCGGTAGGAAAGTGACTGGATTGGAACTACCGGGTCGGGATCAATTACCTTGCAGATTCTCTGTTGGATTTTGTGAAGACCCCCGAGATGAATAGCACGAACACCCGCCCAGATGTGACAGCAGTATTTAATGCACGGACAGATGGTAGGCTAACCTGCTATATACATACCCAGGTTTGTGGGCACAGATATATATTTCTCGATTTCTGGTTTGCAAACTAAATATCTTCTCTTTCGTTTATTGATTGAAAATCAAATCAAATAGACGGCAATAACCAACATCTTCACTGAGACTGAAAATCAGATATAATGCATATATTTTCCATACACTGTGTCTAGCAGGTGAAGCAGCATCAAATGTCATATCTCCTTATAAAAAAGCCAAGTAAGTCAGACAAGCGATTTGTAGCTGGAGGCTCAACTTTGTATTTGGCTTCTCTTGCTGTCATCTCTTGAAAACTAACAATGATTCACTCTAGTCGTGTTTCATCTCCCATGAGATAGAAAGCAGACGAACCAGAAGACGGATCAGCAAACTCATATATATATATATATATATATATATATATATGTGTGTGTGTGTGTGTGTGTGTGTGTGTGTGTGTGCGCGCGGTAATTAAAGAAAACCATCTGTACTCGAAACCAATCAGAATCAGGAGAAAACTACAGACACTGCTAAGTGGAAACTCTGCAGATATTCATTTTGACTCTATTAAGTAAATAAGACGTGTAGATGCACCACACCCATAACGCCCGCGGATAGATATAAAGAGATCATTAACCCTTTGACTGCTGGAGCTCAATGACGGAATCTGGCCTCAAATACGAACTTTATAATTGCCAAATAACAAAAAAGAAGCAACAAAACTATGAGTTGATTTATAGCTTGAAAAGGAGTCTTAATATTTTTTTCACTGTAATAACATCTCTGCTAATAAACCCGTTGTTGGGTGTCCGCAGATGAAAATGTATTAGAAAATGCAAGTACGATACAACTCGTAGTTGCCGCCGAAATAAACATAGGTAAACTCATTGTTGGAAGTTAATGTATGAAATAAGGAACATGCAAGATTTATTTTGAATTGAATAAGTTTTACTCTTTATTTAGCTTCATCAGATTTTTTATGTGAGCAATGATGAGGCTTTGGAAATGATGGAAAGGAAAAGGAAATTAATACTGAGCATCAGGAAGAGACAGCTGAAGTTCCTGGGACATGCAATGAGGAAGGAGGGCTTGGAGAACATGATACTAACAGGCCACATAGAAAGAAAAGGAGATTGAAGAAAGCAACGGATAACATATTTGAAGGACCTAATCAGGTGGATGACGGAATGAGGGTTGCGTGGTGTAACAGGAGAAGGCGTGCTGAGAGCCACCAGGGATAGGGAGACGTGGAAAGCCGTGATCGCCTATGTCCTGAAGGAACAAGGCACATAGAAGAAGATAGCTATTCAGATTAGGTAATCAGGGGGCTGTGTTTATATCCCAGTTGAGTTCGTTCTAACTTGACATTGGTGGCCCTGCCACACGTGTTAACTCGTGCAACCAGACTGGCAACAAGATCCCACCTAGTCGCAGATCAACCAAATGCAGCCGACAATGAAAACCATCCAAAATTCATCAATCGGAAGGGTGTTACTTTCCATCAGGACAAACCCGCGTCTCTTCCAGATCTAGATGGAATTTATGCAACTTAACTGAGATGTCCTAATACAACAGTCGTACCCACCTGATCTTGCATATTACGATTCTCATTTATTTTTGGATTATCCCTTATTGTGATTCATACAAAATTATTTTAATAGAAAAAACTTCAATTTTCTGGAAGCCACTAAAAACCGATTAAACAGTTTATCATCCAGGAAGATGTCAAATTCTGAGCGGTTGGAATCATTAAGCACCTTCAAAGATGGTGAAACTTAGCTAAACAAAGTAACACAGGTGTGAATGAATAAATCTACGTACAAATATTTAAATATTGTCTTTGAAAGTATCTTATAAAATGCTACAAATTTGTGTTTTGACTTGTTATATAGGGTGTGGACAAAATAATTGAAAAACCTGGAAATTTTAAGCGAATTGTATCTTGAATTTTGCGTAGGACCGACTCGTAGAGATTTGAATTTTTTCCAGGGGAATGTTTTATTTTTTCTTCAGCTAAAACAGTCCTCAAGTCTCTGGAGAATATCGATTCTTTATTTGTTTTTCTAAAATGAAGCAGAAATGTTAAATGATGTTGAGATCTGGGGCCCGTGGTGGCCAGATACGATGTTTTACTTTATTAGAATGTTCCTCGTGTCATTCAGCTGCAAATTTAGCAGTATGAATGGCTGCTTTATCATTCTGAATGAGGGTTCTACCCTCCAGAAACGGTTCCTAAAACCTTGGATGAAGTTGATCTTTGAAAATTCTAAAATAGTCCTGGCTGTTACTTTTAGTCGTTTAGTTGCTTTTTCTCTACGTTTTATAAGAGAAGCCTTGGACTCGCGTTGACAAGTTCTATTAAAAAAGGTTCAGACAGTTGCCAAAAAGTTTAACTCAATCACCTCTACCTCGGACAACTCCATAATAAAAATAATTCCTCATTATTATAATTGAGAGATAAAGTTATACTTTTGTACAGACATACGAAAACAGTGTCCATCTAGTCTGGTATGGATATAGTAGGCACACAGTCTAATTTGTGTAATATCGTGAGAGCTTTTGACAATAGCAACCAAGTTTAAAATATCAAGTTTGTTTTTTTTGTTTTGTTTTGTTATTTTTATCAATTAAGCACAAGCAATTCAATGATGCCACTAAGATAACTTTTTTTAATAATATCTGTAATAATTAATTAAGAATAATGAATTTTAAAAAAAAATGAAGTCCTACTAATATTGAATCTAGAAACATAAAAATAGACAATATTTGACTGTTTAATCAAATTTTCCAAATTATGTGATTGGGGTACTATCTGTTTCCATTATTTTGTCCACCCTTTAGATGCAACTAAGAAAATGATCGTGAGGTTCACATTGACTATAATTCTGACTACGGTTGACTTCCATCCGCTCATCTATCTAGATTTTTTTATACAAATGCTTTATGTATGTGAAGTTAATATATATTTATGGGTCAATACTAAATACTATTTCGGGGTCATTTACAAAAGGGTTATTTGACATTAAAAGTAAAAGCAGTTCCCCTCAAAGAAAAGGGAAATGCAAATCCGAAAGGTATGACGTTACAGGAATACATGTTGCTTGTTGACACAGCGGACTTCCGTGGATGATCTTCGCCTATCTTGGGTGGGGAGGGTTGTATCGACGCTTCACAATTCTTGCAGCCCTCTGTTAAACTCACGCCGTTTTGGACTTATATCGCAAATTCAGTTAAAGACAGTCTATCCCTGCCAGCTTACTACGCCCAAGAAGGATTGCGGTCAGTCGCTGATCATTCTGGTCTTGGTCTTTGCATTCTGCAACACATTTATAATGGGCATATATTATAAGCAATAAATCTAGATCTCTCGGTTGCCTGTTATTAATTTTTAGTAAAATCTGTTTAGTCATTTTGTTTTGTAGGTTTGAGTGAAGACAGTTCATGTGTGCATTTATATAGATTCTGTGTTTTTTTTTTAAATTTACCTCGGTGTATATTATGCACGTGCGTTGTGATGCAGTGGATATCGGCTCGAAGCGAGAAATCAGGGCGCCGAGTTCGAATTCCAGTTGAATTCATTGCATTCACTTCCGCACAAATACCCTTGGGAAAGGTATTAATCCGTCTCTTTCCTCTAATTATAGGTTAAATAACGGGACAGATTGGGTTCTATAACCTAGGCTGTTAATCTGTCTACCGCAGAAAGTAATGGCAACCTACTGCGGGATAATCTTCTGCTCAGTCAGTCATGTCTCTTTCGAGACATGATCGCCCAAGCGTATATCACGTATGGCACTTAACTGATATATTATGCATGCACACATTTTCCTCCTCATTAAATAGCAGAATAAACTGGGCACTCTATCTTTGGTAAAAAAAAAAAAAGAGAAGAAAAACTATGACTTCAAATTATGTTAGGAGATTTTACAGAAACTTGCTGAAGTTTTATTTACCTTTGTATCCAACCGTTGGGCTCGTTCCATGCAATCCTTTACCACGTTAACCGAATCATCTCTGTGTGTAGTCTAGTGGTTTATTTCTCAGAACTGAAATGTTCAGCCCTGAGACGGCGAAATCAGTACATTGTTTCATTAATGTATCTAATCCTAAACAAATACGCGGAACATAATTATGCCGAAGACAGAATAATGCAAGCACCGCATGCATTGAACTTGAAAAAATGAAATGTTTTAATGAGACGAGCATATACAACCAGAAATACATTCAAAGACTCATGCTAATTCGTCTTAAAGTGTTTTTGGGATACTAAATAGAAAAACAAACTGTTATTTTAATAGAAATCGAAAAAGACACAAGGGAAATAAAGATAATGAGAAAAAAAAAAGAAGAGAAAACCAACCATAAAGCATTAATGAAAGAAAAAAAGAAAAAAAATAGATATACATATAACATTGTGGGAGTAGCTGAAAGAGGGATAGAAAGAAAAAAAGGGGCAGTTAGTTGATTTTCTAAGCGCCGCTTAGCTGTGGCACAAGGCTGAAAGTATGGGGCGCCTTATGAGGATCAAACTCACTACTTAGTTGTAATAGATTCTAGCAAGACAATCTTTCTAACCATTACACCACTCCGGTGCCCAAAATAAAGGAAAATATACATTGAGAAGCGCACGCACGCACGCACGCACACACACACACACACACACACACACACACACACACACTATCTATCTGTATATATATATATATATATATATATATATATATATATATATATATATGTTTGTGTGTGTGTGTGTGTGTGTGTGCTTCTAAATCTGTTTCCCTTTCTTTGCCCCCCCCCCCCGCGTGGTGTAATGCTTAGCAAGCTTGTCTCGCTAGAATCATTACAATTGATAAGTGAGTTCGACCCTTACTTTCGGCCTTGTGCTACATCAAAGCTACGCTTAGAAAATCACTACATATATATATATATATATATATATATATATAGTGTGTGTGTTAAGGTTTGTTGATTTAGGATTTTTAACGCTTGTGTTATTTAATGATATGATCAGTATTTTCTGTATTATATCTTAGAATATAATCTTTATATTTACTCAGAAATAATGTTCCTTTTATTTTTTTATCCATAAACATTTATTTACTTCAGAGACTGGTAAATATTCATTGCAGATATTTAAACCAATAAGTATTTTTATGGTTTGGTACGGTGAATATTGGTCGTGTATATTTCAATCTAAGTATTTGCACCGAAACAGGTATTCTTTTGATGTGAGTTTACCGCTCTGTATAGGATGCTATATTCTCGGACATTCTTGCAGAACAGGTTAATATTGCCTGCTTTTTTTCATTGCAAGTCAGTCAGTTAAGTGCCATACGTGATACACGCTTGGACGATCATGTCTCAAAAGAGACATGACTGACTGGGCAAAAGATTATCCCGCAGTAAGTTGCCATTACTTTCTGCGGTAGACTGATTGCCAGCCAGGGCTATTGAACCCAATTTGTCCTGCTGTTTAACCAACAACTGGAGGGAAGACACGGATTAATTCTTTTCCCAAGAGTATTTGCGCGGAAGTGAATGCAACGAATTCACTTGGGATTTAAACTCGGCTCCCCGATTTCTAGTTCTGAGCCAATATTTATTGAATCCTCATGGCAAGTAGGGGCTTATGAAATGAAACTGTGAGCCCTCTAATTAAGTTTATATTCCTTAAAGATCCCAGTATTCCCTGACATTTAATCCATAGCTTGGGAAGGAAAAATATGGATTATTAATGCAATAGTGAACCCAATGGTGTCGTCTCGAGATTGAATTCAGCAAGCTGATCTAATATCCCACACATGCACAACCAAGCAGCGTAAAAAAAAATAAATAAATAAACAAGTAAACTAAATTTAATTTCACGTATTTTATGTGTGTGTGTTCATTTTTTTTTTCGGTTTCATAAACTGCTAATGCCCTGACAGAAAAAAACCGTCAGTAACTATCATATACCCTATTGTCTACCGTATGGCTTTCGTAAAAGTGCAATCAGGAATATTTATTGTGTACTCATTAACAGCAACTGCTGAAAGAAGTTGGCGAATCGTTCAGCTAATGTAATTTCTAATAACGGCATTTACGTCATTAATAAAATTTAACACAATTATATTTGTAGTTGTTCATCAATGTTTCGTAAAATGCAATATAGGACGGACGAATTCGAGAACATTCCACCATAGCATTTTGAATCCAATAATTTCGTGCTATTTACGAAAGACATTCTTTAATGCTATTGACATATTGCGATTTGAAGTTACTCAGTGCAAAAAAATTATTTCGGCAAGAACTAAAGAGCATAAAATCCATTACACTTTCTTGATTATGTCCAGTTAAATATTGAATTGCATAGTCCATGATAAACTACACCCGACAGCAAGATGGGGCGATTGGACGTTTTGAGGACCGTGGAATCACCAGTTAATCGCTGTTTTTCTCAGATCTACCCTCACCCAGGATGACAGCTATGGGAAAATAGTGACCCCTCTCTAAAACAAAAACAAAAAACAGTGAAAGTATAAAAAAATACGATTTTATAGTAAAGATATCAGTAATACATTTTTATATAAAAAATGACTAAGAATACATTTTATCTTGAGCTGGGGCACTTTGGCGTGAGGTGATGGTTAGCAAATTTGTCTAGCTAGAATAATTAAGTACTATCCTCACTGGATGCTCCCTACTTTCGGCTTTGTGTCACACCTAAGCTTCGCTTAGAAAATCATTATAAAAAACTCTTTCATGACATTAATCCTTATATTATACTTCAATATAATATCCTATCCTTTGGACACCTCGAAGTTGTGTAATGGTTAGCAAGCTTGTCTAGAATCTTTACAATTGAGTAGTGAGTTCGATCCTCACTGGGTGTCCCTTACTTTCGGCCTTGTGCCACATCTAAGCTACGCTTAGAAAACTGCTATAATATCCTGTTCTTAAGAAATCAAACTGTATGCCAAAATACAACTTCAACAAAACTATTATCTCCCTCTCTCTCTATATATATATAAAAGGCAATCTGTGAGTCTGTGTGTGACTGTTCCCTATGCACGCCTACATTTGTAAGCTACGCCATTCAAACTTTCTAAGGACATATATCTACAGGGAAGCCAGATCGACACACACTTTTGCAGTTTAAGTTCACCAATTTTCCCTTTCGCACTTTTTGGCCAGAGATGCAGATTGTTTCCATTGGCTCCGTAAAACGTCTAAGATCTAAGGTGGTTGCTTGATTACGTCACAGAAATCAAATCACACGTGTCAAATGCGACTAAAATATTGTTTTTATTTTTAAAAATATGGGCCTTTATATTTAATTTTTATTCCGACGTTTAATTAATTTGGTCAACAAAAAATGTTAATATTTTCCCCCGTAATTTTGAAACAAAAGAAATATTAACAAATGTAGGCGTGTATAGAGAACAGTCACACACACTCACAGATTGCTTGTTTTATATATATATATATATATATATATATAAGTGTCTGCAGCGAATTTAAACGTATTTGTTTCATTCACTGAATAAATCAAAACGTTCTGAGTTGCACGGGCAACGCCGGGCTATGATGCTAGCATACATAAAACCTGAGTATCATCTATCATTATCTACACTATTTGGACTGTTCTCCTCACCTTTATTGCCATGTTTACGACGTTTCAGTCGTTGTACGCCACGGCCTTCTTCTTCTTGCTAGACATTTTGAACTGAATCCTCTATTTTGATCACTGAAATATATTATTCTCATCCCATGTCCGAAGCCACTTCCGGAATGCTTTGTAATTATCGTCCTTTAACTCTCTAATTTATTTGTTCACCACTGCTTTTGCCGGGTATTGAACTCACAGCTCGTTGGGTCAAGTCACTGGAATTAACCAACGTCTATATTAACTGAACCATGTGTTCTTAGAGATCAAAAATAAAGAGTTCAATTCAAAATTCCTAATACCTGAAAAAGACCGGGCTATACCACGACCAAAACGTTGTAAAGATGGCAATTAAGATGAGGATAACAGTTCGAACAGTGTAAATAATGTAAATTGTCTACTACTTCATCTCAAAAGTATAGACAAAGATGATCTTTCATACATTCAGTTGTGAAAACAGAATAACATAATATTTTTATTAACACAAAGCTCCCAAGAAAACTAAATTTCGGCATAAAATGACCCATCAGTTGTTGACAGTGTCGTTAAGGAAATAAGTAAATCAAACTTGAATTTAATTTTCCAGGGGAATATAGTCATTTTGTTGCTTTTTTCTCTACATCTTATATGAGAGAATGTGCGTTGTGGTTCAGTGGATATCGGCTCGGAACGAGAAATCGAGGAGCAGAGTTCGAATTCCAGTTGAATTCGTTGCATTCACTTAAACTCAAAAAAGTATTAATCCGTCTTTTACTATCTGTTACAGGTTAAATAACAGGACAGATTGGGTTCTATAGCCTTGGCTGGCAACCAGTCTACCGCAGAAAGTAATGGCAACCTACTGCGGGATAATCTTCTGCCCAGTAAGTCCTGTCATTTTCGTGACATGATCGCCCAGGCGTGTATCACGTATGGCACTTAACTGACTGACTGACTTATTTGACAAACCTTGGGCTCGCGTTGAAAAGTTCTGTTAAAAACGTTCAGACAGTTGCCGAAAAGTTTGCTTCAGTCACTTTTACCTCCCACAACTCCATAATAATAATAATTCCTCATTATTATTATTATTGAGAGATAAAGTTATATTGGAGTATGAACATAGAAAAACAGTGTTCATCATGACATCTATTCTGGTATGGATATACCAGGCACACGCATCCCAGTCTAATCTGTGTAATATCGTCAGAGATTTTGACATTAGCAGCCAAGTTTAAAATATCATCAAGTTTGTTTTGTTTTTTTTATCAATTAAGCACAAGCAATGCGATGATTCCACTCAAATACAAGGGGCTACTGGGAGAGAAATAGAATAAAAAGCTTTAGAAAAACCGGAAACCAAACCCTAAAGAAAAGATAAACCTCTACTCCTGATCAAATTGAGGGGGAGTAGTGTTAACAGAATGATAGTCGAAACTATCTACTCCTATAGAGCATGAAATAAATAGTAAATCAAAGTCCATAGTGTTAGTTGGAGACTTTAAAAATATAGAGTTAAATGTATCTACCCCTACTCAAGTGGCGGTACCTAGTCCGCTCAAACGGTCTCCAACTGAGAATCGTCCCAGAAATTTTGATATGACTCCCAAGTTACATTAGCTGCTTTATCCTTCAAACCTAAAACAAACCTCTTTGTAACCTTGTCATAATGATCTGTCCCAACTCCAGATCATTGACAGGCACTGTACGAGTTACTAGGGGACTAACTGTTTACTCTCAGCAAATTGACAAGCCGATCCGTAGTAATGAATGGGATTGTTACTGTAACTCGTCCTAATTCACTAAGCGAAAACCTATACACGTTATCACCTACAAGTAGTTCAGATCAGAAACCATAGGACCTATCTCTGGCATAGTACCAGGGCATAGTAGCATTTCAAACGTGTAAGAAAGTAGCACACCAATAAAGTCCTGCCTGAGGTACAGATACAAAGTACAAGATAACTATCATGTAATTCAGACTGATAATTGAATACCAGGCGCGTAAACTTGTAGGTGAAACGTGGGTAGAAATAACAGGTCAGGCAGTCCCTTAAAACTTCCTCCAATTGAAGGTATTCCGAAATATTAAGATGTGGAAACCAAGTCGCTTTGGTTCCTCATACTTCGCGGTTAAAAGACCTCTCGGTAACGAACCAATATACCTCCTCACTACTCGCTCTCATGAACAAAGATGCGCAGTGTGGAGTCAGTCAGTTAAGTGCCATACGTGATAAACGCTTGGGCGATCATGTCTCGAAACAGACATGACTGACTGGGCAGAAGATTATCCCGCAGTAGGTTGCCATTGCTTTCTGCGGTAGACTGGTTGCCGACCAAGGCTATAGAACCCAATCTGTCCTGCTATTTAACCCATAACTGGAAGGAAGAGACGGATTAATACCTTTCCCAAGGGTATTTGCGCATAAGTGAATACAGCGGATTCAAATGGAATTCGAACTGGGCTCCTCGGTTTCTCGTTCCGAGCCGATATCCACTGTACCACAACGCACATCCCGCAGTGTGGAGACCCCGATGAAAACATGTCTAACTGGCAACTGACAAGCAAATGTGTAATCCTTAAGATAAAGATTAAAGGTCTCTCTGTGCCCAAGATACATCCACACTAATCGAACGTATGAACAGTGTGAAACCCTCTAGGAGACAGGCCTAACTGGCAACTGACAAGGAAATATGTGATCCTGAAAGGAATATTAATTCACCAAAGCAAAAACTTCAGATAATGATACCTCTAGTAAGGTTCGAAATCATGAAAGCCATATCCGATCTAGTATCAGAACATTATTATTATATTGCTGACGGATATTGAAGTAAGATATATACTCAAGAATAAGAATAAACAGAGTTAATCAGAAAAAATACCTGGGTATAGTACAACCGGTTACCGAAAAGGGATAATTTTTAACCTCTTCATTACCGGTGTAGAGTGCTACCTACTACTTTTGAGTAACAAACTAACCATTGCCCTATATTAACGAATATACGGTAGTCAGTGAAGATTCTCTTCTGACGCATAATGTGACTGATTTTCAAAAACCTAAACAAACAATCAAATATTAAAATTTTCGTGGGATGGACTAGCTTATTTTGTCGAACAAAAATATCTGTTGAAGTTACTGGAGAAAATCTAGAATTAAAGGTAACATATTTTGTGAGTAAATACTGAGAATAAAGGTTGGGTTATATATATATATATATATATATATATATATATATATATATATATATAGTCATTCGCAGACAGATCTGTTTTGCTGTATCACAGCTCATCAGTACGGTTAGACTCCGATTGCTTTTTAACCCAGGATTGAAACCCGACGGAATTGTCGTCAGTCGGCGATTCTACCTCTGGGCTATGGACGTTCGGTGGAAGAAGGCAGACCTTCTAGCGCGTATATTATCATTATACGCGCCCAATAGCCAGAATGCTCTAATTCACACACACATATATAATAGGCAGAGAGAGATTCCGGGCCCTTACTATATATATTTATATCTTACAAAAAATGAAAGAACATCTACATTAAAAACCCACTGTTCAAGCATTTACTTTTATAAAGAGTGCTCAATACAGTGTAGAGCTTAATATTGTAATTTTGTTATTACAATGCTTTATATACACAAAAAGTTCCATGTTTCAGAACAAAAGTGTTCCTCTGCAGGTGACGGAAAAAATAATGAAACAGAAATATTTTTGTGTAGTGATATTATGCTTATATAAACCATTGTAATAACAAAATTACAATATCTATATATACATGGTACTGGTCCGGGCACATTTAACAAAATCTCACTAAATTAAAAGATAGCTAGCATGAATCCACTTTTGAATATGACAAGAATTTTTCATTTCGTTTTCCTATAGACAGAAAGTTAGACTGGAATAGATGTACGTGGAGAGATAGAAACCCTCCTCAATAGATTATTTCATAGATATGAACAGAGTGAAATACAATGCAAGACAGTAATAAACTAGATAGATAAAATAGATATATTGTTTTGAATAAAGTCTACCTCATTTCACTTAATTTAATATGAAGTAAATTAAAATATTGTTTGTTTGTTGTTTTATTTTCAAATGCTACCTCCGATCAAATTGCATCTCCTGTTGCCAAGCTTATTGACTCGCAGATGTTCATAGGAATACACGGCTGAATTGCATACTGAACTTAATGCTATTTACATTTCTGTAAAGAATAGAATTAACTAAGTTGATTAAATCTTCGTTAATCAATATTTAATTCATAAAAAATGATGTATGGTTGAGTTTTGGTTGATACTTTTTACCGTAAAGATAAAAGTGGCTGACAGACATGATCTTTACCAGTGTTCATATCAAAAACATTTCTTCCTGAAAAAAACTCACCACAAACTTATATACACATACACAAAATCTGTTGCGAAATCGATTAACTCTGATATATTTTGGGAAAAACATAATAGCTAAAAGTTAGCTATTATGTTAAACAAAAATGAATTACTGAATGAAAGAACAGAAATTATAACAAAGTGTAACCATACCATAAAATATCAGTGTCATACAACCATAGATGAAAACGTCAAAACTTAATTATTTGCCTGTGAGTAATTTGATTATTTACATAATTAGTTCCCTCAAAGTTCAAATTCTTTAACGTATTTTTACGACATTTAAAATCTTTAACAACCAATTATTCGATATAATTCACGCATCTACGTGAGCACATATCTTCACGTGTGCATGTTGCTTACATTATTACTGCGTTTGAATTTAAAAATTCTTCATAACGTTTATTTATTTTCTTTTAAAATGTTGTAACACTTTTCCTGCTACAAGGCAATATTTGATTTTTAAACTGTAATATAGACCTTGATGATGAACGATGATGTTCATAAGTACTAGGACAACTTTTGGAAAATTTTTATACAAATATAATTCGGAAATAAAAAGCCTAAACAGAAAATATGAAAAAATTCAAAAGAAAATATATAAGACCATGTTGTCTCTATCGTTTAACACAACTTGTTTAATATATATATATATATATATATATATATATATATATATATATATATATTGTTATTATTGCTAAGTTCATAAGTGAATTTTGAAACTGTTTTTGAAGTTGTAAGATTTCCTCGGTATTTTTAATTCTTTTTATTTTATATTCGTCGGTATTTTATTCTTACAACTTGAAAAACAGTTTCAAAATAACTCAGTTTTAAAATTCACTTATGAACTTAGCAATGAAAACAAAATTCCTTTCCTTGACATACTAATTAACACTGATGACAATAAATTCACTATCTCACCGTATAAAAAACCCACTAACAAAAATCCCTCCACATTCAATTATATTAGCGAATGCCCCCACTATTACAAAATAGCCATTATAAAAAATCTACTATATCGTGCAAAAACCAATTCGTCTCCAAAACACATCTTCCACAGTGAACTAAAAAACATAAAACAGACACTCATCAACAATAATTTTCCCAACTACATAGTTGATGAACAGATACGATATTTTCTTAAAAACCTTAACATGGAAAAAACAACACATGATATTAGCCCAACCAATCCCAAACATATCACTCTCTTATACCGTAGCCAGATGCACTCCAAATACCAACTAGACGAAAATATTCTAAAAACTCATAAACACTAATATTTCTCCGACAGACCCTAACAAAAGAATTAAGTTTATCAGATATTACACTAAATCCACTACATCCAATTCATTCGTCCGCAACGACTCTTCCCCCACCGTTTACAAAAAACCAATGTAGTTTATAAATTCAAATGTCCATTTCGAGAATATATCTCTAACAAACTAAATAATATCTACATTGGCCATACTACAAATTCACTCTCACGGCGTCTGACGTTGCACTTAAATGACAATTCAAATATATTCCGACATTTAAAACAACACGGTTATCAACGCACACTTCTGAGAAAAACACTCGTTGAAAACACATATATACTTGGACGAGAAAATAATAAACAGAAACTCAAAATCCTGGAAGCAATCTACATTAAAGAATTTAAACCTGGTTTGAATACGATCAATTTTGATATTTCCACTAACATACTCAAATGCCTGTAATCGGATCAGGGACCACAATGCCACTATTTTGTCACTGTCTTCGGCCATCCGCCACGGTAGGGATGGACTTGTATCTTCAGTTTAATTCTTTTTATTGTTAATAACTTAAATGTTCTATGTTTACTGTGTGTTAATATTTATTCTTTGATAATGGCTTATGTAAGCTGAAATCTTAGACCCGATAAAAAAATCAACAATTACTGTGATTTTTTGTTGTCTTTCAACGATATCACCATCAAGTCTATCAGACGGTACGAACGGATCTTACACAAAATTAATAGACAAAACTTGTCTATATTATTCAATGAAACCTGCATTAATGAAAAAATGCTGCCAAAATACACACAAATATATATATATATATATATATATACTGTTAAATACAAGAGACAGTGAATGTCTATTATGTTTCATCATATATTTTGGTAACTGTTATTGCTGCTTAGCATAGTTTTATGTCAGCACAAAATAAAATCGTCTTTGATGGTAGATGTTTTTATGTCAACGTCCTTGTAATCTCT
>JBBBDQ010029029.1:0-12500 GCA_037127315.1 Ascarosepion bandense | reverse complement strand
ATATAATGAATTATATATATATATAATGAATTATATATATATAATGAAATTATATATATAATAATTATATATATATAATGAATTATATATATATATATAATGAATTTATGTATATATATATATATAATGAATTATATATATATATATAATGAATTATATATATATATATAATGAATTATATATATAAAATAATGAATTATATATATATATAATGAATTATATATATATATATATAATGAATTATATATATATATATATAATGAAATTATATATATATATATATAATGAATTATATATATATATATAATAATTATATATATATATATAATGAATTATATATTTATATATATATATATAATGAATATATATCTATATCTATATATATAATGAATTATATGTCTATATCTATATATATATAACGAATTATATGTCTATATCTATATATATATAATGAATTATATGTCTATATCTATATATATATATAATGAATTTATATGTCTATATTTATATATATATATAATGAATTTATATATATATATATATATATAATGAATTATATGTCTATATATATATATATATAATGAATTATATATCTATATACATATATATAATGAATTATATATCTATATACATATATATATAATGAACTATAACTATATATATATAATGAATTATCTCTCTCTATATATATAATGAATTATATACCTATATATATATATATAATGGATTACATATCTATATATATATATATAATGAATTATATATATATAGATAATTCATTATCTATCTATCTATATATATATATATATATAATGAATTATCTCTCTCTATATATAATGAATTATCTCTCTCTATATATAATGAATTATCTTTCTATATATATAATGAATTATCTATATATATATAATGAATTATCTATATATATATATATATATATATATAATGAATTATCTATATATATATATATAATGAATTATTTATATATATATATATATAATGAATTATCTATATATATATAATGAATTATTTATATATATATATATATAATGAATTATCTATATATATATAATGAATTATTTATATATATATATATATATGAATTATCTATATATATATAATGAATTATTTATATATATATATATATATAATAAGAATTATCTATATATATATATAATGAATTATCTATATAGATATATATATATAATGAATTATGTATATATACATCGTGAATTATCTATATAGATATATATAATGAATTATGCATATATATATAGTGAATTATCTATATAGATATATATAATGAATTATCTCTCTCTATATATATATATAATGTATTATCTATATATATATATATATATATAATGAATTATATATATATATAATGAATTATCTATCTATATATATATATGAAGAATTATCTATATATATAATGAATTATCTATCTGTATATATATATAATGAATTATCTATCTATCTATATATATATATAATGAATTATCTATATATAAGGAATTATCTATATACATATGTAATGAATTATCTATCTATCTATCTATATATATATACATATATATATATATATATATATATATATATATATATATATTCTACCCCTTCCATTTCTATTCTGTTTTGTTTAACCCAGTCCTCAACTTAACGACCTGCTATCTCCTTAACTCTTTTCGTCTATCAAGCTAGACACGCCAATCCCCCATCCCTTCACTTACAAAGAAAAAATCGACTGAATTCTCAAATCTTGACCGTTATTTATTTTTGTACCCTCCTTTATCACAGTTTTTATTCATATTAAGTTGGAACCGTGTCACTGAGGAGACGTGAATTCTCTATTAGAGATTTCATGTCGAAATGTGCATTTCTGAATTTTGAAAACGTTCTCTAATTTATATATATATATATATATATATATATTTCATAATCTCATATATATATATATATTTCATAATCTCATATCTATATATATATATATACATATATAGTTCCTTATCTTATATATATATACTTCCTTATCTTATATATATGTATATATATATATATATATAGTTCATTATCTTATATATATATATAGTTCATAATCTTATATATATATATATATAGTTTATTATCTTATATATATATGCATGTATATATATATATATATATATAGTTCATAATCTTATATGTATATATAGTTCATTATCTCATATATATATATATATATATATATATATATATGTATATATATATATCTCCAAGTATGAGTGGAATAATATTCCCCATCCAAAGAAACACTATTTTTAAAAAATGCTCAATACAAAGTAGAGCTAATAATAATAATAATAATATTTATTAATACATTATAACATTGTATGTTATAATATCACTAAAAAATAGCTATTTTGTTTCGACACTTTTTGTGTGTTATCAAGTGATGTGGTTATTTCAAAAATTTTTGAATGTTATAATTTATTAATAAATATTATATATATATATATATATATATATTTATATATATATAGTTCATTTCTTATATATGTATAGTTCATTATCTTATATATATATCTATATAATTCATTATCCTAGTAATTTAAATACTTATTTCCTTGATTGTTTTATATATATATATATGTATATATATAACCAAATGAAACGATTTGTGGTGACCTATCTATCTATCTATCTATCTATCTATCTATCTATCTATCTATTACAGTCTGTTTCTTTATGATTATCTCCCTGTGTTAGCATATGTCTAAATCTTTATATTATGATATCCTTAAATATTCTTATATGAGGCACCTCTAGTGAGCACTAAATTCTTTAAGCCTTCTTCCAATTATGCATCCCATCATTTTCATCTGTCTTTTTCTAATTGTAACTATCTGTTCCCTTGTAGTTGTTCTTTTTCTCATGCTTTCTTTACTCACATTTCGCTTATCTATATGTGTATTTCTATCTATCTATCTATCTATCTATCTATCTATCTATCTATCTATCTCTATCTATCTATCCCAGTCTGTTAATATCTATCTATCTATCTATTAAGCCTTGTTTCTAATGACATTTTCTTGTCTATTTAATACGTTTCTAAAGGACACCTTTCGCTATTCATATCGTCTTTGTATATCAATGTCTCATCTATGACGATGCATTTGCTCTTAATCCGCTATTATAAGACAGTTTCTGATTCAGACCTCTCACATATTCTTATATATTTTGCAATTAATACTTCAATAGATATTCAACCGGTGAGCCGAGTTCAAATTCCTGTTGAACTGTTTCCATTTACTTACGCAAAAATAACTTTGGGAAAGGCTTTAATGTGTTTCTTTCTTCCAGCTACGATTCAAATAACAGGACAGATTTGGGTCTACAGCTTTACCTGACAACCAGTCTACCGCAGAAAGTAATGGCAAGCTACTGCGGGAAAATTGTCTGCCCAGTATGTCATCTCTCTTTCAAGACATGATCGCCTAACCGTGTAACTGACTGAGATATTTTCCAATACCCTCTGTATATTCTTCTTTTATGTTTTATATTCGGTCATGACGTAAGCGATTATGAGTCTCCATATCTTCCTAATCTTTGTAGATCTTAGCAATTTTTATCTTTTGATCATCGCCCGAAACCCCGATTTTGTCATCCATTTACCCCAATTGATTACGTAAGTTATTCACTGTTTTCCTCTCTGTCGTTCTTATCTTGAATATGCCGTATGAGTGTAAAATTCCCCAAGTCCTATTTCCTTATTACACGTTCTGGAAACTTTTTAATTGTCACTGTATGATTCTAAATAAAAGTGTCTCTGTTTTCTTTATTTCCCATAAACTTTATCGTTTCTCAAATTATCCTTTCACAGTATCCTCAGTATCGTTCTGTAGACCTGCATGAAGTCTCTTCTTCATCAAGAGGAGACTGTCCAACATTTGTTGTCTTCCAGGAAGACTGTTCTTATATAACAGTCCATCGCACTTTTCTTTATTTCTGACATAATGATCGTGTTTTTGAATATTTTGCTTAAATTTTGAAAGGTACTTTTCGTTATCCCAATACGTCCTCGGATTTCGGTGTCATATTTCCCTTTCTGTTAAAATAGTACGCAGATATTTAACCCTCTAGGGCCATTCGTATCATATTGGATACAGTATGAAAACAAGCCTTGAAAAATATTTGCCTGAAAAATTTTTTAAGAGAAATATTTTATAAATTTCAAATGAAAGCAGTACTGACTTCTCAGTCAATGAATACCAAATGTTTCCTTATAGGGAAATGCCAAATGTTTCCTTATAGGGAAATACTGTATCAAATATGATACGAATGGCCCTAGAGGGTTAAATGTATATTTACCGTTTCGTATCATCAAAATGCTGAGAAAAATCTGTAGAAATGTTTCTCGCAGATTTCGACAGCAAGCGTAAATTTCTAGTCCTTCCACATTTAAAGCCACCATATTGGAAGCATTCAATCAATGAGAAAATAAAAATAAATAAAATCGAACGAAAGAAACAAGTTAGCTTTTCTTACACGGTTTCAATGCAAATGAAACCGTGTTTCTAACAACAGTTTTATCACACGTCGTCGTTTCTCAATATGGCCTTTCTCAGTCAAGCCAAAATGGCGTCAGTAATTTAACTCATTTCGCCCGGTGTCATTTTCATTGGAGTCCATTAGAAAAGAGGACTGATTTGGCGCCACAAACCTATGCGAGCACCGTTTACGAAGGAGACGCACACATTCCACTGTGTTTGTTTCATAAAACAATTTGCTTGTGCATTGTGATGTCCGCCTTCGCTATTGGATGCTCACCAGGCTAAAATGAGTTTAATAAATAGCAAAACGAGTTAACAAATGGAAAGTGCATACAAGACGAGCCCAGTAGTTGTGAGTACACATTTAACGGACAATAAATCGAAGACGATTGATTGTAATCTTAAGCTGTAGGCAATAAAATCTAACATTCTCGCTGCACTTTTTGCAAGTATCGAGAGCATTAACACAACAGATTTTAATTTGACTTAGGAAATAGAAAAACCGCGCCGTGCTTGTTGCGCAAGTCGCCCACAGCGAGTCGGAGTTAACGGGCATCTTGTAAATAGATAAACAACAAAAAGAAATAACTCATTCTATCAGACCCCACGGCTTTACTCATGGCGATTCACACCAATTTCATCTTTCGTCTGATTGTCTTACGGATTGTGAGATGTTATCGTATTTCCTTCTTCCCGTAAAATAAAAAAATAACCTAAGGTCAGTACCAATGTCTATCCCACAGAGACCAGTTTACACAGATGTAAATAACCGAGAAATTTAGCGTTCATGCCTCCCTTTACATGTAACTTCCTGTCTCTCTTGACTTTCTAGAGGGAAGGAGAGACAAGGGGAAAGCAACGCGTGACATACTGGATGGGCTTGAACAAATGAAAGGCAGAACATAGTTTGGAAAATATGTGCGGTGTGGTGCAGTGGATATCGTCTCGGAACGACAAATTGGGAAGCCGAGTTCGAATTCCAGTTGAATTCCTTGTATTCACTTATGCACAAATACCCTTTGGAAAGATATTAATCCGTCTATTCTCTCCAGTGTTTGGTTAAATAATAAGACATATTGGGTTCTTTAGCCTTGGCTGGCAACCAGTCTATCGCAGAAAGCAATGGCAACCTACTGCGGGAAAACCTTCTGCCCAGTCAGTCATGTCTCTTTCGATACATGTTTGCCCAAAGCGTGTATCACGTATGGCACTTAACTGACTGACGGACTGAACAAAAGAAATAGTGTTAAGAGTCACAAGGTATAGGAAAATATGGAAGGCCATTATCGTCTACATCTTGAAAGGACACAGCTCATAGAAGAAGAGACTGACCACTGGCTCCACAGCATCAGATACTCGTTGAAGGTTAATATTCTGGACTTTATGAACGAGAACCATTTGATTTGCTCATGAAGAAAAACATTTGATGTTTCCATGAAGTGGCTACCCAGTCTGCCTGGCGACCATCATCCAACCTTAGACTTATACTATCGGACATTTTTTTCTGGATTTTCATTATCACCACTTTTCAAACGCATGACTAACGGCCGATGTTCACATAACTTTGAATCTCTATACACTTTCAAAAAGACGATGAATGTTGTTAGTGTGTGAAATTCTTTTCTGCGTTAAGTGATTCAGTAACATACACATGTTCAGTCAGTTCAATGCCATACGTGATACACATGAAAGAGACATGAATGACTTGGCAGAAGATTATCCCGCAGTAGGTTGCCATTGCTTTCTACGATAAACTGGTTGCCATTCCAAGGCTATAGAACCCAATCTGTTCTATTACTTAACCCATAACTGGAGGTAAATGACGGATTAATACCTTTCTCAAGGGTATTTGCGCGTAAGTGAATGCGAGGAATTCAACTGGAATTTGAACTCGGCTCCCCGATTTCTTGTTCTGAGTCGATATCCACTGCACCACAACGCACATCCTCATGTGACAGTTTCATAAATAAGACTGTAGCGTGTAAAGAAATTCAGGACAGTGACACCAGTTAAACACCTATTTTTTGACCGTCACATTCTATTGAACTACTTCAAATTGCATAACAGTTCCAAGTTTCTATTTACTACAACTATTTCCCCGCTTTCTGTCAAGACAAATCTGTTATGTGGAAACACACCTATTCCTAAGATAATGGACTCTCCCTCGTATATTAATAAGAGTTAAGAGGAGTTTTTGAGAATTTCATAGTTCTTTAGAGTTCTATTAGAGTTCAGTAGAACTACTAGGCAGTTGATATTAGTCCGCAGTTAGCAGAATACTAAGGAGTCAGCTTTCAGTGGACGATTACCAAGTTCTTAACATTTTGGTTCAGTTAAGTCGATTAGCAACCGACATAGCACGATTATAACCTTCAGCGCGAAAACTACTCCACAACGCTATGACTTCTTAGCAAAAAATGTAGTGATATTCCGTTGGTATTCCATCGTTTTGAAATGCAGTTTCCTTCTCTTAAGATAGGTGCCACCCTAAAATTAGAGATCACAGTCTATCCTGCTTGGGAACCCACTGGCTAAAGGTAGGAGAGATGAATGCATGTTATTTTTAATGACATTTATGCGAAGTGAACGCAACTCACTAGGACTGAACCTGTATTCAACTTACCGAATCCTTTTTTTTGCATCTACAGAAGTTACGCAAGGATACCCATCCCAAGAGGGATTAACAGCGTACTTAAAATTTACACATAAGACAGAATCTTTCATATCTTGTATTTATAATAAAAAATATACCGGAGGACGAAAAAACCAGTTGTTTTCATGGCTTCTGCTCCGAAGAACTTCAGTCACTGGTACCCCCACCACATAGATTTACTCGCGCAACCAGACTGGCAACAAGGTCCCACCCATTTACAGTTAGATCAACTAAATTCAGCCGATAATTCTCGCGCTTCCTGCCTGTGGATCTCCCTTCCATATAATTGCTTTTCTGACGGCTACAACCTCCTGGAATTTAAATGCAATGTCAATACCCATCTCTTATCCACTTGACTCCAGTTATTTCTACATCACCCCGTATATCTTTTCCTTTCTCTCTACCCTCGCAACTGTCTTCACACTTGTGTTTCCATCCTTAACTTGCCCTTTCTATGACACCCCCTGTAATTAGTTCGTCTGTCTCTTCACTCTCCTCCTGTCTAAGCTTTTACTCTTATGTAGACCCCTGCGCATCAGTGGCGGTACCACCTTACTTGGGGTGAAAAGATTTAAAAAAATCTTTCCTGTATGATATTCGAAACTAACCTTAGAGTCAAACATGATATGAAAAGAATAAAGGTAAGAACTATTTTAACGATTTGATTTCTTTTTTCCAGATACATTCAACCTTTCTGTTTTCCTCATTTTTCTTATATATGCTGCATATCTTTACAATATGACCGACCGTCACTTTCCAATATTTGTTGTTCTAAGCAGTGTTTATAACCTGCCACACCACCCCATTGTCTATGCTGCCATCCATATACACAAGCTCGTTAGGTAGGTTACATGCTGCTTTCATTTTCTTTGCTAGTATTCAGGATGTTCTGTAAGCGTCAAATTCTCCAAACCCTCTTTCCTTTAGTATTTGTCTGTTTTTCTAAGGTGAGGTAGTATTTACAGTATTTACATTATTGTCCTCATCTCTGTTGCCATTTGTAGGACGTTTTGGCCGTTGTACGCCCCTGACTTCTTCAGGTGCTAGGAATTTTGAACCGAACCCTTTATTAAAATCATTTGGGTATATGAACTTCATTCCTTGCGTAGTAGTGCTTCATGAGTTATCTCCTGTAAGTTAATTGTTCACCACTGCTGTAGCCTGGTATTGAAATCAAATTTCTTTGGGTCAAGTTACTAACCAACGTCCATATCTACTAGGCCATGTGTCGCACAAATGGCAACAAAGATGAGGACAATGCCCTCTTTCCTTATCTAAACTTATTTATAAATGGAACTTTGTCTGTGTGAGTGTCTGTCTGTTACCTATAAACTCCGAAACAGCTGAACCGATTTTCTTAAAAATTTACACAGTTGTACTATACACGTCTGCGAGTGTTCTTAGCTAAGTTTTGTGTCGAGGTACCCTCGATAAATATCGATAATCGAAAAAATCGAGTTATAGAAGGAGTGGTCCGATTTTAATCAAATTTGATACACTCATAGACAAAGACAGAAGAAACAATATTCAGAAGTTTCAAGGTTGCAGTTCTTACAATAAAGCAGAAAATCGATGATATACAAAAGACAAGATATTTGTGTGTGTGTCTGTTCATCTGTCTGTATGTCCTTTATACAAATCCACAATTCTTATCCGATTCTCACCAATCTTCACACAAATATTCTTTAGGCTGAGTCTGAGCTCCAGGACTATGGATTAGTTTTAAAGCTTTCATTACATCCGATCAACAACGGACTATACTGCTAGTTGAGCATACCAGAAACTTCAGCTGTTTTTTCCGCTCCTGTTATTCTGAAAATGTCATTGTTGTTAGCATGTTCCGTTCATCATATTTGAAGGATCCTGCTCTTTAGTCATACGTTTGTTGTTTCTAGTTTTTCCCTTCATCAGAGGAAATAGTGTTCAGCATTTACTGTCGTATAATAATTTCAATATTACATAGCACTTCACTATTATTTTCATTGTTTCTGACACTAAACTCTTTCTTAATACTTTCTTTAATTTTCGATGGCATCTTTCGCTATCCCAATATGCCTTCGGATCTCGGTGTCACATCCATTCGTCATCTGTTCAAACACTTGTCGAATATTTAAATTTATGTGCTAGCTTTTGTTTCAATCACTAGCGTATATCATTCTCACTTCATATATATATCTCAATTACTGAGGTATATTATTCTCATTCCATGTGCGATGCCACTCCAAATTACCCTGTAGTTATCTCCCTTTAACTTGTGGTGATACCGACCGAGCAAAAGCGAGGGACCGGATGTTTGCACTCTAACGACCAGAAAGAAAATGACCAAAACTCGTCGGTGCGCATCCGGGTTCGCGCAGATGTTCAGGGTGAAACCTAAAAATTAATTAAATATTAAATTTCCAGTTCGTGAGCTTACACGAATTTTATTTATCGACCACTTGGAGGCCTAGTATCAAATACGGATATGAATCCCCAAATGATCTGCTGAGATCCAAAAGGAAGATATAAAAAGCCGATACAGAAACATCACCAGGCAAACAAACCCACACGGACTGACTCGAGAGAGAGGAGTGTAATCAGTATCTCCCTTGACCTATGTCTAGCGGCTTAATATGCTAGCAACCCTTCCATCTCATCTTATCTTTCACTGTCTCAAATCTACTTACTTACCCAAGGAACGGATACATCAAAGACATTCCTTACTTACAATGCTCCCACATTCCTAAGCATTAATTCTCTTTTCAGCATTTTATTGCCATGAACATTTTAACGTCGGTTGGACATATATTTAAAGGTTTACTTTAATTGTAAAAACCTTCATTGATATGTGTATATATAAAATGTTATTTTTCAACTCAATTTGCTTTTCTTGATTTATAATAATTTTATGACTTATAGTGGGCTATCTACAACAAGGCCAAATTCCGTCAATCTTCAACAATACACGACTACCCTTCACTAGAACGGACTCTCCACTATAAACTGGAAAAGAATGGATAATCCACTATAAACTCAACACTCTAGGTTATTTGTTCACCTCTGATGTAGCCAGGTACTGAAGTTACAACTCTTTGGCCCAAGTCACTGGAACTAACAAAACCTATATCCACCGGCCCATATATCCAAGTGGATATAAAAATGTATACAACAGTTTGATCACTGTAAATACTACTTCATCTCAAAAGTATAGACAAATACTAAAATTATTATAACATAGAAACATTAAAATCGTACCAACCATGTATTGTATCATCGCTATCTATATTTTTTGTCTCTGTAAATTCAACATTATTCAGGACCAATTTTTACAGGCGAATTTAATTAATTCACGCCTCAGGTTTTTTATTAGCCGGCTTAGGTGTCACACCAATTGAAATGGCGTTACGAAAGGGGTTTTCTTTTATGGCTATTAAATTTCTTGTTATTGCTTTAAAGTCTTTTATTTTTTCTACAGTCTTTCAAATTTACCTTGCTTAGTCTTTCGTTTGTCAGCATATTTATTAGGATATCTTTTCGTAAAATTTTATCCCAGCTTCACTCCCAATTAATAATTGTGTTGGCAGTTTTTGTTTGTTTTTTTGTTTTTTTTTTGCTTTTGCTTGTTTTGTTTTAAAATAAATATAATTTCTTGTCGTTTGATTTGAATAAAAGATAGGAGCAACTTCTTGGACGATTATTCTTTCATTTAATCTTTTGAAAAATTATTTATACTCCCCCTGTTCTTAATTTCATTATTTTATCCGTTATTTTATTCTATAGATTTATTCCCTCATTCTGCACTCGAATTCAAACGTTCTGAACTTTTGTTTCATAATTCTATTATCTTTGTGAACAATTTTATTCTGTACCGTTATTCGTTCGTTCACTCGAGGCTTGTATTTTTGCTTTCTTTGTTCTTATAATAATAATAATAACAATAAAGAATGAAGACGAACGAAAATGAGAATAATAGATTAAAGATAATAATAATAAAACGAAAAAAAAAGAATAAGGTCGGAATAATAGAATGACATTTGATGAATAACACCAAGTAAATAGATAAAGAATAAACAAACACCGCCGCCACCGCCAACAGAGACAATATAAGCCTAAGAAAATATTGATCACCTATCTTACTGCTTGACCCAAGCACTAAATAAATTCAAGAGTGGGCGTGTTGGTTGGGTCAATATTTTCAGTAGAATATATGCCGACATTTTAACCTTCAGTCAGTTGAGTGACATAAATGATACACGCTTGGACGATCATGTCTCGAAAGAGTCCTAGCTGACTGGGCAGAGGATTTTCTAGCAGTGGATTGCTATTACTCTCTGCGGTAGACTGGTTGTCGACCAATTTGTACTGATATTTAACCCATGGCTGGAGGGAGAAGCGACGGATTAGTACCTTTCGCAAGAGTATTTGCGCGTAAGTGAATGCATCGAATTCAAATGGATTTCGAACTTGGCTCTCCGATTTCGAGTTCTGAGCCGATATCTACTGTACTACGATGCACAACATTGCTCAGATAGAAAAACAGCTATATAAAAGCATCACTTTATCAGCTCGATAAAATGATGCCCTTCGCCTAGAGATTTTACCATACCAAACGACTACGCTTCATAGAAGGTAACTGTTATGGTGCCCTCTCTACATTGGAATGAACTCTTCCTCCTTCATAAATACTAACCAGCGAGACTTCCTGGGGAGTAAGTCGAAACGAAGTGTAACTTGACAGTTCGGACGGACACTTCTATCTGCTAATTAATAAGTCTTACTTTGTATATACGTTCTGTTATTCCAATACATTGGTTCAACTTACCTTCTTTTTTTCGTGTCTTTCTTCCTGGTCTTAACAGACCTCAACATTGACTAGATATTGCCATAAAATAACTAACAACCGTAACAAAAATGATATCTTAGAGATATGATCAAACCGTCAGATAAAATAAAAAAACGTTTTTAGGAAAAAAATTCGATAAACTCTCGAAATATAAAAGGTTGTAGAAATATAAATTACAAGAATGTAGACTTAAAGAACTGCCATTATTCTTGTAGTAGATAAATTGCTACTAATCAATAACAGAGAATATATGATTGGATCGAGGCTAACGTTCATATCACGTTGAAATACCGATTACCATACAATCCCCCAAGTTAAGCAAAGTCGAGAAAATAGTGACCGCTCTTAGGTGGGATATGCGCGTAGTTTAATCAATAATTGTCAGTAGTAGAGCGAAGTTCAAATTCTCGTTGTTTCGTTATATTCACTTACGTCCTAAAACCCTAGAATTCTCCTCTTACCTCCCCAAGCTATGGGCTAGTTATTAAGTCTTGGATCA
>JBBBDQ010029028.1:0-173906 GCA_037127315.1 Ascarosepion bandense | reverse complement strand
GCCTGCGAACCAAGGAGATGTAGAGGTAACCCAAACCAATCCAGCTGGTATGGGTAGCACAAGCAACTAGTTTTTCTCCAAACAGGATCCAAAAAGAAAATGAAACATTGTAACTGAAGAAATTTGAAATTTCGAAGAAGAGCAGAGAACAGCTACTGTTCTTTCTCAGTCCAAACAATTTACTAATATTGATCAGATGAAGCTATCAGGGAATACTCTGATTGCAATGGAGCCATTGGCAATATCATTCCTTCTGCAATTTACCTATAATCTTCTACCAAATGCAACCAACCTCAAGCTGTGGGGATACACTGACACTGATATATTCATATTGTGTCCAAGTGATCAATGCACTTTATGTCACATGCTCTCTGCATGCCCGCAATCACTGCAGATGTAGACGTAGCATCATAACAATGTGCTTGAAGTGATCATGGACTTAGTCAGTACACCATGTGAAGCAGCCAAAAAACCGCCTGTAATGCCCAGAAAACCTCGTAGAATTAATAGTTCCATGAGAGGATAACAGGAAGGAAGTGCAAATGCAAAAGAAAACCTGCTACAAATTGCTGTGGTTTGACTACATGGAAAAGGGGTGGACATGTCATGTGTTACTTATTGAGATTGGGTGTTGTGGTCTCCTTGGATAGTCAATTGTTTCTTTCCTTTTGAAGGTGGGCATCAGTGGCTGATGCCTGAAGCATGCTTCACATTGTATCCAGACCACAGCTCCAACAGGCATCTTGTTGGATCTGGTCAAAATCCAAAATAAACAAAGTTGTTTTAATTGTTTATTTTCACATCACAATGCTACTTTTGACATGAAGCACGTGTTTCACCTTTCATTCTCTGTCATTGATAACAGTCACTATGAGCATGTTTTGTAATGGTTAATGATCAAAAGCAAATGCTTTTAACACAATGTTGAAAAGCTAAATTACAGTTGCATGAACAAATTGCACTTCTCAATTGTGAAACTCACTTCCAGCTGTATGCTTCCCAGCTAACAGTGATCTTTAAAAATTTAAATGCAATATCAGTGGTTATCTACTGTTTTACTCTTCTATTGTTCTTTCTCTTTAATATTATTTCTATTTTATAATTTTTTCACAACCTTTAACCAGTTGTGTCTTAGTGGCTTTACTGCCTTGCAATGTATGAATTTGGTTAAAATATATATATATTTTCTCCGTGTTCAGAACTTTTTTTTAATCATATCACCCCAGGAAAGGTGGTAAGGCCACTGGTGTGCAGGGGGCTCCGTAAGAGTGAAAAGATTGGAAAAGAGAAAGCTGGAAACCACATCCTAAACAGGGAACAAGGGATGAGCCTCTACACCAGTTCAATAGATGTGGGTGGAGTGTGAACTGGGCGATAGTTCAGTCTATCTACTCCAATTGAAAAAAAAAAAAAAAAAAAAAGAGAAAGTGAAAAGATTGGAAAAGAGAAAGCCGGAAACCACATCCTAAACAGGGAACAAGGGATGAGCCTCTACACCTGTTAAATAGACGTGGGTGGAGTGTGAATCGGGCGATAGTTCACTTAACAAAATTCTATGTGTAAGCTTAACACATGTTTATTTGCAAGTAAAACAAAATTAATTTTTGATAATGGCTAAAAGTATAGTCAAAAGCAGTCAAAAGTACAAAAGCTTTAAACACTTTTTATATAATTCAAGTTCCAAAAAGAAAAAATGTACAAACACATGAAAAATTACATTAAAAACTTAATGATGATACCTTGTCTGTCATTTTTTTTTTGTCTTTTTTTATAATCATATTGCTGCAAGCAAGGCATTTTACTGCCATTGTTTTGCAGGGGGTTACGTCGGAGGAAAGTTATGAGAAAGCGTGACGTTTATAGGGGGTGTCAGGAAGTGGGTAAGAGAAGAATGAGAATACTGATGAGAGTGGAGTGGATGGAGAAAGGAGCATGAGAGAGAGGATGCAGGTTAGTGAGATAGGAGATGACTATTGATTTTACATTTAAATTCTTGGAGATTGTATCTGTCGGGGAAGCAAGTAAATGGAAGGGAATTCCACAGGCGGGAAGTGCGAGAAAAGAAGCTGATGGAGTAGAATTTGCATTTACAATTTATTGGTTTCACAGTAAAAGCGTGGGACCTAGTTGCTCATCTTGTGGCTCGAGTAAATTTATATATAGAGGGCACCAGTAAGCTAAGTTCATCGGAGCAGAAGCCATGAAAGTATTTGTAGAAGCGACACAGGGAAGCCACATTGCGCCGGTGAGAAATTGTCTGTATTTGAGCTGCCAAGTCGGGATTTATCACATTACAGATTCTCTGTTGGATTTTGTCAAGGGCCCCTAGGTAGATAGCAGATTTTTAATGAAACCTGTATAAAAGAGAGATTGTTGTTCTTATATATATATATATATACCTTTGCTATAATCTGATGGGTATTAGGCTTGTTGTAGAAGAACCTTGCTAGTACCATGAACTTGATCATTACTCTGTGTATCCCACTTTTGTGACTTTAAATCAAACCAATGTAAGTTTCATTATATATATATATATATATATATATATATATATATATATATATATATTGGAGGTGTGCTGAAAAGCTTTTTGGTTTTGACCTGTCATTTGTTTCATAATTAATATTTTTATGACCAATCATTAGAATACTGATTTTAGGAAGTGGATTGGGCCAAGAATTTTGCAATACCCCTCTCATATATATATATATATATATATATATATATATATATATCCCCACACACACATAAACAGAAAATAAAATGGAGAGAAATACATCTTTAAATATCTATTATTTTGTGTGCATATAATATTTGAAAAAGTATACAATGTATATAGGTATATCTAAAAAAATATGTATACAGGGATATCTCCAAATGTACACATCCCTTTGTGTAGCTGTGCCTGTGTATGACTGAAGTGTTTCAGTTTCAAACTGCGAGAGCCTTTCTTCACCTACCTTGCTCTAACTCAAGTAATGGCGTTCACTAAGGAATATATTTCAAAAATCAATAGTTCTTTGGAAGCAATTGCTAGAACTTCCACCTTGGTTTCTCTCCCTTCACTTCCTCATCCACACGTAGACTTCCTTACGGACACACAGACATGTTCACACTCATCTTGTTTCGAAGTCCTCTGTTGCGCAATACTGCAGCAGAGTTGTGACCAGAAGCTGTAGAGATGTTACACTAACAGTAAAGTACAAAGCAGACCTCATATATACAAGCTTTTAATTTTACTCCTATTTAATAGCATATTTCATTTGATTACATTCAGCTGTAATTTCTAGCAGTTATACTAAGTTTATGATCAAATCAGACTAAAAGTGCTCATTATTGTCTGATAACTAAAGTTCGGCAGTGTGGTTCGTATATTAGAACATCAAATACTGTGACTTGTGAATTTGTACCAAATTTCATAAATATTACAGGTTTTTATAACAAGTGATGAAAATTCTACAGTAAAGTACAAGTATACTACTTATACAAACTTTTCTGTTGGAGACTCAGACAATGCTTGTTTTACTTTTCAATTGATTTTTCTTTTAATTTTGCGAATTTATTGAAAGTATAAGAAACATTTTGAACCAATATTTGTTGTTTTTGGTATTTCTGTCTGTATGTACATATGAAAAAAAGCTTGGTGATTCTAAAAAGAAAAACAAAGAAAATGATATTAACTCAGGTTTTTACAGTACAGAGGCATTATCAAGAATGACACAGTAGTAGCTTCTGCCGAATGACCATATGATCATAGTGGTGGGATTAAAAGGACATGTCCATGTTAAATGATCAAGAGAGAGCAAAGCATTTAATGTGGTTACGTGATTTTAGTCTATATAAGGATGACTTAAAATTGACCAAATAAAGCAATCAGCTTGTCACAGTAAATGATCTGATATACTCCTTTACTTGGCCTTCCAGTTGGGATCAAAGTGTAGTATCTACGTTTGGATAGAAGAACTACCTTTTTATCTCCTAATTGTGTTTGTTTTCTGTCATCGCACGCTTCGGTTGTATCTTTATCTTCAGGCGGAGTGCAACTGAAGAAATATTGTAAAGTGCCTAGTCTCATGGAACAACTGTGCCAGTATCTCACTCTTTTCACAAAAGAGAGGAGATCAGTAGTAACATAACATATAAATGAGGGATGCCTGGTTTTGGGTATTCCAACCCTGTATCAGCATCTCCCTCATTGCTCCAAAGTGGGTGGGTTTGTGGAATATCGATGTCATAACAATTTGGGTTTCATGGACTTGACATCCTGTTGAGCATGGGTGAATGAGTAAGTACAAAGTGCAGTATCTGTTCTTTTACCTCTCTGCCATGTTTCTGTCCTTGATCAGTTCATGGAAAATCTTTGAAGAGTGCTTGGTCCTGGGGATTCCAACCCTATGGCAGTGCCTTCCTTCTTGCACAAAAAAGGAGAGTTGGTAGAATACTGACACTACTTGACATTGGAAGTGGGCACACACCTCCCCAGTCTTTTGAACAAAAGTAGAAATTTATTCCTTGTTTCCTGTTTAGAATTGGGTTTCTGGTTCATTCTAAAGTCTTTTCATTCACTTATGTTCCCAGTTTAAGCCCCTGTGTCTGAGTGACATTTTGGCTTGATGGAGGTGAACTGATTAAAAATAAATGAAAAAAAATACTGGTCAATTTTTCTCCTTGGCCCATATGAGCACTCCGCATTAAAAAATGACCTCATTTCTATACATTTTTGTTTTTATTGCTAGATCATTTATGGTAAATTTTCTTATAATATTTAACCTTTCTTAGCAGATCATTTGTTATCACAATGTGTGATCTCATATTAATAAAAGTGATTAAAACAAAAGTATAAGAAAACTGATTTAGATTGTCAAGACTGCATGTCTTTAGATGTTTAAAAAAATACTTTAAAAATTTCAGTATTTCCTGTTGCTGCATAGTTGTAACTGACACTCATGTTTTTATGTCTCCCCTCTCTACCACACATAACTAATTCCATCAACAAAAACATTACTTTAGTCTAATGACATTCTCTGAGAGGATAATGTGTTACACTGAAATTTTTTCATTTTTCATTCATTTGCCTAACATTGTTTTGATATGTAGTAATTTGTATGTTATATTCTCTGATATCTATCTATCTATATATATATATATAGATATATATATACACTCCTGATCAAAATTTTAAGACCACTTAAAAATCATTAAAAAAAAATATTTTTTTTACGGATAGATTTTAAACTCCTCCCACTTAAGGTTACCAATACTACAATCTAAAAGGTTATGGAAAAGAAAAGCTACATTCCAAACATTTTATTTAGAAAATTACATTTTTATAAAATGAGGTGATTTACGCATGATCAAAATTATAAGACTAGAGGTATAAATTGTTAGATCTATGCAATTCCAATGTTTTTAGTTCAGTTAGAGATTAGCAATCACTGCGTAAAGATGTTACCATGCCTAAAGCAAGCAAACTTACCAAAGTTGAGCATTCTCGAATTCTAGAATTCCATAAGCAAGGTTTGTCACAGCTGGCGATCGCAGCTAAGGTAAATCGCAGTAAAACTGTGATTGGCAACTTTCTAAAGAACAGTGAGAATTATGGAAAAGTAAAATCCTCCGGTAGGCCCCCAAAAATTTCTCCTGCATTGAGTAAGAGAATAAGATGGGCTGTTATGAACAAGGGGGGACTTTCTTCTAGTCAAATGAAGGCAGTCACAGATGCTGATTGCAGTCCCGTAACCATCAGATGACACTTAAGACAAAAAGGCATGGTAAATAAAAAGCGTAAACAAATTCCTCGGCTGCTTCCACGTCACAAGGTGGACCGCTTAAAGTTTGGTTGCGAATACCAAACATGGGACGTTGAGAAGTGGAAGAAAGTCCTGTTTTCTGATGAGAAAAAATTCAATCTAGATGGTCCTGATGACTTCCAACGATATTGGTATGACAAAAACATGCCTCCTGAAATTTTCTCCACACGTCATAGTGGTGGAGGGTCCCTAATGGTATGGGATGCCTTTTCTTACAGAGGGACGATGGAGCTCCAGGTGGTGCAGGTTGTTAAACAGTGGCTGGTTATGTTAGCATGCTACAAAAAGCATCCTTGATGATGGAGGGCCATTGTTTGTGTGTGGATGGATGGTTATTCCAACAGAATAATGCTGCAATCCACACTGCAAGATGGACCTTGACCTTTCTACAAGAAAATGGGATCCATCTCTTGGGACATCCTGCATGCTCACCAGACTTGAACCCAATTGAAAATGTTTGAGGATGGATGACAAGAGATGTTTATCGAAATGGCAAACAATATTCAACAAAAAATGAACTTCGTGAAGCCATCTTCAGAAGCTGGAGCAACATCCCCCGCACCTTAATGGAAACACTTATTTCTAGCATGCCTGACAGAATTTTTGAAGTCATCAAAAGCAGTGGAGGTAGAACTCATTATTAAATTTGGTTGTTGAATGTTTTCATACACTTTTTGTACAATTTTGTAGAATTTTTGTCTCTGGTCTTATAATTTTGATCATGTGTAAATCACCTCATTTTATAAAAATGTAAATTTCTAAATAAAATGTTTGGAATATAGCTTTTTGTTTCGATAACCTTTCAGATTGTAGTATTGGTAACCTTAAGTGGGAGGAGTTTAAAATCTGTCCGTAAAAAAAATATTTTTTTTTAATGATTTTTAAGTGGTCTTAAAATTTTGATCAGCAGTGATCTTATCATTGAGATTGTAGAGAAGTGAATGTCTACAGGTTTGTACTGGAATGAGGTTGAGCACTTCTGAAGAAATTGTATTCCATATTTTCAGAAGAAATAAATTACAACATATGGAGGAATTTCAGAAATATACTTTTTATATAAAGAGAAGCAATACAAGAAGAGAAAAATATACTTCTGGGGAACATAGAATGCTGATTTTCAAGGTGGGCAAACCAGTTGCCATCAAGTCTTACCTTGAAAGATATTCTCCATTCACTGTACAGTTTGCTGAAAAGAAATATCAAGCTGAAGTCTACTTTAGGAGGGCTTTGGAAATATTTTAATTTTTCACTTGCCTACCATTCTCAAATAATCACTTCAATTCTTGCCCAACAAAAGAACACTACTTTGGTTGACAGGAATGTTTTTTATTTTTGTGGGATAAGTAGGCAGTTGTAGATATACAGATTTTTTATTACCCTGTCTGTGGTATTTATGACTTTGGACTTGCAAGACTGATTTTTGTTCTTTGCTGTTTCATCCACAGATTTATGATTTTTAGTTTTCCCTTATCATTCTCTCACTCTTGAATCTAAAATTGTTATGCTCATCATTGCGTTTTTTCTATCTGAATTTAGACTTTTTTCTTACTCTGTCTTTCTCTTCTGTTCTTTTTTTTTTTAAAATCATATTACCAAATGCAAAGTAGTTGTAGAGCCACTAAGACACAAGTAGTTATTCATTATGAAAGAATAAGTGAAAAAAAAAAGAGCAACATTAAGGAGAAAGAATAATAGAAGAGTTGTCAAGAAGACAGATAATGATTGACATCACATTTAAATTTTTGGCTGGAAAGCATGGAGCTGAAAGAAAGAAGAGTGAGAAAAGAATCTGTTAGCATAGAACTTAGGGTGACATCTGGCCAGTTCAACTGTAAAATGATGAGACCCTGCTGATAATCTAGTCCAGTTAAGTGCTATACGCGAAACATGCTTGGGCGATCATGTCTCGAAAGAGTCATGACTGACTGGGCAGAAGATTATCCCGCAGTAGGTTGCCATTGCTTTCTGCGGTAGACTGGTTGCCAGCCAAGGCTATAGAACCCAATCTGTCCTGTTATTTAACCCATAACTGGAAGGAAGAGATGGACTAATGCCTTTCCCAAGGGTATTAGTGCATAAGTGAATGCAATGAATTCAACTGGAATTTGAACTCTGCTCCTTAATTTCTCGTTCCGAGTCGATATCCACTGCACCACAATGCACATCCACTAATCTAGTACCATGCATAAATTCATAAAATCTAGCTACCAATATTTATAGAAAAGGCACTGAGAAGCTACAATTATGATGAAAAGTGACTGCTACTAAGTTGCAAGATCAGGACCAATAATATTGCTGACTCTTCTTTGGATTTTATCAAGAATATCTAGATATACAGCAAAAAGCATGACACCATAGGTGCTAGCAATATTCAAATCATGGACAAATTTTATTTTTATTCCTGGTGTAGTGCTCAGCAGATTCTCTCTTACATTCACACATGCCCATACACACAGGGCTGGAGCAAAGGGTTTGTGACCTCCCAAATCTATGATATGAGACGCCCCACTCTAATAAAAAAAATGATAATTGTTTTTGAGTTTTATCTGAATAAGAGAACCTATTTTTTAATGAATTAAATTTCTCCAATTTCTGGATCATTTGATGTGGCCAGATGACCTTACAAAATGGAGGTCTTTAATTCAGGTATTCATTGGTCAATGCCAAAATTAAGCAAGTTGGCTCACTAAGTCAGTTGTTGCAGAAATCTATTTCAGAGTAGTCTATTTGCTACCATTCACTGACTTGGTATATAAACTATACCACAATAAAAACCAGCAACTACTGACTAAAGTTATTTTGAAGTGTTTCTATATTATTGCTGGTGAGCCTTTATGTATTTTTTTTTCTTTTGTCACTGATAGTAATCACTAAAATAATAATAAGACTTTTTCTTTGTTTACTATAAAACTTAGTTGGTCTTCTTGTTGTTCCCTTGACCTTTCTATCTTGATTCTTTTATTGTGCACATGACACTGAACAAAATCCATATACAAGATTAGATCAGTAATAGTAATAATAAAATAAAACAGTTATTAGATGAATTTTGGTCTTGAATTTTAATTGTGTAGTATAATATTTTATTTATGTGATTCATGGAGAAACATTGGATGAAATATATCAAGAGTGAATGTAATAAAATCATCATTATGAAAAAGTAATTCCTTTCATCAAATCATATTCCCTGTTCTTATTATTCATTAGCAAATTGCATAAGTTTCTGCACTCTTAAGGTCATACATTTTAGCAGTAGTAACTAACATTAAGAATTTTTTATTTGTCATATCCAATCAAAATTTGCTTCCTTCTATCTCTTCTACAAATATTTTCATAGCTTCTGCTCTGACGCCCTTAGGTCACTGGTGTCTGTTTCACAAGGATTTTTTGCAACCAAACTGGCAACAAGGTCCTACCCTTTTACAGTTAAATCAAGCAAATGCAGGCAACAATTCTACTCCAGCAGCTTCTTTTCTCACACTTCTTGCCTGTGGAACTCCCTTCCATATACTTGCTTTCCTGATGGCTACAATTTCTATGAATTTAAATGCAATGTCAATACCCATCTCTTATCCACTTGACTCTAGTCCTTTCTACATCCCCTCATGTATCTTGTTCTTTTCCTTTTTCTCTACCTTCACAACTGTCTTCACATCCTTCTTTTGCTCTTTCTCTGTCACCCCCTGAAACTGATTCGTCTTTCTCTTCACTCTCCTCCTGCCCAAAACTAACTCTTATGTAGCCCCCTGCACATCAACGGCAGTACTGCCTTGCTTGGGGTGAAATGATTAAAGATTAAATTTTTGAAAAAAAATGAAAGAAAAAAATAAAAATGAAAAGTTCTATTTTTAATTTTGGCCCGACAGTTTGCAAATATAAGCAAATATATTTAATTCTTCCTCCAAACTTCATGAATGATAAAAACTAAAGATTTCTATTTTGAACCCATTTACTTGCATGTTTACCGAGAACAACTCAGACTGTTGCCCTCAATAGATTTTTATCCAAAATTTCATTTTTCTCAGTGATAATATTGTTTTGAAGTTTTATTATTATCACATGAAGCATTGTGACCCATTATTATTGATGTGGTGTAAATCTTTCATCTTAATTTTTGTTACTTTTTATTGCAACTACTCAGAAGGACATTTTTTATTGTCAGTTCTTGCCATTCACTCATTGCCATACAATGATAATAAAAATTAATTTATTGGCATTTAATTTACAGGCGCAAAAAATGTATTCTTTCAACCATTTTTTTAACAGCCTCTACATTTTAATTATGTCTTTCTAAAATTTCAGATATATTTTCTATAAGATATTTTAAATTTGAAAATCAAACCATGTGATATTTGTTTTTCAATCTCATGAAGCTCTCAGATGCCAAATATATTAGACTCAACTGAGTTGAGATGTTATTTGTTTGTAGTGATAACTTTTTAACAATCTGTTGTGATATTTGCCAAATTACTGAGTTGAAGGTAAAAATAAATCTTTTACCTAATTTGGAAAGATATTGACATTTTGATTGGGAAATGATCGATCAGCTTAACCTATGTTCATTCCAATTTTGTGAGTTTAATACAGAATATATTAATATGTTTTAAGAGGGGTCAGTGCAATCATTTTTTAAATGGGATAAGTGTCAGGGATCAGAAACTTCTATCTGCAAATATTCACTTCTGGAAAGTAAAGGGAGTATTTATATATTTTGTTTTTGTTGTATTGATTTTAAAAGCATAAACAAGCTCTTCTATTGTGCTACAGTTCAGCTAAATAAACTTTCATAGCCTTCACTTTGAGAAGATGAAGCCAAGTATATGATTCAACAATTGCAAATCACTAATGATTTCCAAGAGACTTTCTTATATATATTTTAATGAGCCTTATCATTTTGGCTGAGCTACAATCTTTATAGTTCCTAATTCTGTGCTGTAAGTTTGGTTTTGTTAGATTTTTCTTTGTTTTCAGTGATTTTCTGCTAGCATGACCATCAACTAATTTTAAACATTTCTGTCTCCACAGTTTCACTCACAAGACTTAGGTCAACTCATAGTATGATTTTCAGTCACTTTCCAACAGTGCTATATGCTGGTATTGACTTCCTAGGCCAATATTATCAAGAAGTGACCTCCCTGACAAATGGGATTTGTTGGATTTAAACTGGGATTTTATACTTGGGATGCTGACAAGATAACCACTTGGCCATGCACTATATATATATATAGAGAGAGAGAGAAAGAGTAATTAAGTGGTTTGTTTGATGTTTTATCAACCCTTTGTTGGTTAATTAAATATATTTTGAAATTTAAGAACAATTTGTTTTTTTTTTTTGTTTTTTTTTTAGCAAATGAATATTGCATTAACAATTTTTAGAAAACAACAATGAATTTTTTCTCGATACAATTCCTACGATTAAATTTATTTATCTCAGGAGATGGATTCATACCTTTCCCAAGAATATCTGCACATAAGTGAATGTTACAATCCCAACTGGAAAGCAATCTCGGTTGTCTAATTTCTTGTTCTGAACTGCTATATGTTACACCACTTGCACGTCCAAGAGAGTTTCACACACGTTATACTTATGAGACCCTCACTATTAGCACTATAATGCTATGGTAGACTGTTCATGCATGTTCTGTATGGTCCTCACTTCCCAAGTTACATTCAAGCAACACAAATAGCTTTTGAGATATGCACAATTTAATGAAAAAGTTCAAGAGTATGTCTGTGTTGTCTATCCAGAAAGTATCCGACTGTTTTACATATCTTGAAAGACATTTGTGTAGCCTTTGAGTAAGCTTGTGTATTGTATGACCCCTCACATTCACAATGAATATGCATCAAACTTTCCTTGAAACTTAGACATTTGTCTACATAAACTATTCAAATGATTAAAAAGGTTTTCAGTAATGATTCAAGCTTCAAACTTGGTCAGAAATCTGTTAAAAGTAATCCACATTCAAGGAAGTCTTTAAAAAGCAGAACATACAAAAAGATTAAAATCTTGTGGGATGCAATCAAAGGTAATGTAATGACTTCTTAAAATGCTATTGATCATTATAATATCTGACAAAATAGTATTTAGATTGTAACCAACCATTTCAAATATCTCCAGAACCAATTGCATGGCCTAGATATACCTTAACGACCAATAAGAGGAGACCTTACTTTATATGCACGAACAGACACACTCCTAGTCGGCAGTATGATGCCATTGAGTGAGCTTGTGCATTATATGATCCTCACATTCACAATAAATTTTAAAATTATGAATTTACATCATTATATATTTGTCTGAGAAAGATAAAAATTGATAGCTCAATATCCTTATAGTTTTTCCTTTGTTCACTTGGAAGACATGAAAATTTGTATAATAAATGATCAATAAAAATTAGAATTACTACAGTATATTTCTGTTGTAGTTATTCAATCTCAGTAAGTAAAGAAAATAATATCTGAGATTGAATAACTACAACAGAAATATTCTGTAGTAATTTTAACTATTTAGGAACTAAAAAAGAAATGCAATAACTTTTTCAAATGCAGTCAATCATTATATCTGAATAAATACACTCTATTTTGAATGCATCCAAGTATTTCAAATATGTCCAGAACTAATTACATTTTTATTTAAATCATTTCACCTCAAGCAAGGCAGTAGTGCCATTGGTGTGCATGGGGCTATATAAGAGGAGAGTGAAGGGTTACATAGGAGGAGAGCGAAGAGGAAGAGGAACTGGTTACAGGGGGTGTCAGAGAATGGACAAGAGAAGGATAGGAATACTGATATGAAGAGAGTTGCATCAGAGGAGAGTGAAAAAGGGCGATAAACAAGATTCAGCGGGTGTTGGGGAAAGAGAAGTATGAGAGTCAAGGGAATAAGAGATGACAATTGATGTTGCATTTAAACTCTAGCTATCAGAGAAGGAAGTTCAACAGGCGGGAAGTGCAAGAAAAGAAGCCGATAGAGTAGAAGAGAAAGCTGCATTTAGTTGTCTTGACTGTAAAAGGGTGGGGCTTTATTGCCAGTCTGGTTGCTTGAGTCAATTCTTGCAAAATGGGGCACTAGGGAGGTAAACTCAGCAGAGCAGAAGCCATGAAAATATTTGTAAAAGAGACAGAGGGAAGCCACATCCCGTCAGTAAGAAAGTGGCTGGAGTCAAGCTGCCAGGTCAGGACTGATTACATTGCAGATTCTCTTCTTGAGCCTGTTGAGAATACTTAGATGAAGAGCAGAGGCGCCTGACCAAATCTGAGAACAGTATTCAATACATGGGTGGATAGGTGATGTGTAATGTGCAACATGGACTCAGGTAAGAAAAACTTCTTGGCCCGACACAGTGACCCGACCTTCCTAGCAGTAGATTTAGGTATTGATTCAATGTAGTCGTTCAACTGGAAGTTGGCTGAGAGAGTGAGGGCGAGGAGGCACTGTGTATTGCTTTCAGTGAGACTAGCTATATCCATGCTAATGGGGGTTGATTGATAGCAGCTTTGTTTTGGAAGTATTATAGGAGCCATTTCTTACTATTTCGGCAGTATGATGCCATTGAGGGAGCTTGTGCATTGTATGATTTTCATATTCACAATAAATTTAAAAATTATGAATTTGCATCATTATATATTTGTCTGAGAAAGATAAAAATTGATAGCTCAATATCCTTATAGTTTTTCATCACTTGGAAGACATGAAAATTTGTATAATAAATGATCAATAAAAAATAGAATTACTACAGTATATTTCTGTTGTAGTTATTCGATCTCAGCAAGAAAAGGAAATAATATCTGAGACTGAATAACTACAACAGAAATATTCTATTGTAGTCCACCAGTCTACCACTGATTGGAGGTCCTTCTCAAGATTAACAGCGAGGTTATCTTTGTCTGCGTTGGCAGATTTCTGACTAAGGCAAGAGTAAATACACACTGCTAGCTGGTAGTATGGAGACAATGAGTGAACTTGTGTATTGTGTAATCTGCATATTTACATCAAGTTTTGTTTGAAACTTGAACATTTGTCTAAAAAAAACTTTTCAAATGATTAAAAAGCTTTTCAGAAGTGATTCCATAAGCAAAGTCTTGATGAAGTTTTGTAAATGCTGCTTTAAACTATCAACAAGCTTATCACATTTAGATATGTTGAAAGTATGAAGGCTGAAATCAAAGGAAGTCACTTATTGACAGAATCTGAAAATCTGGCTTTGCAATAGACTGTCTAAAAAAATATCCAGCCATCTTGAATGTCTATTCTTTGCATCACATCAAATCATACAAGACTGTTAGCCCTACTGCAACAATCTGAATTTGATTCCTTGCAAGTTCTGTCTTCCTCTAAAGCTAAAATAACTGTTGAATGAGATTAAGGGAAATGCGGTTAAGCAATTGAAGCAATTCCAGAAGAGGACATTGCAGACTATTTTGAAAAGTATAAAAGGTTACTGAAATAAATGTGTTAGATCCTAAAGGCATACTTTGAAGGGGACTAAGGTGGCATTGCTCTAGTGAAGTTATATTTCTGTTTATATTGACAAAGTAAATTTCTCAAGGGACTATATATAAGCAAATAATTAAATAGTATTTCTACCTATATATCAGTTCTGAAACACTGAATTCATGTGGTTATCAATTGTCAGATACCACTTGATAATTGTTAGCTGTCTAAAAGTCAAGAGTCATTAAATTTATCTGTATAAATGCTAGTTATTTAATTATTTGCTTGTATATCGCCCAGTCTCACACTCCACCCCCTTCTTTTGAATGAGTTTAGAGGTGATCGCCTTGTTTCTTGTTTAGGAAGGGGTTCCTGGTTCATCCCCCTTCTCCGGTCTTAGTGTTAGTTCAGCTGGAAGCTCTTTGCAGTTACGGAGTATGGTGGCAACGTCTTTACATTCTGAGGGTACCGGGTTGGCAGTTTCCTGGTTGCTGCTTCTGACTGTTAGTTAGGAGCCCGAACTCTTGCGTGGCGTCTTGAGAGGCTGCTCTGATCAACAGTTGAATAATACCGGGGTTCTTGTAGTGCCATATCGTGCATGGACGGGCGTCCCTGCATGAATGTTCGGTGGGGAACCCTGAGGCCACATTATGTTGTAGGCCACGCCAGTCTCCATCCTTCACAAGTTGCAAATGATTAACCGACTGATTCTATTCTAAGACCTCTCCTTAACTGAATCACTATGGAAAAAAGCAAACATAATAGCAAAACTAAACCAACTCATTTGAAAACGCCCAAACCTGTCTGCATCTCTTTTACTAACATACGCGGCATCCGCACCAACTTCCTCAGCGTAGATTCATTCCTCCATAACTCACCTGATATATTAGCCCTATGTGAAACTAATCTTAACCCTTCTATCCCCTCATCTGAGTTCTACGTTCCTGGCTACCTTCCCCTCTTCAGGAAGGACTTCAATGTTCATATGCATGGGCTTGGTGTCTATGTCAGCGAACACCTTCCCTTAGCTAGGGTGTCATCTTTTGAATCCCCAGATCATTCTTTCATGTGCTTCCGCCTCTCACTTCTCAGCTCGATTAGCTATCTCTTCTTTCTCTACCGCTCTCCTTCCTCCCCTGACTGTTCGTTACTTGACATCATTTCTGACAATATCGACAAAGCCATTTCTTCCCATCCCTCTGCCCATGTATTCGTGTTTGGTGACTTTAACGCCCACCACACCAAGTGGCTGAAGAACGCTGTCACTGACCCTGCTGGTGCCCACACCATGAACTTTTCAATCACCCAATCCCTTACGCAAGTAGTGGACTTCCCAACGCATTTCTCCAACAACCCTAACGGAAGGGACTCACTTCTAGACCTCTGCTTCACTTCCATCCCAGACTCTTGCACTACCAGACAACTCTGCCCACACTGTAGTGTCCGTCAATATTTCACTCCACTCCCGCCCGACCCAAGTAGAATATCCTACTGCTATCAAAGAGCAGACTGGGATTCGTTCCGAGACTTCCTCTGTGACATCACTTGGAACAACGTCTTTAGTCTTCCCATCGAAGAATGTGCATCCGACGTCTTCTGGGTTAAGGCTGGCATCGATGCCTTCATCCCTGCTAGGAAGTTCCAGCTTAAATCTCATTCATTCCATGGTTCTCACCCGCTTGCTCAGCTGCCATTGCCCACCAGAATCATTTCTTCCGACTCTATTGTAACTACGCATCGGACCAAAACAGGCGCCTTTTCACTTCAGCTCGTAATAAGTGTAAAAGGATACTTAACGAAGCTAAGATGTTGTTTGCTGCCAGAATGAAGCAATGCATAGCATGTTCTAAATTCGGTACTAAAGACTACTGGCGACTCTGTAAAAGAGTACTTAACAAGAGCAAGTCCACAATACCCCCGCTAATCAACAAATTTGAGGTCCTCACCTCCCCAGCAGATAAGGCTGAATGCTTTGCCTGCAGATTCTCGAATAATTTGAGTCTGAACTCATCTGGAGTTTTTACACTCGACTTCTCACCTAGAACCGAGGCACAACTGAATGATGTCCACATTACACCTTCGCTTGTCTCTAAGATAATCTTAAAACTTGACCCTCACAAAGCGAGCGGTGGTGACGGAATCCCAACCATAGTCTTAAAGAAATGTGCCCCTGAACTCTCCTCTGTCCTTTCTAAGCTCTACAACCTCTGCCTATCTGCTCCCTGCTTTCCTGCCTGTTGGAAATCTTCTTCTGTAGTTCCTATATTTAAAAACACTGGAGAACCCTCTGACCCTGCAAATTACCGCCCTATCAGCCTTCTTCCAATCTTTGGCAAAGTGTTCGAAGCCATTATCAACACCGAGGTGGTTCAGCATCTCACAGCACACAGGCCCCTCTCGTACAAGCAATATGGTTTCCTCTTCACCAGGTCTACTGCTGATATGCTAACGACCATCACCGAGTACATATACCAGGCACTCGACAGGAATGGCGAAGCCCAAACCGTTGCATTGGATATATCTAAGGCGTTCGACAGAGTTTGGCATGCTGGCCTTCTATGTAAACTGCAGAGCTATGGTACAACTGGACATTTGTTTGAACTAATCCAGTCATTCCTCTCTAACCGCACAATGAAGGTAGTATTAAACGGATATACCTCCCAGAACTACCATACAAACGCAGGTGTCCCCCAAGGCTCCATCTTAGGTCCTACACTCTCCCTGATTCCATAAGAGCCCAAATAGGTTTGTATGCCGATGACACCACAGTTTACTCTCGCCTCCTACAAAATTCTGGTGTAGGCGTCAAAGCTAACCTGAAAAAGACCTCCAATCCATATTGGACTGGGGTAAGAAATGGCTAGTAAATTTTAATGATTCTAAAACGAAGCTACTCTCAATTAACCATCATCGACAATCTCACCTACCTCCCATTAGCATGGACCAGGCTTGCCTCCCAGAGAGTAAAACACTACGCCTCCTTGGTCTCACACTTTCAGCGGACGTCAAATGGAATGACTATATCGAATCCATTGCTAAATCCGCTGCTATGAAAGTCGGTTCTCTGTGTAGGGCCCAGAAGTTTTTTATGTCTAAATCTATCCTGCAGATATATAAATCTACCATCCGCCCGTGCATTGAATACTGCTGCCATATCTGGTCGGGTGCCCCTGCTATTCTCCTCGGGCTTCTCGATAAGGTTCAGAGGAGGGTCTGTAATGTGATAGATACTGACTTGCTTCCTCGACGGCTACAATCTCCAGGAGTTTAAATGTAAGGTCAATAGACACCTCCTAACACACTAACCTGCTCCCATTCTATCAAGCACTCTTCCCATCTGCCCAACCCTCATCCTCGGTATCCTTACTCATCTGTCACCTCCCTCCTGACATTCCCTATGTCTAACCACTCCTTCTCTTTACCTTACCCTATGTAGCCCCATGCGCAATAGTGGCAGTGGAATGCCTTGCTTGGGGTGAGATAATTAAAAAAAAAAAAAAAAGTATATATAAGCTTTGTCTTTTGGCATTGAGCACTTGTTTGTTATTGTTTAAAATGTTTATGCAGTTAGTGGTTATTTTATGGTGTGTGTGTGTGTGTGTGTATATATATATCTCCATGCATATATATAAATATATACACACAGACATACAAGTTTTGTTCCAAATGACTAAAAAGGTACTGTGATTAAGCTTTTTATTCAATTATTCTTGCATTCATACAGGTATTTTCTTTTTGATAAAGTGTGTGAAAACTATCCAAAAATTCTATATATCCAAGTGTGTTAAACTGTTTTAGTAGCTATTATCAAGGATGTTTTGCTTTGCTTTGTTTTGTTAACTGAATGTAGGTTTCTATAGATGTTTATTTAATGTAATGGAAATGTTTTATTATTTTCCAGACATAGCCAGCATATTGTGGCTATGTTCATAGTTCATGTTATTGAGTATCGGCTTTTTCTTTTTTATCATTAATGCTTCCTTTATTTTTATCTTTATTTTTGCATGTGACTATTATAGTTTTTTTCCAACAAGTATTTTTTAATGTAGTTTGCTAGGTTTCTGTGTGTGTTTAAATCAGTCCTAACTGAGCTATGGCCAGATAGATGTAATGTGAGGTTTCTTGATAGGCATGTAGTAGTATGTGGTATTCATGAATTTAGTTTGATCAGGAACACAATTTTTTAAGAGATATATAGACTTTTAAATAATATTGGCTCGCTGTTATTTGGATCTTGCAGCTGAGTTATTGTGTACAATAAGGTACACATTAGTAAGTTTGCAATTTGATGATGGATAAAGCATTTATTTTCCACAACAAATATTTTCAATTTAATATTCTTCTTTGTCACTGCACTTAAGTCATATAGATTGAATATTATAATGACTGCGACAGACTTATTGGTCTACTCATGTGTATGTGTTTTATAGACACATACACAAGTGTTAAATGTTAGGTGAGGAGCATTAGATTTTCTTGATGGCAATTTTATTATATTCATAGATATGACTTTGGTCCAAGACTAAATTGCTTAAAAACCTCAAGAAGAACAGAATCATATAAAGAATGGCTTGCAAGATAAGCATATTAACCATCATTCTGCAATAGATGCCTTTGATCTGTTTCTGGTTAGACAATCATTTTGTGGTCAGCTTGTAATTGACAAAGTATTTCTCCAAGGTTCTGAAAAAAGTTAAGTGTTTTTGATTCACTCTAATTCTGGTTGGTGTTTTTTTTAACCTATCTGCTTAAAGTTTTGGTAAGTGCTGCCATTTGGACTGAAGTATGAGGGTTTATTTATGTCTCTCGTAGGATAATGGCCATTTCTTTCTAACAAAGAAGATTTTTTGCCCAATGCCAAAAGAACAGCCTTATTTCAAATCCTATTGACACTAAGTAAATGTTGCAGTGGTCAGTGAACCATACATTTGTGAGTTGCAGTTTCTGGTGAATTTGTTGGCCTAGTTGAGTTAAGGACATAGCAACAACCATTTGTTGAATTTCTTTCATAGTTTTTTTTCTTGTCTGTTTTTATTTTACCTTTTTTGTGTTTTCTTTTTTTTTTTTCTCTTCAGGTTCTACTTCCTTGATGTTTTTTTTTTGATAATCTCTCTTGCTTCCACTTTACTGTCTTTTTTCTTTTTGTATCTTTATTTGTTTACTCTTTTACTTAATTTTCTTCTGTTCTTTTTTGTATTATTCTTTTTTCCTTAATTTTGCTCTCTTTTCTGCTTTATTTTCTTTTTCTTCTTTATTTTGCTTCATCTACTCTCTCTCTAGCTTTATCTTTCTTCTTTTCTTTCTCTTAAAATTACTTCTTTCTATTTTTCATTTGTCCCTTTTTCTTTATTTTCTCCTTTTTTGTCTTTCCTTTTTCTTTTTCATATTTTTATTTCTCTTTATTTTTTTTTATTTATATTCTTCTGTTTTATTTTATCCTTGTCTTCATCTTCTTTGTGTTATTTCTTCCTCTCTATCTTTTATTCCTTTTTCTTCGGTCACTCCCTCCTCTGCTTTACTGTCTCCATTTCTTCATATTTTTTATATTTCTTTTTTCTAATTTTCTGAGTTTATAAGACATTTTTTCAAATTTTTTAACTATTTACATTATATTTAAATTATGGCACTTTGGAACATAAAAATTAGTTTTTGTTGAGATTTAAAATCCCATCCCCTACCACAAGAGCTTCTATATCATGTAGCATCATTGAAGAGTTTTGTTGGCATGATGTTTCAAGAGAAGAATTTTCATTGACTATGTCAATGTGTGACATCATAGTAATATCCCACTGTTTACATTCAGACTATTGCTTTCATTTTCTGTTGGTGTATCACATCAGATCTATATCAATTTATAACTTTTCCCTGAATGTCTAGGGTGAGGAGTTGTCATTATTTAAACTAATTACATTCGGTCTATTGTCCTCATATATCCACAATAGTCTGAATGTAAATAGTATAAATAATGTTAACTCCTTGTCTCAGAAATTCAGACAGAAACAATAATAAAAAGAATGAGTTCAGTCATCCAAATAACTCTTAGAATATAAATATTACTTCACATATTAATTTCATTGTGTGATTTTCTTATATCTTGCTCTTAGCAATTATAATATTGTCTCACTTAGTCTACTCCCTGTGATGTTACTAGAAATTCATCTTGACTAACTCCAATGGCCTTACTTTTGACTCACTTTGAGTTATTTATTTAAGGCATCTTGCTTAGTTCATTTCGTGTTACCAGCGATGCCTTATTTTACTCCACAACAAATTTTAAAATATATTCAGATTAATAAAGCTTCTAAGGAGAATGATCTTACGAACAATAAGTTGTGAGTGCATCAAAGATCATAATTCAGAAATCTGAATTAAGGAATTAATACACATCTTTTTAGTATACTTAAGAAATTTAATTGTGATAGGATTTTTTGTTTTTTTTAAATTTTTTATAGCTAGCCTTTATAGAACTCATTCACACAAAACTGAAACTGATTTAAATCTTAAGTTATTTTAAATACTTTTTTTCCAATTACAAGAGGTTCTCACTGGTAGATCATTAGAATATCAGGCTTTTTTTGGTATTCACTGTAAAGTAATTAAATCTTGTCAAGCATACGTCTGTTTATTAGATTCTTCTATGTATCATATCCTTTCAGAACATTAGTGATTGTAGTTCTCCTTTGTTGCTCTTAAATTTTGTCTTTTTGCTTTCACTTCTAAGCCTTGTTCTGATATCTATTTATTTAAGATCATTAGTTAGGTTATGCATTGTTTTCCTCTGTTCATCTTGCCTTCAACCCATCATGGGAGTATCAAATTTTCCAAGCCCTCTATTCTCATGATGTGCATTATAAATTTCTATTATATCTTTCTGAATATAAGTGTCTTGCTTATTTCCATTTTCTCTAAACCTTTGTTGTTGTCCTAATGTTCAGTCCATGACATTCTCCTCTGTTTTCTTTTCCTTATTCTAAAAACCGACCTTGTGTCACAACTTGCTCTAGTGAGGAAGCAGGGTTAATACACTCGTCTCTATCCTTCTGTAGAACCATATGAATTTAAAAACCATGCCCAAATGTCCACTGTAACTTGGAATTGATATCTTCTTATTTTATTATTTACTATGTCCCTTCAGAATGTGAACAATCATGGCTCTCCACAAATTCATATCCCTTGTAACACAAAGCCATATTAAACCCCTTATTCTTCTTCCCTGTTCACATTTTGCTAGCCATTTATGCAAGTTTGTTCAGTATGTAACCCACTGTTTCCCTCTACTCCTCTGTATGTCTTGTGAATGCTAGATTGTCCAAACCTTTCTTTATTATGTGTCCCAGAAATTTCAACTGTATCTTTAGGAACCTAAAGAAAAGTGTTTTCTTTTGTTTTCCATTTTTTAAAAACTTCCTCTTTGCTCACATGTTTCGTCAGTGGTATTCTTCTGTAAAACCATGTTTTTGTTGTCTTAATCTGTGAAGAAATTGGCTTACCAGACAGGAAGATTGATTATCATGTCATAGGTTGAGCTGTAATATTTCCCAAATTGTCAAATCTCCATCATCATCATCCTTTGGCCAACCAATGTTTGGTCAGAAATCCATCGCCAGTCCTACCCCATACAACATGGTCAAAAATTGATGGACTCACATCCTGGTGCTGTGAGTAGACATCATAGATTTTTGATGGCTGATACAGACATGGACCCCTGGCCCTACATCAAGGCGTTTTTATATTTGAGACACCATCTCAAGAAAGATTGCCAACCAAGGCTCAGGGTTTCTTCTTAGCCATTTTCCAACAGTCTTCTTCTTCTATGTGCTTTGTCCTTTCAGGACGTAGGTGATCATGGCCTTCCCTGTCCCCCTATTCCTGGTGTCTCTTAGCACACTTTCTCCTGTGGCACCATGCAACCTCTGTTCTGTCATTTACCTTTTCAGGCCCTTAAAATATGTTATCCGCTGCTTTCCTCTGTCTCTTTTTCCGTCTATCTGGCCTGTCAGTATCAGGCTCTCCAAGCCTTCCTTCCTCATTGCATGTTCCAGGAACTTTAGTTGTCTCTTCCTGATGCTCAGTATTAATTTACTTTTGTTTCCATCCTTTCCAAAACCTCATCATTGTTCACATGCTAGGTCTATGATATCCGCAGCATTCGTCTGTAGAATCACATTTCAGCTGATTCAAGTTTTTACTTCATCTTTGATGATATTGTTCAGCATTCACTGCCATAATGAACAACTGACATTACATAGCAATCCAGTACTCTCTTCTTTGTTTCTAGTGAAAGTTTCCTGTCTCTACTGCAGTAGATTGGTTGCCAACCAATGTTAGAGAACTTAGTCTTTCCTGCTATTTACCCATAGATATTTATGCATATCTTTTGTTGCTGAAGTTATGGCCACAAATAATAAATCCCAGTAGAACTTTTATGTCACCTCACTGTATAGCTGAAATAAATCTGCTAAGAAGATAGACACATCCTTGTTTTATGCTCCTTGTTGAAAACTAAGCAAGAAAGAAAACTTCTTATTTGATTGAAAAATAATTCTGAAATCACTATTTGATAAATGTTTTATTCATAAATCATTGAAAGACTCCTGTTCAGTTAAATACAGTATCACTACCTACAGTTGTCTACCAATGTTAGAATATTGACTGATACATGGTTCACTAACCAAGTTTCTATGGGAATAGCTTTTTTTGGCAAATCATTGGCAGTGTTTCAGAAAACATCACTTGTGTTTTCATTAAAAGACTATTTGTGTCAATAACAACAATTGTGATTCTATGATTATTGTTCATTCATTTTGCATCAGAAAGTGTGCAGATTTCATGAAAGCATCACTCAAATATCTCTTCTCAGTTTTGCTAGATCCATTGATAGAATTATATGTATAAATTTAATTATTTTACAAGAAGTTGATTTACTTATTAGGATTAAATATGGATTAGAATCAGACAGAATGATAGAATAAGGAACAAATAGGAAGCTTTATGAATTTAACATATTTCATTTTTATTTATGCTTCAATGGAAAAGAAAAGAAAATTCTGGAATTTTTATTTTTCATTGGTTAAATAGACCTCAGATGTATTTGTCTTGTCTGATGTGTTTTTTTTTATAATCGTTTCACCCCAAGCAAAGCGGTGTTGCCACTGGTGCATAGGGGATTACATAAGAGTAGAGTAGTGAGAAAGAGGAACAAGTTACAGGGTGTGTCAGAGAATGGGGAAGAGAAGGGTGAGAACACTGGTGTGAAGAGAGCCACATGAGAGTAAAGTGGAAAGGGAGAAGAACATGCTACAAGCGTTCTCAAGGAAAAGATGCAAGTCAAGGAGATAAGAGATGGCAATTGATATTGCATTTAAATTCTTGGAGATTCTAGATGTCATGTAAGCAAGTATATGGAAGAGAATTCCACAAGTGGGTAGTGCAAGAAGTAGAAATTGCATTTACATTTGATTGGTTTCACTGTAAAAGGGTGGGACCTAGTTGCTAGTCTAGTAGCTCAAGTAAATTCATGCAGAGGGGACACCAGGGAGCTAAGCTCATCAGAGCAGAAGGTGTGAAAGTATTTGTAGAAGAGGGAAGCCACATTGATTTTTGGTCTATTCAGGATTTGATTGATGATGATGTGTGTGTGTGTGTGCACATTTTATTTCTGTCTGGTGGTGTCTGTATTTTGATTTCGGGATGTTTTGTGTGGAAATAAAAGCTTTATAATGAAGCTTAAATCGAAGGGAGTCATGTTAAATTTATAAACGTTTTCTATTCAATCTTTCTGTTGGATTCTTTTATCCAATCTTTCTGTTGGATTCTAACCCATATTTGATTCCAATTCATATATATATATATATATATATATATATATGTTAAAGAACATATTTTTACTTTTTATTAGATCTTCATCAGAATTTGAGAGAAAACATAAAAAGATAGAACTTTGGTGTTTTCAATTTTGTTTAGGTCAATTCTCATTGGTCAGTCATGTATCATGCATTAAAGCTATATATATATATATATATATATATATATTGCAGATCAAATATGGATCAGACAGACACACATACACAATTACAAATACACATTATCATCTAATGTCTGCTTAGGCATATATGAGTTGCAACTCTCATATATATATATATATATATATGTGTGTGTGTGTGTGGGTCAACAGTGACAACTTGACAACTTTTGAAGTAAACTTTTTATAAAGACTTGAACTCTGCTATAAATGAAAACAAGCATATATATATCCTGTGTTTCTAGTTGGTTCATCCCAGGAAAAGTTTTTTTTTCTGTGTCCTAATTATGTCTTTTTAACAACTGCTCATGAAAATAAACAGCCCAGAAAATAGGAAATATTTGTGGGAAATGAAGAAAAGGTTAAATGAATGCAAATAGAAAAAAAAATTCTGAATATATCATCTAATACAGGTCAAGTAAAAATGTTAATTGTGGCTTTGAATTAATGAGTGTTGTTAATTACTGAGATTAGGGATAGAAGATCATGAAAAATACCATCATAAAATTGTGAGTTTTTTTGCAAACTAGATTGTAGGTTTCAACTTCATTGAAGTTTTCTCAGACAAAGGTAAACTTAATAAATTAAGTAGACTGCCATGTTGTTGAACTTTTTAACATGATTTCACCTGAAGCAAGGCAATAATACCACTAAGATACAAAGTTGTTAAGAATGAAAAAGAGTGAAGAGACTTCAGTGAAGATAAAGGACAATAAAAGAACAGGATTCAGGAAAACGGAAGATAGCAATTGGCATTGTATTTAAATTTCTGAAGACTGTAGGTGTTAGGGTAGCAAGAAATTGGAAGTGAGTTCAATAGGTATGAATTGTGAGAAAATAAATTATTAGAATATAAGGTTGCATTTAGGTAGTAAACAGTAAAATGGTGAAACCTAGTTCCCAACCTAGTTGCACACTTAAATCCATGCAGTCAGGGCAAGGAGAAAAGCTCATCAGAAGAATTGCTTCAAATATATTTGTAGAAAAGACAGAGGGAAGCCACATCACATTGGTGAAAAAGTGACTGAAATCGAAATGTCAGGTCAGGATCAGTCACATTACAGATCCTTCCTAGGATTTTTTCAAGAATCTTGAGATGTGCAACAGGAACACCAGACCAGATATAGCAGCAATATTCAATGCACAGTAGATTTATAAATGGACAAGATGGATTCTGATGAGAAAAATTGTCTGTCATGACACAGTGAAACAAAATCTTTAGCTGTAGACCTGGCAGTTGATTCGGTATAATTACTTCACTTCATATCCACCCAACTAGTTTTTGGGATAGCAGTGTCAACAGAGCTTAGATTACATTTACTACATCCTCTGCTGTGAGGAGAGTCTTTCTAAAAGGGAACACAGTTTTTTCAGGCTCAAGTATATACCTAACCTACATTTTCCTACAGACTCTAGCATAAATGCGATCAAGATTTACCTATAGACTCTAGTGTAAATGCAACCAGTGTTTACCTTTAAACACTAGTGTAAAAGGGACCAGTCTCTACATATATCAGTCAGTTAAGTGTCATACGTGCAACTTACTTAGGTGATCATGTCTCAAAAGAGACATGACTGACTGGGTAGATATTTTTGGAGTAGGTTGCCATTACTTTCTGCAGTAGACTGGTTGCCAGCCTATAGAACACAATCTGTCTTGTTATTTGACCTGTATCTGGAGAGAAGAGACAGATTAATACCTTTTCCTCCAGTATTTGCACATAATTGAATGCATTAAATTCAACCAGAATTTGAACTTGGCTCTCTGATTTCTCATTCCAAGCTGGTATCCACTGCACTACAATGCTTGAGCTCTCTAGAGAAGAAAATTTTAAAAACAGTTTCCACTTCTGCGATATCAGCATTACTCTTCAGAAATTAATTGAGTTCTTTTAAAATTGCCTTTCTCTGATTCCATGCGCCTATGGCTTAGTGGGTAGCAACTCTGATTGACACCAAATTAGTCGAGTTTCGATCCCAGCCAGAAGCAAGTGGATGTGTCCAACCACATTGATGAGCTGTGATAAAAAAGGCTTGTATGTGGATGACTAATATATATATACATATATATATGTACTCTAGTGTAAAGGTGACCAATGTTTACCTATAAACTCTAGTGTAAAGGGGCCACTTTGACGTGGTGTAATGGTTAGCAAGCTTGCCTCACTGGAACCTGTTACAACTGAGTCGTGAGTTTGACCCCCCACTGGGTGCCCCATACTTTCGACCTTGTGTCACATCTGAGTAATGCTTACAAAATCAATCAGTTAAGTGCCATACATGATACACGCTTTGTACGACCATGTCTTGAAAGAGACATGACTGACTGGGCAGAAGATTATTCCGCAGTAGAATGCCATTGCTTTTTGCAGTAGACTGGTTGCCAGCCAAGGCTATAGAACCCAATCTGTCTTATTATTTAACTCATAACTGGAGGGAAGAGATGGATTAATACCTTTCTCAAGGGTATTTGTGTATAAGTGAATGCAAAGAATTCAATTGTAAAATCAATACTCTAGAGTAAAGGTGACCAGTGTTTACCTACATACTCAAGTTTAAAGGTGATTAATTTTTACCTCTATACTCTAGTGTAAATGCAACCAATGTTTTTACCTAGATACTCTAGTCAGTTTTTATTTCTGATTTCACATATAAACAAAAACAGCTTTGAAGATGAAAAATCCAAGAATTGTTAATATTTACCAGTTCTATCCAACATTTTTTACCTTCTCTCAAAGGTAAAAAAAATGCATTATGTATAAGTTAAAGAAAATATCAGAAAAGAAGTTACAAGTGACTGGTTGCACTGTGTCAATCAATATTTTTTTGATTATTACTTCTTTCATCTTAAAGTTGATTTTCATTATATCTACTCAGATCATTGCTCACTACTTGAGATTGAATTTGACATATTTAAATTATATACTTGACCCAGATTTAACCTATCTCGCCCATCTCTGATTTTTACAGAGATGTATCCACTCAACTAGGGACTTTATGGTAAAATTGAATTTATTTGCAGAAATCATTAGTTAGTGGATGTGCGCTGTGGTGCAGTTTTTCTCAAAATTATCAAGCTCTTTCATAAGTGAATACATTTCTGTAAAGCTGGAAATAGGAATCATAATTTTACTTGTTTGTACACACACACACGTGTGGGTGTGTGTTCTGTCTGTGCGTCCAGACATAACTGACAAAAAATATTTCCAAACCTCATACCTTGAGTGTCTTTTTTGGTATATAACTATAACCCATACTCACATTTATATTTCACTTTCTCACAATAAAGACATTATTCTAGCATGATGATGTCTTTCTAGAGGACAAAATGCATTAGATAGAATTTTCCACTTTGTCATTATGTTCCTAAAATTATATATATGTACAGTTATATTCACATTGTGAAAAGCTACCATATATATATATATATATATATACATGTGTCTTTGCTCTACTTTTGTATATTTTCTTTTGTACTTTGTATCGAGCACTTTTTCTTGTGGTTCGTTCCGTTTGGGTTTTTTTTTCTTTGCTGCGGAGTATTGAATGTTTTGTTCTTGTTCCGTGGGTTTCTTTTTTTTCTCCCCATTTATCCGACGCCTTAGTGCACCGGATTGTAACGGAATTAGGTTCTGTTTGTTAGTGGTTTTTTTTAAGGTTTATTTTAGTATAAATTTACAGCCTACATACTTACAGAGTCTATTTAGTTATTATTTTTATATATATATCCAAATGAATAAAAAAAAATAATTGCAACATTTGAAACATTAATTTAAAAAAGTGCTCAATATAAAAATAGAACAATTAATATTTATTACTAATTATGGCGTTAGAACATGTGCAAACTATAAACTACTACAAAATTGTACATTTTGTTTCAACACTGAAAGAATAATGGCTCATCAGGTAGTTAATGATGGTCATAAACATTTTATTTTTAAAAAATCTTTAAAAACAGCACTTCCTTTTTAAAAATTTTTAATTAAATGTTTTTTTTACTGTACAAGGTAAGATGATGTTAAAAAAGGCGAGAAAGAAAGTGGGAAGAAAAGATAAAATATAAAGATGAGAAATCAAGAAAAGGAAAAAAAGAGGAAAAGGAAAGATACAGAAGAAATAGAAAGTGAAGAGGAATATAAATGAGAAAATGTAGAGAGGAAAGAGCCAATGGAAATGGCGAAGAGAGAGAATATTGTTATTACATTATGTTAAATTTGTTTTTTTATTTAAAATTAATTTATTTTACATTCTTCTTCTTCCATGTACCCTGTCCCTTCAGGACGTAGGTGATCATGGCTTTCCACATTTCCCTATCCCTGGTGGCTCTGATCATGCCTTTTCCTGTTACATCATGCAATCTTCATTCCGTCATCCACCTGATTAGGTCCTTTACATATGTTATCTATTGCTTTCCCCTGTCTCTTTTTCCCCTCTATCTGGCCTGTTAGTATCAGATTCTCCAAGCCCTTCTTCCACATTGCGTGTCCCAGGAACTTCAGCTGTCTCTTCCTGATGCTCAGTATTAATTTCCTTTTTGTTTTGGTATATATATGTATTTTTGAACAAATTCTTAGTCATACAAAATTTTATAATAGCCAGTAATAAGCGTATGAATGAAATTTTTACTCAAAACTAAAAAACAACCGGTTTCGTCCCAGCCTCATCGAGTTTATTTCTGGGAATAGGAGACATGCAAAATAAAAGATGATGAATAGAGGTGAGAGAAAAAAAAATCCAAGGAAAACTACAGTTTAATAACATGCAGATTCAGCAAGCAGTTCCTCTGTTTATAGAGGGAAGGCTTGCGGGATTTGCTGTATAAAGACTTGGGACCTTGATAAAATAGAGAAACTGCCACCACTCAATCCAAAAACACAATTCCTGCTATTTATAACATGTTGTGCAATGGATGACCTGGATGTATTAACTATTTGGCCATTGCTAGCCGCCAGATTTAAAATTCTAGGAGGCAAATGTTGTTTTATTCTAAAATCCAAACACTGAGATGTCCTTCCTCTGTAGTCCTGTCCACAACTATATTCATATTTGTAAATTACAGAATTAACATGATGAGTTGGGAGGACATCTTTACGAATGGAAGAAAGAATTGGTTGAGTACTAAATATTACTTGAACTTTAGCAGAATACTAACATTTGCTAATAGACAGTGAAATCTGCCTCGCTAAAGACTCACCCTCTGAACCCATAAAGGGAAGATGCAAATCACCTATGAAATCCTGCAAGCCTTCCCTCTGTAAACAGAGAGACTGCTAGCTTGGTTTGAATGTTATTGGACTCTAGTTTTTCTTGCAGTTTTTTTATCTCTTGCCCCCATAAATCATCTTTTATTTTACATATTATTATTATTATTATTATTATTTTAAACCAATTTTTTCCAAAATTTTTGTTTTGTGTAATTTTTAACAGAGATATATATTGTCTCTATTCTTTCTTTCTATTTCCTTTTCTTTTTTAAAATATATTTAACTTTCCCTATTTTTTCTCTCTTTGAAACCCTGTAATAGCGACTGAATATTTTTTCAATGTCTTATTTCTTCATTAACTTCCCTCACCTGTCTACCCCATTTGTCCTTTCTTTTTCCTCTTCCTCCACCACTTCTTTTACTTTCCCCCACCACTTTAATTTTTCCAACCAATTCTTATTCCTGTGACAGTTTAAATTTTGACTTTTTATTCTTTAATACAGATGTAATCAGATACTCTTCTTCTCATATCATGAATCCCTCTTTTCTTATGTCTGGATGACAAATTTTAAATGAATTTTTTCTTTCTTATTCCTCGGCCTTGCTTTTTTTTTCTTCCTGTGTATGGGCCCCTTTCAGTATATGAATTTTTGTAACATATTTGAATTGATAAATTTTTATTTTGGATTGTTGCTGATGAAGTGAGAGTTTTCTTGCTGAAATCGCTATTCAACCAAATGTAATTTTTGGAATTCATTGATATAATATACATATTTGGCCCTGTAAAATAGATAATATTACATTGAGCTTTCCACCTGGATCATTTTTAATATTGATAAAATTAATATTAATTGGATCTAGTTTTGGGGATTTTACTTACATACACTTCTTCTTTTGTATATATATATATATATATATATTTGTATCATCCACTTTCACATGAAAAATTTCACACCACCCACCTGTACAGTCTATATTCAAAAGTATGCCAAAATTGTTTGGTAAATGTTTGTTACTGGTTCATAAATTATGTAATGTAGTAAAAAATACCAAAGGGGAGTAACAAATCATGTTGATTTATGTTGTAGCTGCTACTTCTACTATAATATTAAAGTACAAATGAAAGCAAACTAAACCATTGTAAACTATATAAATATAATTTAGTTTTATGATGAGGGTTAGTGATGCAAATTTTGAGTTTTTGTTCATAATTATAAAATTAAAAAGAATATTCACTTCAAGCAATTCATAAAAATTATATAAAGTACCAAAATATTTGCTGTTTGTGAGAATATTTATATCTTATGTGATTCAGCCTTTTGGTTTTCTTTTTTTTATATAGGTTCTTTGCATATCTCCTTTGAATATTCTTTTTTTGAGTAGCATATGTTGTAATAACTTTTTTAATACTCTGAATTCCATATTGTCCACCAAAATTTCCAATCACCCACAATTTTCTGTTCAGTTACTCATTGTCCGCCTAATAATAGTGGGCAATATTGTTCAGGAAACCCTGAGATTACTTTATATTTTTACCTCTGCAGAAAAAAAGACATTCTTTTCACAAGAACAGTCCAAGGTGGGTGTTTGGTTTAGCTGGTAATTGAAAACTTTACCTCTTGCCAGTGGTATGTCAGCTAAACTCTAATGTTCTCTTTGTGTTCCTCTTTAAATATATATTCTTTAAAATGAAGATTACTTATGTGACTCCTAAAATAACTGGTGTTGTGTCACCTTGTCCAAAATAAAAAAGATAATAAATTTGTAGAATATCTTCAGTAAATGAATAATTTTGTAAATTAAATTTTAGAGAAGATATAAAATAATGGCATGTTCATTCTAACCCCTTCTGACATTGCTCTGCCTCTTGTACTAGTATTATGTTGCTGAATGATAAAACTATTGCCACTAAAGCGAATCTTTCCTTCTCAGAAATATCTCTGGAAAATACATGAATCCATTTCTCCAAGCACTTTGTTTCATCAGCAAATATCTTGATAAAATGTCTTGCTATCATAACTCCCTTACTTGTGCAAGGAATAACAGCTGTTGTTCCCAGAGTCAACATCAACAGAATCCTATAAAAAAACAAAAAAACCTAATGCAGAGAAAAGCATACTTCTAGTGAGAATTCAAAAATTCAAATTGATACAAATGGTGTAAAATTCTTCGTCCCAGCAAAGTAAAAGCCACAAATTTCATTTTCGTAAAATTTGATTTTGTCATTCTCTTTTTGAACATGAACTTTCCATTGGGTTTTTTCTACAAATGCATTCCCTTTTATTTCATTGATGGTGGGTCAGTCAGTTTAAAACCCTCCCAGCATTATTACTAAATTTTTGAGCTGAAAGTTTTATGGGTAAGTGCTAAAAAGTTTCCAATTCGATCCACTATCCAGAATCAATATTCTAATGTTTGGTCATTGAAATACTTATTGAGAAAGTAGGTCTGACCCAAAACTTTTCAATGCAAACAAAAACTTTCAAGTTCAGTGTATATGGCCTTTAAAAAACAAAAATTGCAACTTGTTTTTTTACCTTCTAATGCAGTCAAAGGAGGAATCCATTTTACCTTTGTAATTTTTGTCAGAAAACCTGATGCAAAACTTGTTTCACTATCTAAATTATTCGTATAAATCCTGCTTTAACTTTGACTGGATTTATGATTTGTTTTTAGTTATGATGAAACTAACCATTTTCTCTATTAGAAAATATTTCTTAATGGTTCACGGGAGAAGATGCATCACAATTGGGGTATAATTCTTTTTCATATTTCCTCTGCTATTATCAACAGTTTTCTCTTTCTTGTGTCTTTATAGCCAGTCAAAATTTTCAAGGCTTAAACTGGATCACTTCTTTTCCGATATTCTAGACTGTCCTTTGAGTTCTTTCCTTCTGTAGCCATATTGAATATAAGAGATCTTCTGTATTCTTTTGATATTATATTTCTTCCATAATCTTTACTATTGATGTCAATAATTCTCCAATTTGCTACTTTTCTTTCTCTCTAAAATTTTGTACCAAATTCAAGCAACTGTTACCATTCTTCTTTTGATATCAGTGATCTGTCACTTCCACCATTCTTTCCCAAAGTCTTTGAAATGAAAGGTATGCTGAAGGCATCACCTATTCTTCAATGATAACCACTAATAGATACCAGCTATTATATCTTCCTTTCCTGCTTACTATTTCTGTCACATCCAGGGACCTTCTGTGTGCTGCAGTTCCCCCAATGATCTCATTTATTGTATACTGCAGTAGTTTCCTCAACATAAAATTCAAAAGACCTTATCTGATTTGTAAGTTTGAGACATTATTCTTTCTTTTTTTATCTATATTATCAAGACCACTTACCTGTAAATTCATTGAAAAGTGCCTTAATATATATATATATATATATATATATAGGGTATTCAGACAGTAATCCTATTTTTATACAGATTTCATTGAAGATGACTGACAAGTATTGTGATGAAGAATTTTTTTATTTCTCTTGCATACAAGAGATTTCCTTTGTGGATATAGTGGGTGTAAGAACTTTCCAAATGATCTTTGGGTTTAAGCATTTTCAGCTCATTTGTTAGCCATTATGGCAGATGTGTTTGCCTTAATGTTTGTATTTGTGAGAATAATTTTTGAGCAATAAACATACTTTAATTTCCAAGCACAGTCATCATGTTGTGGGTGTTTTCTTTTGCTAAATAAAAAAAAAAAGATTTTCATCACAATTAACTTGTTATGGTTAAGATGTGTGTATATATATATATATATATATATATATATATATATATATATACTCTCACAGTTTTACCTGGTGTAGCTCGGGTGTAAAGAAAGCTTTAAAACTAATCCATGGTCCTGGAGCTCAAACTCTTTGGACGTTGGCACGAAAGACTAAAAAGCAATAGTTGTTTCCAGTTAAAGCAAAACTGTAAACTGAAAGATAAATGAATGAATGTAAGTCAAATTTTGATTTCCTGGCATCAATATCAAATAAGTTTCTTTCGTCGTAAACTGAATTTTGAAGGCTAAATAAGTCCTCTGAGTAAATGGTATCATGGCTGAGACTAAGAACTATAATTATACTTACTTAGAGCCAAACCCGAAGCAAAACTAAAATAAAAGGGCTGAAAAAATAGACATACAGGCAGATAAACAGACACACACACAAACATCTTGACTTTTATATATATATATTATTGATTTTCTGCACTATTGTAAGAACTGCAACCTTGAAACTTCTGAATATCGTTTCTTATGTCTTTGTCTATGAGTGTATCAAATTTGATTAAAATCGGATCACTTCTTCTATAACCCGATTTTTTAGATTTTCGATATTTATCAGGGGTACCTTGACACAAAACTTAGCTAATAACACTTGCAGATGCTTATAGTACAACTGTGTAAATTTTCAAGAAAAAATTTCAGCCATTTCAGGGTCTATAGGTAACGGACACACACACATATGCAGATAAAGTTCCATTTATAAATAAGTTTAGATTTAGATAGATTAGATATAGGTGGTGTGTATGTGTGAGAGTATGTATATATACATGCACTCACACAGTTTAGGTGGCTCCTGTATGATGCTGATGCTGCTCTTGTTGCTCATTCTGCTGCTAACATGCAGTTTATTGTGGCTCATTTTGCTGATGCATGAATTTGCTATAATTAAAATATATGTATATATATATATATATATATTTTATATAAAAAGATATGAAACTTTATATAAAATTGTATCATTAATATCAATATTATTAATATTATTATCATCATTATAATATATATTATTATATAATTTTTATATAAAAAGATCATTTGGTTTTTATGTTATGCTGATCTTGTTGCTCATTACTGCTGGCATGCAGTTTATCGTGGATCATTTTGTTGATGCATGTACTTGCTTTGATTTGACAATCAGCATCGATAAGACTAAGGTGATGTATACATCTACACCTATTGAGGTCTATGTAGAGCCTGACATTTTTGTTGGTGGGAAAAGGCTTGAAGTTGTCAAGCATTTTGTCTGCCTGGGCAGTGGCTTCTCAAATGATGGCTCTCTAGATGTTGAAATCAGAAAAAGGATCAGCAAGCCATCAGGTTCTTTTGGCAAGCTAGAAAACAGGGTTTAGTTTGATGGTGATCACACTAAGAACCAAACTTTCTGTATATGAAACCTGTGTGTTGTCCACTTTTTTGTATGGTTCAGAGACTTGGACTCTGTATCGGTCGCAAATCAAGCTGCTTGAAAGAGTTCACCAACATTGTCTCAGCCACATTCTTTGGATCAATTGGGAGAGTCACACCCCTGACACTGCTGTCTTGTCCAAGGCGAACACAGTAAGCATATTGTCAATGGTGATGAGAAGTCGGATGCGTTAGGCTGGCCACTTGGTATGAATGGACAACTCCAGGCTCACTAAACAGCTGTTCTACGGTGAAATGTTATCTGGAGAAGGACCTTAGTGTAGGCCATGAAAAAGGTTCAAGGACAATGTTAAGGAGAACCTGTAGCATATGGGGATTGCTGAAGACAGCTAGGAAGTATTGACTGTTGATCGTGAACATTGGAGGGGTTTGAATTTCGGAAGTGCCAAGTTGTATGAGGAGAATTGAGTTTCTCATGCTAAACTTAGGAGAATCTGCAGGAGGCATGAAACTTTGCCATCTGATTGTGGCCCTGTTTATATTTGTGAGGTGTGTGGCTGTTCTCTGTTGTCTAAGGCAGGATTGGTGAATCATAAAGTCTCATCAGACCACAAAACCCAGAATCATTCCTGTTGCTCTTTTTGCTGATCCCACTACTGAATACTCTATTTACTCATGTCAATCCTGCCCTGAAATTTGTAAGTCAAGTCATCTGGTGGACTCAAGCCAAACCTCAGGATTCATGGGGATGACATTCCTGCTGTTGCTGCCCTAGGGATTTACTTGGAATGCTACACAAACAATGCAGGGCTTAAGAGCCATTTAAGATCGAGCAACATTGATGAGCAGACAGAAGTGGTGAATGAGGGAATGCCACTCATCTGACAAGACAGAGCAATCATCATATATATATGTGTGTGTGTGTGTATGTGTTCTGAAGAAGATTCAGTATGAAGACGCTTAGCAAATTTTAAATGCTGTCATACTTTTGTAACCTGTTTTATTAATAAGATATGATCCTTCTTTTTTTTTTTAAAGTTTATTATATAGGTATGTGTATGTATATATACATATATACAAACACAAAGGTGTGTGTGTATATATATATGTATATATATATATATATATACATACATATATATATATATATATATATATATATACATAATATATATATATATATATATATATATATATATATATTTTTTTTTTTTTTTTTCTTTGTTTTTCTTTAATCCGAAGTGGAAGAGTAGGAAGGTAAATTCCAAGAACCTGATCCTAATTAATATTAAAAAATTTTTTTATATTAAAAAATAATGCAGTGGAGAGCTAAATGTATTTAAGAATACAGAGCCAATATAAATTAGAGAAAATTTTCAAAATTTAAAGGTGTCTGATGCACATTTCTACATGAGATCTCTAACAGAGATTCCATGTCACCTCAGCAACATTGTTCTGTTCTAAATAGAGAAGGCCCTGGGGTAAAGGGGGAGGGGCACAGTTAACAACAAGAATTGAGAGTTCCCTTAAGGTCAGGGAAGTGGGAGAAAGACCAGGTATCAAATATCAAATGGTAGAGGCTAGTGAATGTTTACAGGGGTTTGAAACAGTATATTTAGGAGGGGAAGGAATAGATTTAAATGTAAGATCTTAAAAATTTTTAATCAAGTTTATCCATTACAGGAAGACATGAATTTAAAATTATTACTGAAATATATATATATATATGCGTGTGTGTGTGTGTGTTAACAAAGGAAAAAAGGGGGTTTAGTAAAGGAATCCATATTTTATAAAGATAGACAACTAAAGGAGTTAAATTACTTTTTTAAGGTTAAGATTTTGAGCTGTTTGAAGAGGTGTATTTAGTGGGGAAGGAATGGGTTTAAATATAAGATCTTAAAAATTTTTAATTAAGTTTATTTAATTAATCTTTTTAGGTAGATGCTAGCTAAATGCCAATTACAGGAAGTTATAAGTTTAAAAATTATTAGAGAAAAATATATATATATATATATGTGTTAACCAAGGAAAAAAGGGGTTTAGTAAAAGAATCCATATTTTACAAAGATAAGCAATTAAAGAAGATTGGGATAGGAAGGTAGGGTGGTTAAAATACTTTTTTAAGGTTAACGTTAAAGTAAAATTAAGATTAAAATTTAAATTGAATCTATTTAATTTATATTCTAACATCTAGCAAACGGGGATTTAAATTCTAAAATTAAGTATTCAAAAAATTTGCCTTGTGGCGGCACTTACTGATAAATTCCCTTCTAAGATTCAGTAGCCAGTGTTGGTGGGGGTATTTTAACATTGAAATTTTTTCCAGTAAACATAGACAGCACCTTATATTTCAGCGAGAATTTGAAAACAAAGACTTGATACACACAGGCACTCCTTTACTAATCCTAATTTAAGGTATCAGACAGCCATCTCTTGAAATAATGGGAATTGAAAGAGAATTACCTAAATCCACAGATAAAGTTGAAGCTGATAGGCAAGGCACGTACATCTGATAGCTGAGGCAATAGATGTAAACTATATTTAACAGAAAAAAATTAAGATTTTAAAGTTTGTACTTCTAAATAAATGTAAAGAAATCATTAGTATGTGTCATCACTCAAATAAATTTAAGTTTCAATCATTATCTCCTTCTTCCATTTGTTTGCAGTAGAATTTGTCTTTTACATTAATTAGATTTTAAAATTTAGTGAATCTGTCACCTTTTTCATCCTACCTACCACTACTAACCCAATGGTCAAGCCACATGCCTCCCACTACCAAAAGGGAATTTACTACTAAGATTTCCCTGGCTTAAACCTATAGTAACCAACATTCCCACCCCTTCCTTTACTATTCCCTGCTTCTAGCATTAGAATTTTTCCCCATTCTTTCATTAAACAGGGTTGACAATGCATGTTTTGAACTGATATGTTGAAATAACTGTTCCCATTTTAAATATTATCTAAATTTACAAATAAATAAAAAAATACATATATATATATATATATATATATATAAATAAAAAATACATATATATATATATATATATATATAAATAAAAAAATACATATATATATATATATAAACACTTCATACTTATCAGTGCTCTATCTCCACCCCAATATTGAGCATTTTATGATAAAAAAAACCTTCTTGCCAAAATACTTTTTATCAGTAAAACAACTAAAAAAACAACAACCTTGGCGCTAAACATTATCACAATTAAACAATATATATATATATATATTAACTTTAAAAGCAATTTAAAAAGGAAAAAAGGACTGACAAAGTTTATCTGTTTAATTTTTTTATCTTTCTACAATTTTTGAGTATTGTACTGAAAGTTTTGGATAAACTGTCCAAAGCTCATATTTTGTTATTTTTGATCAAGTATATTCAGCTTTCACAGTTATTATCAAGAACCAATGTGGGATCTATGTGGTAGTTAGAATTCTTTTGTCTGCATTTTGGTATTCTTTGGACTTTGAAAATGGTCTAGTGTGACATAATTTGTAATAGCTATGCCACATAAAATGAATGCGATTTATTTTTTTTATTTCATTTTGTATTTTAATTTTGTTTTATAATACTGGTAAAATATGTGTGCATATTAATTATGTCATTTGCACTTTAAGATACCTTCTGTCGTGATGGTTATATTATTAAATATGAGCTGTTTATTTTATATAATAATAACTTCTAGAGTTTTGAGTCTTTCTTTGCATTGAATGCTGTCGAATATTTTGGGTGTTATTTACTAGTATTTGTCTTATGTTGATAATTGTACTTTGGTTGGTCATGATGTGGTGGTCAATATGTATGTATTGCAATGAATTTCAACAGGTGACAGGTCAATCTGTGAGTAGATGAGGTGCACATGTGCCTGATGTAAGTATTTAATGTTGTTTTTTAATTGTTGGTGTTGGAGATGCAATCTTCCAGGAGGCAAGAATACTTTTTTTTTTTTTTTTAATCGTATCACCCCAAGCAAGGCGGTAACGCCACTGATGTGCAGGGGGCTACGTAATAGTGTAAAGATTAGGAGAGAGAAAGCCGGAAACCACATCCTAAACAGGGAACAAGGGATGAGCCTCTTAACCTGTTCAATAGGCGTGGGTGGAGTGTGAACCGTAGACAACATTGTTTTTACACAGAGGTATTAATAAGGCCCAGTCATAATTAAGATAGATCTTTTAAACTTTTTTAGAAATCTCAGGTGTTAGGATCATTGAGTGATATGTACTGGTGAATTATGTCTTGAATTGCTTTGAATGAATTTGGTTACAACAGAATAAATTAATGATTTATTTACTTTTGTTTACATCAGAATGGGGTCTGGCATGACTTTTTTTCTAAAGTTTGTTAAGACTAATTTCATTTACTTGTTGATAATGTGGTAGGAAAATTATTGTATGTGGATTATTCTTCAGTGTACCACAATCCTTCATGACATAGGCAATCATGGCTATTTCTAGCAAATATCTATTTCTTGTAACTCTTAGAAGTTTTTTTCCCTTTGCTAAGTTTCTCTACTCATTCCATCATTCATTTACACAAGTTCGTCAGGTAAGTGGCTCACTGCCTTCTCAGCTCTCTTGCCCCCAGTATGCCCTGTGGGGGTTAACTTTTCCAAGTCCTTTTTCGTCATTATATGTTCAAGGAATTTCAGCTGCATTTTCCTGATTCTGAGTATAAGTGTTCTTTTTTTGCCATTTTCTTTAAGATTTCTTGTTTGCTTCTTTGCTCACTTCATAGAATTTTCAGTATTGTTCTGTAGAACCATATTTCTGATGCCTCTAGTTTTCCCCCCACCTCAACCATGGGAAATTGACTAACATTCATTGCTATATAAGAGGATGGATGGAATACCAAAGATAAATATATAAATTAAAGCAACTTTATCTCAACTTCTCTCTTCCCCCAAATGAAATAAACAAAAATAATACAAAAAAATATATAAACTCTAACTCAAACCTTCTCAGCAGTGTCTACATTCTCACAAAAAAAAGAAAAAAAAAGAGAGGAAAAAAGTCTAAAAAGAATACTGAACAATATTTGCAGACAAATTCAAGGTTTAGTTGAATTAATTTCATATAAATTGTTTTAAGAGAGACAGCAGTAAAGTATCATGAAGGCAAAGGGTGAAGCCCATTTGTTTAAGGCGGGTGGCCTAAATTAGATGAATGCACACAGTCGCCACTCAGAGTTTTACTTCCATTTTCAACAACCATGGTCATTTCTTTTCTTTTTTATTTACTCTTCATTATTCTATTTTGTTTATTGTCTTACGAATTTTTTTATTCTGTTTTTGTTTGTTTTGCTTAATTTCTGTCAGTTGTGCATTGAACCAAATGATAGGTAAGGGTTGTAGGGGTAGAAAAATTGTTATAGCTACCCACTGGAAGACTGTCATTCTATTATTGCTAGGGAAAATCAAAACTGACACTGGACCTCTGTCTGAACCAGTATTTAGATTCCAATCGTATCGATCCAGTTCTGGAGAACTGTAGACACCGGCTACAACAATGTGTGGTTTGCTGGGCACCACTTGCATATTGTAATGGTCAAGTGGTTATCACTTGACTGACCACTCTGTTTCTTTTTCTACTCATTTTAATTTGCCCATCACATCTTTTTTGTTTTCTATATTTTTGTCTTTTTCTCTTTGTACAAGTATTTTTTCACCCCTCTTTCATGTTATATTTGTTCTGTTGTTATTTTTATACACTTTCTCATTTGCATATTTCTTTGTTTTTTTTTCTTTCTTTTTTAACATTTCATAGTATTTTTTTTAAACAACTCTCTATCTTAGCTCTTTTTATTTCCTCTTTTTCACTGGTATCTTTTTTTTTTCTTCTTTACATTTTTCTCTTACCATCTCATTTTTTATGATTCTCTCTTTTTATCCTCTCTTTCTTACTCTCTTGCTGATCTTGTTTAGTGGAAAGATTATATTGAATCAATCACTAGGTCTACTCTTAGGAAAGTTGGTTCACTGTACCATGCTTAACAATTTTTTTTCCAGAATGTATCTTTCACATTTATAAGTCTACCATTCATTCATGCATTAAATATTTCGGCCACATCTTGTCTGGTACTTCTGCTATGTATTCAAGATTGTTGATAAAATACAAAGAATATGCAATATTACTGATCATGACCTGGCATCACAGCTTTTGTCACTTATTTGTATTTTTTTATATAGGTATTTTTATGGGAAGGGTTCTGTTGAAATTTTTTATTTGTATCTAAATTTTATAAATTTAAGCATATTACAAGATCCCTACATTTTAAAATTGTAATATCTAGATGTAATTTTAAGTTCTATGCTAACAGTTTCTTCTCTTGCATTTCTTATTTATGGAACTCTCTTCCAGTTTCTTGCTTTCCAGTCAATTTGATCTTTAAAATTTTAGATGCAATGCCAATAGTTATCTTCTATCTTAATTCTTATTGTTTTCACTCCTTAATAGTATATTTTTCTTATATTCTCTAACACTCAGTAATCCCTTGTTTCTTAGTGGCTGTATTGCCTTGCTGGGGATGAATGATTTTAAAAAAAAAAAGAAACTTAAAATTACAGTTATTTTCATCTTTTTGAAACCTATTATTATTGCTGTTACCATCTTGATATGATTTAGAGCTGTTATTGTTTGTAACCATTAATACCACAAAGAACATTCTGGCATCATGTTAAACATTATTTTCACTGTCTTCACAAACATTATTATCATTATCACCAACATCTTTATTTCACCATTGACCTTCTTTTATTTCTATTTTATTCTTTTAATACATATTTTTTGTTCACTTTTTTTCTTTGATCTTTCACTTTCTGTTTCCTCTTTGGTCTTTTACAAATTCACCTTACTCTCTTATTTTTTTTCATTTTTTTTCCTCTATTCATTCCTTCATCTACCTTACCCACACTTCAGTTTCATATTCCCTTCACTATTTTGCCTCCTCTTTTTTCTTTCTTCATTAACACATTTTTCCCCAATCATCACTATTCTCAAGTACACATCTGAAACAAAAATACTTACAATATCTTGTAATCAGAAAAACACCCAACAGTTTACTCAAGCAAATTCAGATTTGTGGAAAATAAAAGAAAAACAAAATGACAAATATTGTATTAATTTTGAAGCAGAAAATTTATAAAGATTTTTTTCACTTGATTAAATAAAAAAAAAGAAATTCATTGACCTGGTTATATTTATTGCACAAAACTTAATATCAAGTTTGTGAAAATATGATCTAAACAAAACATTTAAGATTATCCACCCATCAGAGACGCATATCTAGACAGTACTCTGGGACCCACAGAGTTTCAATAGCTTTTCATCAGACAGTATGCCTTATCTGGTCGGATGACTTTGTAGCTACAGTGCCTCATCTGTATAAATTGCTGTGATTGGCTCCTTCATCGTTTGTGAACAGTGGTCATCCAATTAAAATGTTCCCTGGGTTCTTCTGTTTATAAAATATAAAATAAATTCATATAAAATACTGCGACAAGAAAATCTGTATTTTATTTTATGTAACATGCCCTCATTGTTTGTCCAAACATTTTTAAGAATAAATTATATCATAAATATGATACTATTAATATATATATATATATATATATATATATATATACACACACCAAACAAAAAACAAGATGACAAGAGAAGAAAGCAAAAGTAGGAAAAAAAAATGGAACAACCAGATAATACAACAATCGATTCACAGAAAAAAATCACACACCAAGCCTACAAAATAATATAACACATCACTCAATAAATCCCAGTTTTAACTAATAAAACAACAACTTTTAGGCAAAATTCGACTTTATTCGTCAACATAGTATCGGCCTATTTCAGGCGAATCATCATCATCTTCCGTCTTTATCGTACAGAAGATTTGTGTAAAATCTTCTGTACAATAAAGATGGAAGTTGATGATGGTTCACCTGAGATAGGCCTATCCTTCCGATTTACTATGAAACAACGTCTGCCTTAATTTTTTCTTTCATATTTATTTATGTATGTATGTGTGTGTGTGTGTAACTTCTAGTATATTTTGAAGATTTATTATTTAATATGTTTTGGCAGATTTTCTGTTATCAATGTGGGATATTTCAAAACAATAATGATAAAAAAAAAATTAAATACATAGGGATACTGAATTAAATTGGCTCAGCTGTATTTCCAAATATGTTGTGCACAAAACATTTCTTTTTTCATCTTTACATATTTTAAAGTTAAAAAAATTTTTAATTTCAATAAATACATTTTTAAATATATTTTAAATATTCAGTGTTTTCCCCTTGGTGAATAATTATATTTTCTTACAATGTACATAAGCAAAATTCCATCAATACAAAGATTACTGTAGTATGATGAAGTCTGTTTAGAGGTTGAAATGTATTATACTGAATTTTTCCATTTTTGTCTTTGAATATTTTAACTTTGTTTAGATATATAGATATTTATAAATTATATTCTCTCATATTCATATATATTTATGTTAAATTAAAACACACACACACACACATATATATAATAGAAATATATTTTCAATGTATGCTATATTTATGAGTAAAAGTGTTCCATCCCAGAGACAGACTGTATTGACATTGAGGTCAACACCGAGCACCTACAATTTTAATTAACTAATATTCTCTTCACGTGGTGTCATTTTTATTGAAATATATATATACGCTACTGGCCATAATTATTAAGCCACTCCAGTTTTTTTTAAAAATATATTTTATACTATTTTTTAGTATTTAATGCCAAGTGAATAATTGTAAATGAAAATAGAATTGTTCTTTTGTTAATACTGCACAATAAGATGTGCATCAAATGAATTTATAAATATTTAATAATTACCTCTATTTGCAGTTTTATTAATGAAAGTATGAAGAAAATTTAGAGTGATTCGGACGAGTTCATTTTTGTTTCCTTGCCTTGTAAAATTTTGCAAAGTAATAATAAGAAAAGAACCATTCTATTTTCATTTAGAATTATCCACTTAAAGATAGTATGAAAAACATTGTTTCTTTTAAAAAAACTAGGGTGGCCTAATAATTATGGCCGGTAGTGTATGTACATATAATATGAGAGTGTTCATGTGTACATTGATGTGCAAAAGTTATGACATAACAGTATACATAGGTAATGGTAGGTAGCACTATTGTACCTTATGGTTACAGAAATACTCAAACCTATATCAGTAGTCTCCTGATATTTTATAAGTCATTGTGAATGCTGGGTTGGCTGCTCATGACAAAACATAAATGGGCGGGGGGAGTGAGAAAGTCATTTGTGTGAAAGTGAATGTAACTGATTAGCCTAAAATTTGAAGTTGGCTCACCAGCTCCAATTTCTGTGCTGATAGATACAACACTTGCTATACTACTAGCCTGCACAGCCTAAAAGTTGAAAAACAGTTTGCCTTTTTGCATAGTTTGTGTTTAATAAACTAAATTTGTTTGATGTATGTTTTGATCACAGTATGTTAATATTGAATAGTTTTTTTAGTCATTTAAATGAGCCATTGAAATATTTTTCAATTACCATATTTCATACTATATTAGACTTGCACTTATAAAATAAAATATCTGTAAAAATATCACCAAATTTTATATGGGAATTTGAGGTATATGATAAAACACTAATTCTCAAGAATATTTTTTTATATTTCATTCTGAAATAGGTAAGGTGGGTTTTATATAGATATTGTCTCTAGTTTTGTTTATTACTCAAAACATTAAAAATTTCTGATGTTACAGATCAATAAATACCTGTGCATAATAAATGAAATTACAGTTGAAATCAAAATGTTTCATCAAGTAGAACAATATCTTATGTACTGAAATATTAGATTGTAACTCATGCAGTGTTTGAATTGTAATGATTCATGAGTTAATGTGATTAAGATGAAATTGAGTAGGTGTGTATTTTATTCTGTCATTTATTATTGTAAATCTGGTTATTTTCCTGTTCTTCTGCATTTTTCATGTAGTGTGTTCATTATAGGCTTTGTTTTTTACCCTTGAAAATATGTTATCTGTGAAGCAAAAGCAGCTATTCTTTATATTTGAGTTTAAATTGGGACAAATGTTGCTGAAGCAACATGAAACATAAATTTGGTAAGGGCAAAAGAAACTGCTAATGAGCAAACAATACAAGGGTGCATTCACAAATTGCACTCTGGAGAGAAGAATATTTAAAATTAGCCCTGAGGAAAACCTGCAAGCATTACCAAAGATAGCCAGTGGAGAAAAAATTGTGACATATCGAATAATATTTCAGTTCTTTCATCAAACCTTAGAATTTCTCCTCTGTTTCTTATCATTTAGTTGAGAAAAGAAATTTATATACATATATATATATATAGAAAGATTGTGTAAGAAATAACAGGAATGATAATAGCCAATTTCTGAAATGTATCATTACTTGAGATGAAAAATGAATTCTTTTCACATCTTTTGATTAAAAAGAATGTTATTTTTGTTTTAAAAAACAATGTTTTACTTTTCCATTCTAAAATCCAATATTTCATGCAGTACAACCTAAAATATTATCAGATGAAAAAAAAAAATGAAAAAATTACTTTTGTGACATTTATAATGTTTATCATCTGAGGATCTTAAATTCTGGGCTGCTAAAAAAAAATAGGGTAAATTATTTTAATAGTTTACAAAAGACAGGAAGTGCTTATTTAAATTTTTGCAAATCTACTCAAGTGTAAAAGCATTAGAAGAGCAACATTTTTTCTAATTATTAATTACCTTCCAAGAACTGAAAAGTTCTCAGCCTGACTAAGAAAACCTTGAGAAACAATTTTTGACATTCAGATTTTTGGAAGTGGGTCAGTCTGAAAACTTTTCAGTATCCCCCTGGTAGTCAAGGATTTATAAAACTAGACATCTTCTTGGAGAACTGAAATACAGCAAGCATGCACTACATATCTGTACTCTAGACATAACAGGAGAGAACTGACATGATGCAAAAATTTTTCACATATATATTGGAAGAAGGTATCACTTACTATTTAAAATTTTTTGTCAACATAGCATTAATTTTGGTAGAAAAACATAAATAAAAAAGACATAAATTTGTGGAGTTGAGTTACTATTGGGAAATAACTGAAATTCAGGTATCCAAAAAAAGGTATAGTGTGTAGAACAAGAACAATCGATCATGGTGGATGAAATAAAGTGTTCGGTTTGAAATTCTAACATATATCACCTGAAGAAGGCTGGAACATACAATCGTCAAAACGTGAATATGACAACAAAGATGAGGACAACAGTTCAAACAATGTAAAAAGTGTAAATAGTTACAATACCTCATCTCAGAAACATAGGTAGAAGGAAAAATAACATTGAATGCTTTTTGTTTGTATTTCATATATAATTTTTGCTTAAGTTTTACTGCCATTCTTCTTAGAAAAAATTTGATAGAAACCACATTTGTGTTCAAAATATTTTTCATGTCTTTTTCTAATTCAAATATTGTTAGTGTGGATGAGAAAGACAATATATCTAAATGCATATTATTCTCAGCTTGCAGTTATCTTTATTATTCTCTAATTGCATGTATAACCATTTCAGTTTTCTACTTTAGATCAGAGTATAGTACCTGACTATTTCTAAGCTTTTCTCAGATGGAATCCATTACTCTTTTTGACTAAATCACCCACTTAAAATTAGGTGGGAAAGTCAAGGGAGATAAATAGGGGTAGAAGAGTTTTAGAGGAGAAAAGACTGGGTGTAAGAAAGCAACAAAAAAAGAAAAGAAAACCAGGTGAAAGAAAAAAATAACTATATATACAATGTAGGGAAGCAAAACTAAGTTTATTAATACAAAAAGATATAAATGAAATGCATCTGTAACATCAAAACAAATAATTTATTCTACATGACTTCAATTATTTTTTATTACAGCCTCAATACAGCTCAAAATTTCACAAGACTTACCCACTTACTTGTTGGACATCTCTGTCTACTTCTTTTTTTTGGCTACTCTGAGGGTATTGATATTAGTAGGTCTTGCTATTATATTGTCTGTGGGTTCAGGTCCAAGTTGGAGGCGGACCAGAAATCCACAAAACTAACTTTGCAAAACTTCTTTCATATATATATAAAGACAGAAAATCTAAGCAAGAGCCAAGAACTGACTACGGTTTCGCCTAACGGCTTGTCAGGGTATTTTCTGTTAGGTGAAACCGTGGTCGGTTCTTGGCTCTTACTTAGATTTTTAGTGTTAGGGTTTTTGTCTTGGTGGGGGGTTCTTACAAGTGCTTGATTTTTTGTTCATGTACTTCGTTTGTTTATTTTTTTGCTTCTCCTTATTTTCCCTCCGAGTTTGTTCTTGGTGGGTTATACAAGACGATTTAATACTAGGTATATTGTTGTTGCTATAGTTAATATTATTATTATTATATATATATATATATATATATAAGTGAAAGACAGTAAGACAGTAAACCACTTCTTTCAAAGGCATGAAACAACAAAAAAGTGCTAGTATGTTAAGGAGAAAGTAGAGTGAAAATATACTCACTGAATTTATATATACACATGAGCATGCGTGTGTACTATATGTGTTTGTATGTATATATGTATGCATATGTGTGTGTGTGGGGTGTGGCAGAAAGGATAGCAACTCAGAATAAAAATTCAGAGAGCTGAATTTAAATTCCAGTAAAGTCTGTTACATTTGATTTTATGTGAAAATGACTGTAGATTAAATTGTAGGGCAAACTGTACTCTTTAGCCTTGGCTGGCAACCAGTCTTGGAGAGTGACTATTTTTCATTCAAAACCAGTTTAAAATGTACTTGCTGCAAAAACCACTGTACTAATGTCTAGTCTGTTGAAAGATGTAGCCTTATAGTCCACAGTAGAGTTTTTAGGAGTTGAGTGATAGATGTATATAGCAGTCTAATAATGGATAATCAAATAACAGAATGGAAAAATCCTATGTTACATGTTTTGTCCTTCGGAATAACATCTTCAGGCTATTAGATTTTTCTTGTTTTGTCATCCATATCTATATAAATATATATTCAAACAAGCTTAATTAAAAATAACTGACAAGGTTTATATATTTAAATTTTGTATTGTATTTTCCCAATTTTCAAATCAATAAATTGCCTTCTTTTCATGCAGCCTCATTTACAATAACCATTACACATGAGAGCACCGTAGACAACTTAAAACTTTCAGCTTTCCCAAAGAATGCCACAGATATAGACAAAGGAATTTTAACTACTGCACAAATGTCACATTGGTCCTTGGAAATAATGGCAACAATTGAAAATACATGGAAAAAAACAGTAAGAAAATATGTACTTTGTACACTTTATCCACAACTTTGTACTCAAAACTCAACATCTTTTTTGAAAATTGGAAAAAGATAATAAAAATTAAACAGATTGAGCTTAACAGTTCTTTTCAATCAAACTTGTTTGGATGAATTCACATGAAAAATGGTGTGTCAAAGGATGCTTTTACTTGTGACACCCACTTTTACAGCTTACTTCCTCAATTATCTTTATTGTTTTTAAAAAAAACTATTTTTACAATTTTAATAACAAAAAAAAAACTTACACATTATTTAGTTGTTAGATTATTTATTGACAGGATTATAAAAATATGTCAACCAATAACAATGCAATATTTATCATTTACCATTTTATGAAGAAAAATGGAAACAAATCTTTTTATTCAAAAATATCTATAAACTTTAGAAGTATCGAGGCAGCAAATAACTTTAAAACTTTAGAAGAAGAACATTTAAATAAACAAATTTTTTTCTCATTAATTTGTCCCTTAGATTATCACAAAGGTTAAGCATAGTTTTCTGGTTGGATATCAAAAGATAAAGAAAGAATGAATGTCCATTCAGGATGAAAAAATGAAAACATTGCATGTTATTATTTTTTTAAAGATAGTCTAGTCTAGGGTTAACCATCATCTACTTCACATATTCCTATATACTGTGCCTCTTACTTTGTAACCCTATACCTCGAGTCGCTCTTGGTAGTCCTTCAAGTCTGGGGTTGACCATCATCTTCTTCACATATCCCCATACATTGTACCTCTTACTCTGTAACCCTATAATTTAAGGATACACAAACAAAATATCTTTTGCTTGTCCATTTTGGATGTACGCTATCATGGCTCTTTACAATTTCGTATTCTTTGTAGCACTTAATAAATTTTGTCTTTTTGCTATCCATCCTAATCCTTGTTCTGCCAACCATTTCTCCCAGCTTATTAGGTCGGTGATACACTACTTTACCCTGTCCTTTTAATATGCCCTGTGAATGTCACATTTTCCAAAACCTCTTTCCTCATTATGTTTGTTAGAAATTTCAGTTATTTTTCTGATGTTATGTTCTCTTTGTTTCCACTTTCCTTAAAACTACATTGTTGCTCATATGTTCTGTCCATGATATATTTTCCACATTCTTCTGTAGAACCACATTTCTCTTGTCTCAAGCTACTTATTCATCTGTAAGCATTCACTGCCATGTAGAAAACCTGGTATTGCATAACAGTTTAATACTGTTTTCTTTGTGTTTAACAAAATGTTACTGTTTCTTAATACTAAACTTAGCTTTTGAAAGGCATTTTTCACTATTCCATTTTCTGTTTGCTGTTAAAATACTTCCTAGATATAACACTGCCAAAATGATTTTCATTGTTAATAAAAAGCAGTGATCTAGCTGCTTTCAAAGACTATTGTAATTCAGTTGGACATTTCTACTGTTTTCTTCTATAGCTAAGTACATACTCATAAAAGTATAAATGACACTTTGTGAAAATTTGGGATCATTTTTAAAATCAAATTCACCTCATGCCAAGCAGTAAAGCTTCTATGACACAAAGGGCTACTGAGTGTGAAAGAATTAGAAAGCACATTAAGTAGCAAGCACAATAGAACAGTAATTAGAAAGACAATAGATAATGATAGATATTGCATTTAAATTTTTGAAGTTGGCTGAAAACATGAAGCCAGAAGGGTTGTTTTACATTTGAGAAGTTTAAGAAAAGAAACTGATAGCATAGAACTTACAGTTACATCTAGTCAATTTAAAAAGTAAATTGATGAGACTTTGTTGCTCGTCTAATACTGCACTTAAATTCATAAAATATAGGTAACATAGCAAAAAGCTCATCTGACCAATTACCATGAAAATATTTATAGAAAATGCACAGGAAATAACTTTGTAGCAGTGGGAAAGTGACTAAAGCCAATTGCTAAGTCAGTACCAATAATATTGCAGATTCTTTTTTAGATTTTATCAAGAATCTGTAAATATGTAGCAAGAGCACTGGATCATATGTGGCAGAAACATTTAAAGCATGTATGAATGGTAGACTTATAAATATGTAAGATAGATTTTGCAGAGAAAAATTGTCTTGCACGACACAGTGAACCAACTTTCCTGGCAGCAGACCTAGCAATTGATTCAATATAATCTTTCTCACTTTATGTCAGCTGAGAATGTTAACCTAAGAAGGCACACACTCCACCCACGTCTCCGGTTCACACTCCACCCACGTCTATTGAACAGATGAAGAGGCTCATCCCTTGTTTCCTATTTAGGATGTAGTTTCCGGTTTTTCTCTTTTCCAATCTTTTCATTCTTCTTTTATTTTATTTTATTTTTTTTTTTTTAAATATTTTTACAATTTTAATAAAAAAAAAAACTTACACATTATTTAGTTGTTAGATTATTTATTGACAGGATTATAAAAATATATCAACCAATAACAATGCAATATTTATCATTTACCATTTTATGAAGAAAAATGGAAACAAATCTTTTTATTCAAAAATGTCTATAAACTTTAGAAGTATTGAGGCAGCAAATAACTTTAAAACTTTAGAAGAAGAACATTTAAATAAACAAATTTTTTTCTCAGATTAATTTGTACCTTAGATTATCACAAAGGTTAAGCATAGTTTTCTGGTTGGATATCAAAAGATAAAGAAAGAATGAATGTCCATTCAGGATGAAAAAATGAAAACATGGCAGTGAATGCTTACAGACAAGAGAAATGTGGTTCTACAGAAGAATGTGGAAAATATATCATGGACAGAACATATGAGCAACAATGTAGTTTTAAGGAAAGTGGAAACAAAGAGAACATAACATCAGAAAAATAACTGAAATTTCTAACAAACATAATGAGGAAAGAGGTTTTGGAAAATGTGACATTCACAGGGCATATTAAAAGGACAGGGTAAAGTAGTGTATCACCGACCTAATAAGCTGGGAGAAATGGTTGGCAGAACAAGGATTAGGATGGATAGCAAAAAGACAAAATTTATTAAGTGCTACAAAGAATACGAAATTGTAAAGAGCCATGATAGCGTACATCCAAAATGGACAAGCAAAAGATATTTTGTTTGTGTATCCTTAAATTATAGGGTTACAGAGTAAGAGGTACAATGTATGGGGATATGTGAAGAAGATGATGGTCAACCCCAGACTTGAAGGACTACCAAGAGTGACTCGAGGTATAGGGTTACAAAGTAAGAGGCACTATATAGGAATATGTGAAGTAGATGATGGTTAACCCTAGACTAGACTATCTTTAAAAAAATAATAACATGCAATGTTTTTCAATTGGAGTAGATAGACTAAACTATTGCCTGGTTCACACTCCACCCACGTCTATTGAACAGGTGAAGAGGCTCATCCCTTGTTTCCTGTTTCGGATGTGGTTTCCGGTTTTTCTCTTTTCCAATCTTTTCAGTCTTACATAGCCCCCTGCGCATCAGTGGCGTTTCGCCTTTGCTTGGGGTGATATGATTAAAAAAAAAAAAATAACAAGTTGTTCTCTTAGAGGTTAGCATCAGCCATGCTGATGGAAGGTAGAAAGTGATTATTTTCCAATAATCACCTTTCTCAGGTGATTATTAGAAAACTGTTTTCACAAGATTTTGATTTTTGATTTAGGGGACTCTTTCTTGTAAATAGTCATTTTTTGTTTCATTTTCAGCATCTTAAGGTAAACTGTAAATTTTGATTGGCTCAGAGATGAAGATTCTCATGAACAAAAATGAGTTTTTAATTTAATTCACATAAAAGCCATAAATATTTAATTCTGTTTCCTAATATTTTTGGTTAACAGAAAAATTACCTAATCTTCTATAAAAGGAAATAAAATCTATTGAACATGTCAGTTCTTCTTATTTATTTTCTCCTGTTGAATCTCAGAACTTTTAAAACTTTACAACTGTTGTTAATCATTGATTTCTTCCATGAATAATTTGGACAAGTATCCTCATCTTTGTAGTTTCAAATGTAACATCTCATTTAGTTGACTTTTTGTTCTACCTTCGGTGTTTGGTGTCTTTTATCAAAAAAGAAAAAAAATGAAACCTCATTTCTCACAAAATTAAAAAAATATTTTATATAGAGATTAATCTTTCTCATTTTGATTACTGATTTTCCTTTTTTATGTGTTAGATATGGGTGATTATGACTCTCTACATTTTCTTATTCTTTGTTTCTCTGTCCAAACCACTGTTAGACAGCTTCCCTCTTGCCTTCAATTTGTGATGTGAGTGTCAGCATCTCCAAGCTCTTTTACCTCATTATGTAAACTAGACATTTCAACTATCTTTTTCTGATACTATATATAAATCTCCATTTTGTTACTATTTTTCCTTAAAACTTCCTCATTATTCACATGTTTACTCTATAGTGTTTTCATTATTTTTCTATAGAATCACATTTCTGTTGCCTCAAGTCTCTTCTTCGTCTCTGTGGTGAATGTCCAGCATTCACTGTCATAGAACAAAACTGATATTGCATAAGAATTCAGCTTTTTTTTCTTTGTTTCTAATGGAAATTTTCCTGGTATCTTTCACTGATTACTGAAATTTTTTAAAAATGGTAAAAACTACCATATGGTACATATACTTGAGGAAAGTTGGAGAGCTCATTGGCCAAAATATAATGACTGAAACATTAAAGATGAGACTACTAGTCTGAATAATTCATCAAAATATTTTTCTTATATCTTTATTTATAGCAATAATTATGATGTTCCACTGAACTCCAACCATGAATCGGATTTGCATATGTATGGATATATTGATGGTGTTGAGGAGCCATGATAAAGATACAAATGATCATTACAGATGTAATAAAAACATTGTTTGACCATTGACTTTGATTCTTTTTGCCAGCTTCAGGAAAATAGTAGCTTAAATAAAAATCAACATTACTAGTAGCTCATTGTCAACACTTTGTATTCCTAGAGGTTGAACTTTGTATATTATTGCCACAAGTCCAATGATCTTTCCCTCTTATCTGTTCTCCACCACAGACCAATCAATATCATGAAATCAATTATTGATATTGATTATGATTCAAAATTTGATTTCTCTGTGCAGATGCATATACAGTACACAACTATAAGGTTTTGATAGTGGTAACTTATAGTCTATTCAAAGATTTTACAAGCAGAGCTGTGGAGTCCGAGATTAAATCAAAGCAGAAAGTAATTTGGAGCAGGACAACTTGGTCAAAATGTATTGTTTCAAAGTTCAGCTTCAAAATAAAACTTTATAATCTAACAAAACTAACATTATAATCTTAAAATATAATGGTTTATTTATATATGGATCAACACTTTTGTCTAGTTTCAGACTGTGTCTTCAGTCTTGGATCAAAGTGTTGTTCCTCAATTTTTGTCAGAGTAATATCTGTGCACTCCATTAAAAGTATTATACAAACCATAAATATGTGGATGCACATTGTTTTATGAATATAGTCTGTGTTTTTAGTGTTAGCAACTTCTGAGAAGAAAAATATTGTGATTTTGCTTGATTAAGTTTAAAAGAATATACAGTTGAAATCCAATAGTTTGAAGAATTCTACCATCATAAAATATTACCAACCACAATGTTATGTTTCTACTAACTTATTCAAAATAATCTTTTTTGGCTCAGAATATGTAGAGGCAAAAATCATGAATACACCTATTTGTGTATACTTTTCAAATTCTTCCAACTTTAGTAAAGCATCTCATTATTTCAGTGTTCAAGAAGCTTACTGTTAAGTCAGTCATATTTGAACCTTTGTCTAAAACTAAAGATAGTAAATAATTTATTTGTTGCTCTGTAGCACAGGATATACATGCAATTAATTAATATTTTCTGTAATGAAGAATTCTAGGAAAGACAAATAAGAAATTGAGAAGTTGTCTTCAGATAGCTTAAATATTTGCAATGTTCTTTTATTAATCTGAAATTATATTTATTTTTAATCAAAATCTCAAGCTTTGGAGTTTTATTATATAGAAAATAATTTCTTCATGATTTACACAATCCATTTATTATTATTATTTGGTTTTTAAATTTTTCTGAATGTAATCTAGTTTGATCTGCACAAAGATCAAGTCTTTGTCTGTTAAATACACTGAACTTCTTAATTATTCAGTCTTTCATGCAAGTCGTGGATTTCCCCACTGACCCTGAAAGACATGCTTCCCTTTTAGATTTCTGTTTTAATTGCATTTTTGATTTTATGCAGCTCTGCCCTCTTGACAACTCTGATCATACTGTGGTTTCTGTTGATATCTCTTCCACTCTCCCTCCTTCCAAGAACCTCCTACCAGCAGAATATCTTAAAGAGCAGACTGGGACTTGTTCTGCAACTTCATTTATGATGTCTCTTGAAACAAATATTTTAGTCTCCCTGTTGAAGACTGTTCCTCTAAGGTCTCCTCCTGGGTGAAAGTCAGCATCAGTGCTTTCATCCCACTCAGGAAATTCCATCTTAAACATAATTTGTCTCCTTGGTTCTTTCTTGCTTGCTTAGCTGCCATTGGCCACTTCTGGCTTTACTGGAGTGACGTGTCCAACAAGAGGCACGTTTTTGTCTCTGCTCATATTGAATAAAAGCATGTCCTAAATGAAACTAAGCTGTTGCTTACTGACAGAATAAAGTAGCATATAGCATCTTGCAAGTTTGGTTCCAAAGACTGCTGGTAGCTCTGCAAAAGTCTCAGCAAACCCTAGATCCTTCCTCTATTCAATCAATTTGTGTACCTCGCAGCAACATCAAACAAGGTTAAGTGCTTTGCTTGCAAATTCGCTTTCAACTCCACACTTGACTTGCCACCTAGAACTGAGGCTCAACTGAGTGATTTATATATAACCCTGACTCTTGTCTCTAACATAATTTCTAAGCTCAACTCTCACAAGGCAAGCAAAGATGATGGTATTTCTGTCATCGTCGTAAAGAAATGTGCCCTTGAACTCTCTCCTATTCTCTCTAAACTCTACAACTACTGCCTTGCTGCTTCTTGTTTTCCAGCTTGTTAGAAGTCCTTCTCTGTAGTTCCTGTTTATAAAACTCTTGGCTGCCCTCTGACACCTCTAATTATCGCCCTATCGGTCTGCAAGTTGTTCGTTGGAGGCTCTTATCAGTGCTGAAATGGTTCATCATCTCACATCCCACAATCTACACTCTGACCAGCACTATGGCTTCTGCTTCTGATGTGCTGAATATATATACCAGGCTGTTGATAAGAACAGCGGAAGCTTGAGCTGTTGTCCTGGATATTTCTAAGGCATTTGACAGAGTTTAGCATGCTGGTTTTCTCTTCATGGTACAAGGCTGCAGTATCTCTGGACAACTGTTTGATTTAATCCAATCATTCTTATTTAATTGTGAAATGAGTTTCTTTTGAATGGGCATACTTCTAGTTCTTTTTATATGAATGCTGGTCTCCCCTAATGCTCTATCCTAGGTTTTATAATTTTCCTGATCGTCATCAATTATCTTCCTGATGTAATTAGTTCCTAAGTAGGCATTTATGCAGATGACACTAATATTTACTGTTGTCTCACTAAGAAATCTGTCAAGACTGAAAAAGTTAACCTTGCCCTTGGAAAGGACCTCCAATCTGTATTGGATTGGGTAAGAATTGGCTTGTAATTTTAATGTTTCCAAAATAAAACTGCTCTCCATTTACCACAACAGAGGAACTTTCCTACCTTCCTTCAGTATGGATGAGGCTAATGTCCCAGAAAACAACACACTGCGCCTCATTGACCTCACTCTCTCAATGAACCTCGAATGGAATGACTACATCAAATCAATAGTTACAGTTACTGCTAAGAAAGTTGAGTCACTGTGTTGGGTGAGAAAGTTTTTCTTGTCAGAATCCATCTTGCACATTTATAAATCTACCATTAATCTGTTACCATATCTGGTCAGGTTCTCCTGATATTCATCTCAAGGTTCTCAACTAAATCCAAAGGAGGATTTGCAATGGAATCAGTACAGATTTAGAAGATCGACTTAAGTCACTGTCGGTATGTGGCTTTCTTCTGTCTTTTCTACAAATATTTTCACACCTTCTGCTCTGGTGCCCTGATCACAAGAATTTACTCATGCTACTAGATTTGCTTTTAGGTCCCACCCTTTTACTGTCAAAATAGTCAAATGTCAGCTATTTCTACTCTAGCAGCATATTTTATCACAGTTCCCAAGTGTGGAACACTCTTCTGTATACTTGTTTCCCTGATAGCTACAATCTCCAAAAGTTTAAATGCAATGTCAATTGCTGTCTTCTATCTTCTTGGTTCCCATCTTTCTCTTATCCTTTCTTTGACATCCCTGGTACTATTTGTTCTTTTTTTGTTTTTCACTGTAATCCCCCGTGTACCAGTGGTGGTCCTGCCTTGCTTGGAATTAAATGATTATAATATATATATATATGGAAAACTCACTTGTTATTTGATGTATGAGTTTGCGGCAGCTCAGTTCACTATCGCTGGACAGGATGCAAGAAGTGTTGAAACAGAATAGCTATTTTTTTATGATGTTATAACATATTTATGTCATAAATTAACCCCGCAAGTTACTTGTTCACCACTGCTGTAGCCTGGTATTGAACTCTCAACTCTTTGGGTCAAGTTACAGGAACTAACCAACGTCTACATTCCCTGGGCCATGTGTCCTTAAGGACACATGGCCCAGGGTTAGAGGGAGAAAACTCTATGGTTTCCAAAAGAGGCATGACTATGCAAGAGATGAGAATGATATATCCCAGTGATTGTAATAAAAGATTTGGTTCAAAATTCCTAGCAAGAAGAAGGTTGGAGTGTACATCAGCCAAAATGTCATACAAATGGCAACAAAGATAAGGACAATAGTTTGAATAATGTAAATACTGTAAGTACTACCTCATCTCAGAAATAAAGACAAATACTTCAGGCCTGATATTTGCAATCAAGCATGAAGCAAACTGTTACTACTGTGTGTTGATTTCAATGTCTTCTTTTATTTTTATTTGTACTTTCTCAAAAGAGCTATTACTTGGATGCAGGATCACAGAACACACACCTACTTATACAAAGATCCTCACATCCAGATGTGTAAGAAGGGGTTCCCAGTTCATTTCTGTTTGTTTCTATCTCTCGCATTTTTTCTTTTTTGTTTTCATAAAAGAACTAGAACCATTATTGAAGACAGCTTTTAGTAACTCATGTCTCTGTCAAGTATATTTTGCTAAGATCAACACAGACCTTGTCTGTGACACTGATTCTCATACTTTTGTTCTGTAGCAGGTGTCTTTTTGTTTTTGTAGTTTGCATCATATACGTATGTATATGTCTCCTGTCTTAACTATTATCATCTGGTGTATTAAATATGCAGATAATGTATGTAATTATGTGTGAATTTTACGTGTGTCATTCCTTTGCTTAATATCAGCTGCATTTTGACAGAGTTATTTCTACGTGAGTTTTTTTTTTTTAATCATATCACCCCAAGCAAGGCAGTAATGCCACTGATGTGCAGGGGGCTATATAAGAGTAAGATTGGAAAAGAGAAAACCGGAAACCACATCCTAAACAGGGAACAAGGGATGAGCCTCTTCACCTGTTCAATAGACGTGGGTGGAGTGTGAACCGGGCGATAGTTTAGTCTATCTACTCCAATTGAGAAAAAAAAAGAGTAAAAGAACGGAAAAGAGTGAAAAGATTGGAAAGAGAAAACCGGAAACCACATCCTAAACAGGGAACAAGGGATGAGCCTCTGCACCTGTTCAATAGACGTTGGTCAATTTGTTTATTTACATTATTTACATATGGACTATTGTCCTGATTTTTGTTATTATCATAGCATTTCAACCATTGTGCCATCCTGCCTTCATTAGGTGCTTGTTGATCTGAGCAATTTGATTAAAATCTTGGTTTGTGATTTTAGGGATATAGTAATTGTAACTTAAAAGTGAATTGGTCAGTTTGTTTATTTAAATTATTTACATATGGACTATTGTTCTGACTTGTGTTGTTATTATCATAACGTTTCAACCATTGTACTATCCTGTCTTCAACAAGTGCTTGTTGATCAGAGCTATTTGATTAAAATCTTAATTTGTGAATTCGTATTTGAACTCAGTGAAAACATGGCAAGCAGTACTAAATAAAAAAATAGATAAGATGTCACTAGACTTATTCAATTGAATAAAAAGAATTTATGCCCACCCCCAAGATTAAATGATGGGTTCCTTTTGAAATTCTCTGAAGCTTACCTGGATCAACAAGAACTTGATAAATAAAGGCTGAAGATCAAAAATGCCAAAACATTGTGTTAATAACAATAAAGATGAGGACAGTAGTCTGCATATAAATAATCCTATTATAATTGTACTTGTCCCCCCCCCCACACACACACTTTTTTGGTTGCATGACCATTATTCACTACCAAGATCCTACAAATAATGAACTATTCTATTTTGTTCACATGGCAAAAGGAGAAAAGACACTACTTGGTTTTAGTGAGAAAATAAAAAGAAAGAAAGATAGAAATGTTTAATGGCTGTTTAAGTAAAATAGAATAAGTTGTTAATTTCAAATCTTCATTTGTACCCACTTTTTAAAATAATGACCAGCATTCATGTTAATTTTTAAAAAATATTTTTTAAGCATTATTAAGCTCAAATAAGTTCACTATCACTTGACAAGACACAAGAAGTGTTGAAACAAAGTAGCTATTTTTTTATGATGTTATAACATATTTATGTCATAAATTAACCCCGCAAGTTACTTGTTCACCACTGCTGTAGCGTGGTATTGAACTCTCAACTCTGGGTAAGTTACAGGAACTAACCAACGTCTATATCAACTGATAGAGGGTTAGAGGGAGAAAACTCTATGATTTCCAAAAGAGGCATTACTACGCAAGGGATGAGAATGATATACCCCAGTGATTGTAATAAAGGATTCGGTTCAAAATTCCTAGCAAGAAGAAGTGGACTATTCCATTTTGTTCACATGGCGAAAGAAGAAAAGACACTACTTGGTTTTAGTGAGAAAATAAAAAAAAAAGAAGGAAAGATAGAACTATTTAATAGCTGTGTAAGTAAAATAGAAAAATTTGTTAATTTCAAATCTTTTCATTTGTACCCACTTCTTAAAATAATGACCAGCATTCATGTTGATTTTTAAAAAAATATTTTTTAAGCATTATTAAGCTCAAATATTTAACAATGTGAGAGGGAATTTCAACAAATATTTTATTGTTGTAGAACTTGCTATGAGCATACTCAATCATTAATCTAAGAATTAAGATTCATCAGAATATTAAAATAGGAAAACTTATGAAATTTTCATGGGTTAAAACTAGTGTAAATAAAGATAACTCCTCACCCAACAAATGTATGGATGGTGTAATGGATAATGGCTCAAAATGAGAAATCAGACAATTCAGTTCAAGCTTCAGTCAAGTTCATTACATTCACTCATGTCTAAATTCCCTTAAAAAAAGGTCTGAATCAATCTTTTCTTATCCCAGCTATGGGTTAAATAGTAGGACTTATATTTTGAAAAATGCTTATCTTCCCAAAAAACATTATGAATAATAATATTCACTCACAAAAAAAAATTATTTTTACAATACAAAATGTTTTGATTTTAAATAACCCAAAAAGGGTTGATTAGCAGTAAAAAATGAATCAGTCAATCAATAAATTATCCCATAAATTTAAACAGTTTGCTTGTGTTAATTCTTTATTTTTTTTTTTTTTTGTATGTTAACCAGCTTATTTTTACAAAAATTATTTTTTTTCTGTTCAAACAATTTTTACACATGTATGACATAGGAGATTTTACAAGAATGTAAATATTCTTGCTTAAAAAATTTGTCTAAAGTTTTGGTATCATTCACCAGTTTATTTTCACCAAACATCTTCCCTTAAAGCTCAATGTGACATAATGTCAATATTTACCATGGTCATCTTGCTCAAGCTACTGGTATTAGGAGAACACCCTGCTACCCTGCTGCTTTTTGTGAGAGGTGCTAGGTGGGGTCATTTGTCACCAGAAAAGAAAACAATCAGCAAACAAATTAGTTTTGTTTGAATATAGACTCAGGTTACTTCTCCTTTTTGCATCTCCTCATTTTTTTTTTTTTTTAAATTTTTTTTTATTTAATTATAAGTCATTCCACTTAGATTTGTATGCTGTTTACTGGACAAACACAAATATTGGGTTGTCCGGAAAGTTCTTGCCAATTTTTAAGGGAAATTAAAACACAAAAAATTATACCATTAAATATTTATTCAAATAAATATGAACCATTTTGTTGCATCACCTTTTTCTATTTTTTCTTAAACTTAAAGATTCCATTTTCCCAGAATTTCAATGCTTTCTCAGCAATGAACTCGTTAAGACTTTTTTTTATGTCATCCAAATAACTGAAATTTTTACTATTGAGATTATTTTGCAAGGACCTGAATAAATGAAAATCTAAAGGAGCAATGTCTGTTGAATATGGTGAGTGGAGTAACACATACCAGTCAAGCTGCAACAATTTTTGGCAATTTAAGGCACTATAGAGGATGTGCGTTGTGGTGCAGTGGATATTGGCTCAGAACGAGAAATCGGGGAGCCGAGTTCAAATTCCAGCTGAATTCATTGCATTCACTTATGCACAAATACCCTTGGGAAAAGTATTAATCTGTCTCTTCCTTCCAGTTATGGGTTAAATAATAGAACAGATTGGGTTTTATAGCCTTGGCCGGCAACCAGTCTACCGCAGAAAGCAATGGCAACTTACTGCGGGATAATCTTCTGCCCAGTCAGTCATGTCTCTTTCGAGACATGATCGCCCAAGTGTGTTTCACATATGGCACTTAACTGACTGAAGGCACTATTCATTCATCTTTACTTGATTTGTGACATCCTTCATGGCCAAGTTGGACTAAAGCATATGGGTCTAACAACACTACTTCTTTAAACCTACTGCATAAAATAATTATTTCATGCAACGAGCCATGACAGTTCTTCCAGTTTGTTACATGTAGCTATATAGGTATGCCATCTTCTTCTATGTGTTATGCCCCTTCAGGATGTGTGCAGTCATCGTTCGCCACAGCTTCCTGTCCTTTGTAGGACTGTTTTTTGCTCTCTCTCTCTCTCCTAATCCCTGTTCAGCCAACTTTTTAAACAAGCTTATTAGGTAGGTTATTAGATGCTTTCCTTTGTCTCGTTTGCTTTCAATATTTCCTGTGGGCTTCAGATTCTCCAAGCCCTCTTTCCTCCTTATGAGTCCCAGAGATTTCAATTGTCACTTTCTGATTCTAAGATTCCTTTTTGTTTCTATTTTCCTTAAAACTTTCTTGTTCCTAATGTAACTTTCCTGACAACCCAATACTGTTTCCCTTCAGAACATGGGTGATCATGGCTATCCACAACTTCTTATTCTTTGACTTACTTTTTACCACTGGATGAATAAAGTAATCAAGTTCAGAAGAAGTTTTAATTTAATTTTGATTTTGTTTTAATTTCAACCATTTCTTATTATTCAATTTTTTTTATTGTAAATGGAATAAAAGCAAACAATCTTAATTCATTGTCAGAGTTGTATACTTTGCATCCCCACACACTGACCTAGTATAATGTCAACATCTGCAAAACCTGTTCTTTCAAGCTGTAAATTCCCTGTTCAGGGCATTCCTTGATGCTAATAGTATGCTAAAGGCTAAACTGATGGAATTTGATCATTTTTATCTCTGCTTACATCCCGTCCACATGCATACATGGTAGGAGTTAACAATATTAAATCTAGCTTTTATGGAGAATTTACTCTGGTTGAGAGGTAAATAAATACTCAACAGAGATTTTTTAAAAATCACTTCTGATCGTATTGTGTCAAAAAAAAAAAAAAAATCTGGTTATGCAAGCCTTGTTTTGTGAATTTTTTACTCTATAAAGTTGACTTTTAATGACTGAAAAAAAGTTAATAGGTAGTTTCTAGGTATCACCAAAATGGATTCTTTTTTCCTGAAATGAAAGCAAAATATCTTTAGTATTTGTTTATATTTCTAAGATGAGGTTGTATTTATAGTATTTACATTATTCGGACTATTGTCCTCATCTTTGTTGCCATTTGTACAACATTTCAGCCGTTGTATGCTCCAACCTTCTTCTTGCTAGGAATTTTGAACTAAACCCTCTATTACAATCACTGGAGTATATCATTCTTATTTCATTGCTTAGAGCCTCTTCTGGTAGTCATGGGTCATCTTTCTCTAACCCTGTAAATTACTTGTTTACCACTGCTGTCTGGTATTGAACTCACAACGCTTTGGGTCAAGTCACAGGAACTAACCAAAATCTATATCCACTGAACCATGTGTCCTTAAGAACACTATTTTAAAATATTTGCTAAAAATCAGAGAATTATACAATTCAAACATAATTTTCAGTACATATTTGTTAATGTATGAATTGTACACAGAATAAGTTATTTTATTAGAAAAGTCTATGGAAATATTTTTTGAGGTCTGTTTCCTCTCCATTTTTGATATCTAGTGTCAATTTTATTTATTTATTTATTTATTTATTTTTTTGATGGGGCGGTCATCCAATTATTTTACAGCTATATAAACAAAAGTTCCTGAGTTTATTTTTTCAGTGAAATATTTATTCAGTATCAAGTGTGAATCTGTGGAAAATTCATCCTGAATTATACAAAAATAATTCAATAAAACTCAAACAATATTTTTTTTAGAATTGGTGCTTGCACAATTTAATAAACATTTTTTTTAGATTGGACAGAAAAAAAGTCTACACTTAATATTTATGGTAAAAAAAATGACTTGTAATTTTTCAGTATAATTTTGAAATTGTTGCTTTACATAAGAAGAGTTTTTTTTTTATTAAATAAAGTCATATTTGAAGAATCAAAAAAGTTTAATGCCATTTTTGAGTGTGAATCTCTTTTAAGAGATTTTTAAAAAAATTTTAGCAACTGTTAGATTATTATTGGTATGGTTATTCAAAAAGAAAATCATTCTGAATGACTACCTTTTTCCGTTTTTCCCTATCGGAAGAGTAATATGATATATAATAATTCAATCACTCTTAAATTCAGAATAATTAAAAAAAAACACAGATTGAGTATGATTGGATATTTTTATGGCCATACAGGAACAAAAGTAATAAAAACTATATTAAACTCAAAAATACCATTTAACTAAGAGATACTACTTATGTAGTATAAAACAAAATTCTTCATTCTACTAAGTTTCATAAAATTATACAGAAGAAAAATATTACATTCTTCAACTATTGGTTATGTAGGGTTAAAGATAATTTATTTTAAAAATATAAATGCCACTGTCTTGATTATTATACTGATGGTGCTTCATATTTCTATTTGCTTTTTAAGTCGGGTGTGATTATACGTTTTTTATTTTGACCTATGCCCCACACTCTACCATGGGAAAATAAATTTCATTTTCATTAAGTTTTAAGTAAAAAGTATACATTACTTTTATAAAATCCAGTTAATTAAGCCGTGAATTTACAAAAATGATTTTGAAACATATCTCTGTGATAAATATTGCATTTTTAAGAGATTTTTTAATTTTATTTTGTATATTTTTCATTTGGCGCTTCAATAAGTGATGAGTGAACATGCCAGTGTTTTTTCAAATAATCTCAAAGCTTTATTTATGAAAATTAATTTTTCTTTTAATTCAATTTAGTATTTGGCCATTATCTTTCAAATCAAAATGAAATTTGAGTTCAAAGAAGGCATAAATTATTTAAACTGCATTTCAGGGAGAGGTTTAGAAAGTCTGTTGCGAATTTCTTTTATCCATTGTCAAAAAAGAAAGCGAAAATGTCAGCAGAAGTGTATTAAAAGAAGTGAACTTCTTAAATGTAAGTTCGTTTCTTTCTGACAGCACTAGGTGATGCAGACTTAGGGTCTTAAGCTAGACTACTTATATAAGTTTATCATCTGGTGCACTCTACATTAAATACCTAATTCTCAAGTAACCTCTCCTAATAGAAATAAATCGCTTTGCCTGTCATCCGATTCACACTCCTCTTTTGAACAGGAGTAGAGGTCCATCACTTTTTTCCTGATTAGGATTGGATTTACAGTTCCTTCTAAATACTACTACAATTCTATATTCCTAACATCTCTGCCTGAACTCTGAAATTTTATTTACTAATTAACTTTTGACCACTTTGAATTTGGAATTTATCTGTTTACCTTTTCTATTATCTTGCCTTTTCTTAATACAACTCTACACAGTATTCACCACCTTGAGTGGCCCTTGGGCCATGTACTGAGTGAATATTAGTAAAAAAAAAAAAACAAAAATATATATATATATTGTCCACCAGTCAGAGAGTGACACAGTGAATATTTATTATAATAAAAAACAATCTTGCAGATAATTTGAATAATTCGAGTATAGCTCTCCTTTTTGTGGCCTTATGCCAGACTATGTCATTCTTGATAAATACATGGGTGCTCACATTCGTGCGATAGTTACCAAATTCTTGTGAGGACTTTTTTGGTTCTTAAGGGGTGAGAGCGCTATTATTATGCCTTTGCAACTACCCATGGTTGTGTATTTAAATCCCCTTGCTCAGACTAAGAGAGTCTGGCTGGCTGGATGCATTGTGTAAATAACGGATCTTTGCACAGAGAAAAAATATGACAGAATGGATAATTAGAGTTTATGTGGAATTCAAGATTCAAAAATTATATCATTTTTGGCATCAGCTCTTCACAGGATTTTTATCATTTAATTTTATATTGGTTCTTGAATTTGTATTAAATTGAAAACACATCTTTCTTTATTGATGTTGATTTTCTTGATTAAAAAAAAACAAAGCAAAATCAAAATAATTTCCAAATGTTCAATTTAAATGTCATCATACAAATTTTAATGAGCAGGAAGTAAATCAAAGTATAATAACGCCTTAGCTGGATGCTATGCAAAACGAAACGGCTCTGTTGGCTGCTTGCTGTCACGCGGTTCATTTTTGACTCGAGACAAACGAGTTTGATCCTCATGACTATCAATCAGTTCACTTTTTCTTTTTCACTCCAATATTGTGATTCGCAGTCATTTACTTACTTAACTACACTAAGTTAAGCTCATTTGTTCACCTAAAATGTATTAATCGAATTCAATTGACTTAAATTTGGTTTTCTAAAGAAAAATAATAAAATAATAAAACATGACTGAATTTAAAATAAATACACAGTTACACTGTGTACAAAAACAATTGAATGAATCAATACAAACACCCACTCAAGCAAACATTGAAAGCACTCTGACTGTAAAATCATCTGTGCTGTTCCTAGTATTATTTTTACAACTAATATTTACTACAAAGTAGTAATAATAGTGTATTACAGTAATAAGTAGTAAAGTAAAAAAAGGATTATTGTCAATATCACTAAGTTACTAATATTCATTCATTCTCTATTGACAATAACGAATTTTTGTGATGAGGTCACTCCTAAAAAAGACAGTCAATAATACTCCAGTTATCCATATTACTTGGGTTCTCTAACATAAATTTGGGAGATTTTTTTTATTTTTAACGTATCTTTTTTATTTTATGCTTTTTTTTGTTGTTTTTCTTACACCGTTTTATGACCGACTGATTCTTCGGCTGCTGAAATATGTCAAGAAAGCTCGAATCAAGAATTAAAATTAAAATAACATTGCATCTTCTGACAACAACACCTATCCGACGCTAAAAATTAAAAAAAAAAATTAAGAGAAATAATAAAACAAATACAATAAAGTAGTCATAACAAGTTTACAAAACAAATTTTTAATCGAAGTAATGTCAGTTTCTAATCATATCAACAAAAGCGATCATTTCTCTTCTTGATAGTTTTTTTTTTTTTTTAATTTTTTTTTAGAGTTCGAGTTTTGCAATACATGCACCAGACCTTTAACCTTTTGTTCCCAGCTGGAGCCTCTCTAGCTAGAGACCAAAACTAAGATTACTTAGTTACTGTATTACTACTCACGTAGCTATATTTATTGTTGATGCAGTTGTACGAGTCTTGCTGTGCTTGTACGTAGAAGTCACAACTTTTTTTATGATGATAATGATGAATGATCATTACTACTACTGCTACAACAGACGTTTCCACAATAATAGTATTTATTAGTATTATATTCGTAGTTCTTTTATCGAGCTGTAGTCACATTATAAAAAAAAAACTAGTAGTCGCAACAGTCGTCCATATCTTGTTAGTTCTTGTCGTAGTGGGCGGCCTGTTTCATGTGAATTGGTAGTACAGACATGGTATCATCAATAATAGTGTAAGTGTAGTTTATGTGAAGAGAAGAAGACGAGAAAGAAAGCAGGTACTGGGAAGAAAGTACTTCTTGGAGATGCGTGTCTCCTTGGTATTGATTGACTTGACAATAATGGAAAACAGATGACAAAATATGAAGCGAAAGAGAAAAGCTGGGTCGGGAGAAGATGGAAGGATATTGTGAATTTGAGATGGAAAGAAAACCGGAAAGAAAAGGCATTTAAATACTTCTTGAAGAGAAATTACTTAGTGACTAACTTACTACTGTTACCGTGTCCAATAACAGGTGGTTTTGTTAGCAGGCGGGGATGAGGGGAGTGTGCTAGTAGATGTATTAGGAAAATAAGAATTCTGTCGAAATTAAAAGCTGAATGAAACGTCAAACATTTTTTTTTTTTTAAAAAGCAGTAAAACTCAAAAACTCAAAAAAGTATTTATCATTATGTTCATTTTACTAGATTTTAAATTGTTTTAATAATAATCTAATCTTATTTGATAATAATAATAAAAGACGTGAGCAGTTTAAAATGTAGTTGATATCAAGGAAAATGCAGTGGTCCCCATATTCTTACCTTATGGATTTTCTTTTCTGTCTCTCTCTTTTTTAAGCCCAAACAAACTCTGTCGTTAATTTTTATTGCAAAAAGAAAAAATCTTTTGAATTCGGTGGTTTTCAGTTCTCATTTTTGAAAAAAATGAGATGTTCACAGGTTTTGTCACAAAAGGAGGAAAAAAAATCAAATCATTTCAACTTGAAAATTAGAGAACAATGATGAAATTAAAACAGAACTGAAAATTTTATCGATTAACAAAATTCAAACAAATACAATTAATTTAATACTGATTATATATTAATTCAATTTTGTTTGAAAATGTTCAATGCTGATCAATTGGAAAGAAATAATTTTCATATTGCAAAATCATCCCAATTTTAGAATTGTTTAAATGTCATTCTTAGGTGTTTTTTTTTTTTTAATTTTGCTAAATACAAATATCAAATAAATGCATTGTAATCTTACAATCGAGCAGAAATTATGAATGAATATATTTATTTTCTGATCCATGGGTAATGATGGCACACTACAACTTCCTGTCATTTGCAATCTTTGTTTTCTATCCTTCCTACTCCCTCATTTAAGATTCATTTAAACAATAGATAGGTTATTCACTGTTTCCCTATATTCTGTGCTTGTGTCTGGAAATAAAAAAAATAATTTATTTTCCAAAAATTGTTCATGCAATATTCACTCACAAAAACAAAAACAATTCTTAAAATATGTTTTGGCTTTAAGTAATGACACAAGGTTGATAACCCAGAAAAACAATCAACAAACCCTGTGTCCTGTGTCAAATTCTCTCAACTTGTTTTTTGTTATGCATACCAAAAATTTAAACTTTCTCTTTCTAAATATAAATACCTTATTTTGTTTGTTCTTAAAATTTCCCATGCTCATGGTATTATCAGAATTCTTCCATCGAACCATATTTCTACTACTTTATTTCTCCTCTTTAACTGTGAAGAAATTATCCAGCATTTTTTTTTCTATATAAGAGAATTGATATTACATTGTGTTTCTAACAAAATTTTCTGATTTCTTCAGATTTTTTTTATAAATTGTCAGAGGAGTTACAGTGTGTTAGTTAAGATAAAGAAAGTTGTGGTTGGCACACAAATTGATACCTGATCAGTATTGACTGGGTTACCGTGGAAAGGAGGTGTGATGTTGAAAGACCCAAAACCCTGAATGAATTTCAGCTAAAAACATCACAGATAATGTGTGCCAAAGTTTCAAATAGATGTATTTCACAAAACATTTAGCTTATGGAAGACATCTTTTCCTATTCCAGTACCACATTTCTGTTATCAGTAAAATACTTGAATGGAAACAAAAAATTGAAATTAATGGCAAGAGCAGTTACCAATCAAGAAATTATATTGGAATTTGATTAAGGCTTTCAGAAGTATAACAAATTCACTTTAATACTTAATTTGAACATTTATCAATTCAGTTTTTGTTTTTATCTATTAAATAGGAAAATTCTATTTTCAGAATGTAGTATTGACATACTATTTATATCATCTGTGTTATCCTAGGTAGGATTTATTAAGCAAATACATCATTACATTTGTATTACAACCAGTGAATTCTGGGACTAGGCTAAAAAGAAAATGTAACCATAATGACAATTGTATTTTAATACTATATGCGTTGAACTAGGTATGTGCAGAGTTTCAACTTTTTTTTGCCAATCTCTATATAATTACTGCTTAATTTAGTAATTTCTACACTTACAAATTGAATAAACCTCTCAAAACCAAGAATTGTGCTATTTCTTTTACTTAAAATTTGTAGATGGGTTTGCGTATCATTCAGTTCACAGTGCTCCCCAGGTAGTCATTTTAACACAAGTAGAGGTTCATACATTGTTTTCTGTTTAGGATCAGATTTCCAGTTTGTTTTAAAGTCTTTTCATTCTCTTTCAATAGCCGCTAGGGTCTTAGGAGCATAACCACCTTGCATGAAGTTAATTGGTTAAATTCGAATTCCAGTTAAATTCCTTGTATTCGCTTACGCACAAATACCCTTGGGAAAGGTATTAATCTGTCTCTTCCCTCCAATTATGGGTTAAATAATAAGACAGATTGGGTTCTATAGCCTTGGTTAGCAACCAGTCTACTGCAGAAAGCAATGGCAACCTACTGCGGGATAATCTTCTGCCCAGTGAGTCATGTCTCACGTATGGCACTTAACTGACTGACTTAGTTGTTACTGCATATGTTGAGCATTGAAAAATAAACAAGAATGATATTCTCCATGTTCAGGAATCAGCCCAATTGAAATAAAATAAATTATTATGATTAAATTTTTAATTAATATTTTTAAAAAAGGATAAAAACTATATATTTAAGAATTACTGCAAACCTTATTGATAGAATATAAGTACAGTATAAATACATTGCCAATGGTTTTTTTATGGAAATGTATTGCAGATATTTTTGCAACACAGATGCATTGAAAACAAAGATGAAAGTCATTGATAGTGGTCACAAATTAATATGACCATTATTGACAGAATGGTAATACTAGCAGTTTCCTTATGAGGAAACATTTTATTGCCTGTGCTACTTTTGGTTGAAATTTCTAAAGTCTTTCTATTGAAACAATTTTTAAGGAAAATAATCCAGTAACTGTAATTGGTCTTTCCAGCATTGCAGAAGGGGGTGGAGTCTTCCTTTCTAACCTTTGTCTGAAGTCATGAGGAATGTCAACATCTTCATTATGTCATTATTTTCTCTTCAAGTTAAATGTTCTTAAGTTCATTTCTGCTATTGTTTCTTTTATTTGGTACAGTTCTTTGTTTGATTTTGTAGTGTCTGTTCCTAAAGTTCAAAGAAGAATGGCTATCACTTAAACCTACAGTCTTCTTTTGCTCGAATCCATTTTTAAGCATTGATCCAAGAAAGTGATAGTGTACAGTTGACAGTTTCAAAATTCTTGAATGGGTTTGGTGCTATGTATGATATCCATATGAAAGTTTTTGAGGCTATATAAAAATGTGTTTTTTGGTTAATGTTTAGGTTTTGTAACAGTTTCTGGTGTTGAGTGCAAATATCCCAAGTGCAGTCTATTCTATATTCAATTTCTTTATCTCCTATACTAAATTTGTTAAAAGTGATCCATACACTGAAGTATCTTAAATATTTGATATTTACTAATTCCATATGCTGAATTTTTCATGATGGATTCAGGGCATGTGTCATGACTGCTTTCATTCCAATTCCAGATCATAGTTTCTGTTTTGGAAATGTTCACCTTGCTTTCTATTTTTTTGAAACACTTGGTAAGATTTATTTGTCTATATTTCTGAGATGAAGTATTCTAATTATTTACACTGTTCAGACGATTGTCCTTGTCTTTGTTGCCATATTCACAACATTTCAGACTTTGTATGTGATAACCTTCTTCAGATGATTGGAATTTCAAACAGAAACCTTTAATTGCATAAAAGTATTGGTTGGATTCAGTGATTTGACCCAAAGAATTTTCAGTTCAAAACCTGGCAACAGCAGAGGTGAACAAAAAAAACTTGGAAAATTGAATTGAAGAGAAATAACTGATACTGAAACATCTGGAAGTGGCAATACTGATGAAACTAGAACAATCTATTCTGGTGAACAAAATAAAAATATTTCTTACAATTTTTGGACTTAAAAATGTCTTTTTTCTTTCATTTTTAATTTCCTGATAATAAATAATTAATTTCAAGTTATATCTGTTGAAATAGGAGGGAAAAGCCTAATTCCCCAACAGTTAATTTCAAAATTGGTTTCTATTTTTTTTTGTCATTGTATAATTTATTGACTTTACTTGTTTGTTAGGTATTTTTTACGATTTTTCTTTTAATTATTCTTTAATTTTTTTTAAAACTTCAGTCAATACCTGAAACTTGGTACTTCGAAATAAAAATGGACATGGACATGCCCCATGAATTGTTAAGAGTGAGAGAGTGTGTATTTGTGTGTGTGGTGGAGCAATAGCAAGTGGGGGTTTCATGATGGTGCCTAACTTCTCTCTCAGTAAGATTGAGCTGGTTGTATTGGGTGACATGGGACAAGAGGAGGTAATATCCCCTCCCTTGATTTGGCCTATTATTGAACATTGTCAGGTGGAGTCACAGAAAAAAATGGTAATTAGAAACACTTTGTGAGAGTAGGAAAAAAATTCTCAGAAATAAAATATTCGATTGTGTGATGGCAAAAGCCATTGAGAAATTAAATAATATTTTTATTTAAGATAGGTGATTTTTATTTAAAAAAAAAAAAAAAATTTGCTAAAATAAATCCATTTCTTTTTATCATTTTACCCTAAGCAAAAAAAAAGGTAAAAAAAGAAATGAAATCATTTTAACCTAAGCAAGGATGTGCATTGTGGTGCAGTAGATATTGACTGAGAATGACAAATCAGGTGCCGAGTTCGAATTCCAGTTGAATATCTTGTATTCACTTATGTGCAAATACCCTTGGGAAAGGTATTAATTCGTCTCTTCCCTCCAGTTATGGGTTAAATAATAGGACAGATTAGGTTATATAGCCTTGGCTGGCAATCAGTCTACTGCAGAAAGCAATGGCAACCTATTGCAGTATAATCTTCTGCCTGGTCAGTCATGTCTCTTTCGAGACATGATCACCCAAAGCATGTATCACGTATGACACTTAACTGACTGACCCTAAGCAAGGCAAAATGTCATTAAGACAAGGGTTTACTGAGTATAAAAACAAGAAGAAAAATTTAGTGAGGAGAAAGGACAATAAAAGAACAGGTACAATAAAAGAGCAAGAAAAGAAAATATTAGAATAAAAACTATGGTTACATCTAGATTTTCAGACAGTAAAACAATAGTACTTAGTTACCAATCTAGTAGCAAGCTTAAATTCATGTGGTTGATGTACCAAAATGAAAAGCTCATTAAAATAATTGGCATGAAAGTATTTGTAGAAAAAATACAGGGATGTTACCTCATGATGATGGGAAAGTGACTGAAGTCAAGATGCTAATTCAGGTTTGATAATATTACAGACACTTATTTGCATTTTGCAGAGTATCTTGAGATATATATCAGGAGCACTAGACCAAATATGGCAGCATTATTCAATACATGAATGTATGGTAGATTTATAAATGTTCAAAATGAATTCTGTGCACCAACATTTAAAGCAGCAGACTTAGTATTTGATTCAATATAATCATTCTGCTTCATGTTAGTGGAAAAAGTGAGCCCAAGCAGGTGTAATGAGTTGCTCTTCTGAAGCCATGCTGATAGAAGACAAACATGGTTCTCCGTGATGATTAAAAGATAACATGTCTATTGAACAGGTGAAGATGCTTGTTCCTTGTTTAGGATGTGGTTTTCGGCTTTCTCTTTTCCAATCTTTTCACTCCTACGTAGCCCCCTGCGCTTCAGTGGCATTACCGCCTTGCTCGGGGTGATATGATTAAAAAAAAAAAAATTTAGAGGCACTAAAATGTACAAGCCATTACTTGCCCCAGTTAACAACTAATTGAAGGCCATTGTTGAGCACAGCTGCCAGATTTACTTGTCAGTCCTATCAAAATTAGTTTTAAGATAAATATAAATATCTGTGTCAACAGCATAAATGCTGAGTAGGGTACTGATGACAGCAGGAAAATTAAAAAAATAACTGTAGATCCAAGGATAGAGCTTTGATGGACACCCAGCATTAATGTGAAAGAATCCAGAAGTGATGGTTTCATTTAGCAACCCCTACTTCCCTTGAAATAGAAATTGTTTTATTTGGTGACCCACACCTGTCCTGAAATAGAAATGCCTCATTTGGCTACCAATGCCTTCCCTTACTTATTTCACTCACTCAACACTGCAAATAGAAATATCTTCATGTAGCCACCCACCCACCTGAAATAGAAATATCTTCATTTGGCCACCCACATTTCTCTCTACTACACAAAATAAAAATTGTTTCTTTTCATGAATTTATTTAGACCTATCATTAAACTTACTTCAATATTTTTGCTGAAAGTTTTAAAAGGATAATTCAATCCCCATCAATACTGATTAAAATTGTCCTGAAGTATTATTCAAAGGGATTTTTCAGTGTGCCCACGTCATTGAATATGATACAAGGTTAGTTAAAAGTGGGTTTGACAGGTGTCAATACTGTGAGAAAATTGCTCTAATCACCTCAGCCCTTCCCCTTTCTTTTTCACATTTTCTTTGCTTCTTCCTCCTTATCTGGTTTTTGTAGTCTTGTAGAAATGAAGAGCTAAACAGTTGATTGCTTTCCTTCCCTTGCTTCTTATACATACATTTTGTTTTATTTACCCATAACAGGACTGTTTCACTTTGAGCAGATTTTCAAAATGGGTGACTGTTTATTATTAATGCTCTCAAGATTTATAGATCTTTTCATTTTTTCAAAAGGAATACATACACATGTACATACATACATATAATGTGTGTGTAAAACCCACAGCCTGCATCCAGCAGCAAGGCCTCTGATTGAGAGGTTGTGAGAAGCATGGAACCACCTCTTAATTGCTGCTGTTCTCAGGTTTACCGTGACTCGGAGTGGTAGAACCTGTTAGGGTCCCAGTTATGCGCAAATAGTGATCCCCCCACCCAAACTGGGGTCAAAACACTATGAAAGTATAATAATACACTTTTATAGAAATATATGCATAAAATAGACTTTTATAAAAAATATACATTTTTGAAGGAAAAATATTAACAACAATACATTTTTGAAGAAAAAATTATTACCATAACACATTTTTGAAGGAAAAAAAATTTTCAACAAAACATTTTTGAATACAAAACTAAAAGACATTTTCAGTTTTCTAAAATGAAAAAGAATAAAAACAAAAAAATGTTAATTAAAATCTGACTAAATGAACCTTCTCACTATAACCGAACATGAGAAAAAAATACTTTAAAACCCCACCTTTAAATAACCCACAGAGGTTGATATGCCGTTAAACAAAACTCAAACTCAGAACCCACAGATATTATGCATATCTGTGTTTAGAAGTGGTACATTGATACTAGGCAGAATGTATAGATATATTAATCCTTGGCAGAAGTACCATTCTATTTTTTAAAAAAGTTTTCTCAATAAATGGCTTGAGAGCCACTCAAAATAGTCATCACTTAATGAGATATGTGATATGAATATTAGAGTAGGAAGTAATAATTGAAGATTATGGAGATAATTTTTGACTCTTTACTTGAAAAGGATGAGATTGTGTGTTTTGGTGGGAGTATGTAAATCATTCTTGAAGAAGGCTGGAGAGTACAAGTGTTGAAATGTTGTGACTATTAAAAACAAGACAATGATTCAGGTCCCAGTACGTCAGTGTAGCATAATAATAATAATAACAATAATAATTCCTTAGCTTTTTTTTTTCTTTGTAAATTTTGTAAATCTTTGGCAGAAATAACAGAACAATTGTACATTTCTGAACCTTGTTAAAAGCACAGTGTGAAAATATACACATTTTTAAGATGTCTAATACCTAAAAAAAATAACAAGAACATATCCGTTATTTTGAGACCATCTTTTGGTTCAGAAGGCAGAACTTTTTCATTTTGAACCCACCTGAGGAGTCTCAGTTGGTCACGAAATATGTGGCTTTTGCTAAATTGAAACCTAATGCCAAACTTTGAGTTTCTCTAAAGATTTTACTGTCTTAAAATTTTCATTGTTTAATCTTTCTCCCTCCACTTTTTAAAAATTTATTTCACATGGTCTTAGCAAAGAAATGTATATTTTTTATTTCTTAATGGTTTATTTGCCAGACAACCTTTAAGGAAAGTTTTTTCTTTTCACTACAGATTTTTTTTATTTCTTTCTGATATGCAAAAAAAACAAAAAATGAAAACATGATGATGTAACAGGAGAGGTGATATAGATATAAAACAATTTAACTTCATTTTTCCCCATCCCTCTTCAACAAAATAGTTTTTCCTTTTAACTTGAACACCTTTTTACATTTATTTGACTTTACTCAAAACACATTGATTAGAAAAACCCCCATGGGGGAGCCTCTTAAACTAATAAAAGTTTTGCCAAGCCTTTCTCATTTAAAAAATAATATTTTTGCTCATATTTTCCTATATTTTACATTTCCATGTGTGTGTGAGAGAGAGAGAGAGAAAAAGCAACCTTTTCAAAGTTTAGGGGTTTATAAAAGCTGGCATTTTTACTTCCAAAGAAACAGTAAATGCCTTTTTGCTTCTCTTTTCTTACAATTTGTCGAATTAGCTTTGGAGAAAAACTGCAGAACAGATTCATTTCTGACAGTCCGTGACTTTTGAAACAGGAAAATGGGCAATGAGCCAAACACTATGCTTAACACTTTTTTCTTTTATTAGAAAATTTTTATTATTCTTTTACGTTGACAAATGTAATTTTTCCTGTCAAAAATGTTTCACATTTAGAGTGAGTTTATTTTTTAGCATTAAAGAATTCTTAGTATTTTAAATATATTAATAATATTTATTTTATCTATTTATTGATTATTTTGTTATAACAAGGACATTTTGTCATGGCTTTCAAACATTGTTGTATATATAAATATTTTTTACGATTACGGAGTTAACTTTCAAATACTTACATTAATGAGAAATAACAATATCAATTTTTATTTTTTTTTTATTTTCCTGTAAAAAAAAAAAAAAAATTCCACCACACTCCTTGCACTCTATCGTACATACATACTTAGTCTATATATAAAGAACCAAACATCAAATCATTTCTTGAAAACTAGTAATCCAAACGCCTATGTGATACCACTCCCGGAGGACAGGATTAGGGTTAACCACTGGTACCTGAATCAACTCCAAAGTGTAAGTGCTGAGTGTGCTTGATCAATTTTCAACCATGATGCCATGTGTGTCTGGTACTACCATTTTGAACTTGGCATTGTTGATTGGTAAATTCTGATTGTTTACAAGAAGTCTCTTCCTCTTATACAGGGTGTCCATATAGTCCTTGTGCATTTTAAAAAATTATAACTTTATTTGTATTTGTTGTAGAAATAATCTGTAAAAAATGTTATAAAGTTTAATGTACCTAGTTTTAAGTATAGTTTTTTTTTTTTTTTTTTTTAATCATATCATCCCAAGCAAGGTGGTAATGCCGCTGATGTGCAGGGGGCTACATAAGAGTGAGAAGATTAGAAAAGAGAAAACCGGAAACCACATCCTAAACAGGAAACAAGGGATGAGCCTCTTCACCTGTTCAATAGACGTGGGTGGAGTGTAAACCGGGCGATAGTTTAGTCTCTCTACTCCAATTGAAAAAAAAAAAAGAAAAGAGGGTAAAGATTGGAAAAGAGAAAACCGGAAACCGCATCCTAAACAGGAAACAAGGGATGAGCCTCTTCACTTGTTCAATAGACGTGGGTGGAGTGTGAACCGGGCGATAGTTTAGTCTATCTACTCCAATTGACAAAAAAAAAGAAAAGAATGAAAGGATTGGAAATTTTTAACCCATAACTGGAGGGAAGAGATGGATTAATACCTTTCTCAAGGGTATTTGTGCATAATTGAATGCAAGGAATCTAAATGGAATTCGAACTCTGCACTCTGATCTCTCATTTCAAGTCGATATCCACTACACCACAACACACAACAAATCACATAAAAATCCAATATTTTCTTTTTTTGCTGAATTTTTCATGCATTTTCTGCTCTGGATATGAGAATTAATTTGTATTTTTTATCTCTTCTCTTTAAGGAGTGGGGGTGGAGGAATTGAAATATCTTTTAATTCTTTGATTGCCACAACACTTTACTAGACAACTGAAAAGTGTTCCCTGAAGAGAAATTTCAGTAAACTTACATAATATCTAAATAGTTAAATCCACTATGACAGGAAGGGGAACAATATACTGTAACTGCTTAAAACACATCCATTAGGCTGAGAAGTGGGAGTCTAATATCTTCAGACATTTGTTAGCCAAGGATGGTGAGTTCAATCCTTGGTAGGAGCACGAGTCAGCATAGTTAACAAGATTAATGCACGTGAAGGGAAAGGAAGGGGGCAATAAAAAACTTTGTAAGTTTATAAGTTTCTAAAATTCATATACTGATGTCCTCAAGTGGATAAATGTGTTGGTTGGATCCAGTGACTTGACTCAAAGAGATATGAGTTCAATACCTGGCTACAGTAGTTTTTTTTTTTTTAATCATATCACCCCAAACAAGGCGGTAACGCCACTGATGCGCAGGGGCTACTTAACAGTAACAAAAAATGAAAAGAGAAAGCTGGAAACCACATCCTAAACAGAGAACAAAGGATGAGCCTCTTCACCTGTTCAATAGACGTGGGTGGAGTGTGAACCTTGCGATAGTTTAGTCTATCTATTCCAATTGAAAAAAAAGAAAAGAGTGAAAAGATTGGAAAAGAGAAAGCTGGAAACCACATCCTAAACAGGGAACAAAGGATGAGCCTCTTCACCTGTTCAATAGACGTGGGTGGAGTGTGAAGTAGTAGTGAACAAATAACTTAGAGTTGATTTAAGGCGTTGGTTAATTCTAGTGACTTGACCCAAAGAGTTGTGAGTTCAATACCTGATTACAGTAGTGGTGAACAAATAACTTTTTTGAGTTAAAGTGTTAGTTCCAGTGAGTTGACCCAGGAGTTGTGAGTTCAGTACCTGACTACAGCAGTGGTGAACAAATATCTTTGTTGAGTGAAAGTGTTGGTTAATTCCAGTGACTTGACTCAGAGATGTGAGCTCAATACCTGGCTACAGCAGAGGTAGAGAGTTGAGTTAAAGGAAGATAACTGAGACGTCTGGAAGAGGCATGACTCATGGCACTAAAACAGTCTACCCTGGTGAGCAAAATGAAGGGTTCAGTTCGAAATTCCAATCACCTGAAGAAGGTCGGAGCATACAATGGCTGAAACATTGTGAATATGGAGATGAGGACAACAATGTAAAATAGTGTAAATAAAAATCTTTATCAAGTTTTGCTACCAAAGGATTGGTGATTCTCATACTGTGGTCGTTAAAATCTGCTTGATTTGGAATTCAGCCCAGTTTTTTTCAATTTCCAAAACATTTACTGTGCTCCCACATGTCAACTAAATGGAAAACATAAAAATATCTTTGTCATCACTTTATAATATGTGTAGGAGGGTGTAGAATAAAAACTGTATTTCACAAAAAAATCAATTGATCTGGATAATTCTGGAAGATAATGCTAGCAGAGCAAGAAGTTTTTATAATGACAATGTTTGTTATCAAGAGATAGAACATTATCGATTTTTTTGATTATCGATTTTCGATATTTATTGGGGGTACCTCGACACAAAACCTAGCTAAGAACACTCGCAGACGCTTATAGTACAACTGTATAAATTTTCAAGAAAATCGGTTCAGCCATTTCGGAGTCTATAGGTAACGGACACACACACACACACACACACAGAGACAAAGTTCCATTTAGAAATAAGTTTAGATATTGTAAAAATATATTCAGTTAAGATCTGAAATTAAGGACAGTTAAATAAAATAAAGACAAGAGGAAAACTGCATTTCAAATCCCTCATGCGCTTCGTCCCGTGATGGACCCCATCAAAGCAAAAAGACGAAATGAGCTTTATTCTAAATTACGTATCTATAAACAAACAATGTTGGCAACCACAAAGACGCTCACAAATCATTTCAAAAGATTAAGAGAATATTTTAGTTTTTAGAATTTCTTCATGTGTAGTGCAAAATCACAAGATGTTAAAATGAAGGGAATTCAACCGTTTTCTTTGAAATTTTCGCTATGTATGTTAGTCTATTTCATTTTCTCTTTTTGCCTTGATAAAGTCCATCACAGGACGAAACGCGTAGGCGATCCAAAATACAGCCCTCCTCCTGTTTTTATTTTATTTAACCATGTATATATATATATAATTATAAAATTAAATCTGTGATGCAATTAAAAATTAAAAATACTTAGTGGCACGGAAATTTCTATGTTTTGAGGTTTTTATCTCGTCATCAGGCTGAAATTAATTTTATCCATATTATTTTGTTAAAAAATAAATGTATACAGTGCTCTACAATATTTATTGTATTGAGCACTTTTTTTAAAAAAAAGTAAATGCCAGAGAACTCAAAATCATAAAACCTTGGGTCTTCTTTACCTGGATTTATATTGCTCCGACATAGAGCAAATTTTACATTAGAATTACTTCATATAGAGATGGTATTAAATTTTGTTAGGATATACATGAGACAGACAGTTTCTTTGCTGACTAGTGAAAACATTTTAACTCATTTACCAGATATTGTCTGTTTAGATTCCCATTTAATCTGGGTTTTATAACATTCAGCTTCCAAGAAGATTGTAAAAGGCATCTCGAGTGCTCTTTTTTGTCGGAAATATGAAGTGTTCTTGGAGGATGAAATTACAAAATTACTAAAAAGAAAGATAAATATTTAAACAAGTTTGATAAAGTTAATATTAAAAATTGTTTTTTTTTATTCTTTACTTTGTAAATTGAAAAAGCATTTTTGAGAACCCATTCTGAAAAGAAAGGTTATCTGTACACGTGTATCTTTTGGGGTGAAATTGTAAAAATCTTGGCTATTTTAAAGAATTGGGAATTTGTTTTTTTCTTGTCTATTTGAATGAATAACGAATTTGCTCTTTCTTGTCTCCTCATTGGACGTATGTGACTTCAGGCATTACTGTAAATCATGTTTTCCATGAACTGCAAAATCATATTACCATTGTATTGCTAATGATGGAGGACATGTAGAAACTTAAATAAAATTTCAATAAAACCTTAGAAAATATAGATTTACTTCTTTCGAATGCTTTTTACAAATTATTTCTATTGCAAATATAAATAAAGTTATAAATTTTTTAAAGTGTTCATGAACTTTATGGACACCCTGTAGTTATGAGATATGCCTAATCCCAGGTTTCCAACTTTGTCTCATTGCACCAAAGAGAAAAAGTTGGCAGATACCTACACCAGCAATTTGGATTAGGCAATTTTTTTCATTGGCCTATATGTATACATATAGGTGCCCTAAATTAAACTTGACCCTGTTTCAAATACTACCTGTGTAGGAAATTTGGTAAAGATCAATTGTTGGAAGGACAAAATTTTACTTTACTGGAATTTATAAAAGATGAACAGCCTTCGAGTTGCATTATAAAATCTGACATCAAATAAATTATTGTAGATACACTACCGACTATAAATATTAGGCCACCTTAGGTTTTAAAAAATGATGTATTTCATTCTATTTTTTAGTATTTATTAGCAAGTGAATAATTGTACATGAAAATATAATGGTTCTTTTGTTAATACTGCACAACATGTGCATCAAATGAATTTATGTATATTTGATAATTACCTCTATTGCAGTTTCATCAATGAAAGAATGAAGAAAATTTAGGGTGATTCGGACGAGTTCATCTTTGCTTCTTTGTCTTGTAAAATTTTGCAAAGTAATAATAACAAAAGAATTATTCTATTTTCATTTAGAATTATCCACTTGGCAATAAATACTAAAAATAGTATGAAATACATCATTTCTTTTAAAAAACTGGGGTGGCCTAATAATTATGGCTGGTAGTGTATATCTAATTAGAATTAAAACATTTCAACTCAATTTTTACATATATCTATTTACCAGGGTTCCTATCTTACAAGTGGATGTAACACTGAGTCAAGGTTTAGTGGTTATACAGTGAAAAAAATGCCCAAGCCCCTTCTTTTAGGGACTCCTTAGATGCTGGGCAATAAACCCAACCACCCCCTAAGAGAGAGTACTACCTGGGACTTCCACTTAAATATTAGAAGAATATGAATCCTAGCCAAATGCTGGTATCATATATAATTAATGTGGAGAAGTTTGTCACTTAGCTGAGCAGTGTTATTTCAGTCATGCTGACTGAAGTTTTATGAAGGCATTAGTGTGATGCCTTTATTTTGTAAAGTTTTTGCTCATATGCTCTTTTTTAGCAGGACAAAACAAAATCCCTGAGAGCAAAATTGAATTTTAAAATGTTTTTTTTTTTTTTTTAGAAATAATAAAATTTCTAAAAAAAAAAAAAAAAATTGTCTCACTGTTTTTTAACCATGTGTAATAATTTTCTCTTTATTAAAATACAAAAAAACTACTTTTTGGGCCAATTGAAAAAATTACCAGGAGTCCCTCAAACTTTTGAACTATACCGAGTGCCCATAGCCAAGCGGTAGAATCGGCGAGTGACGCCTTTTCGGTCAGGTTTAAATTTTGGGTAAAAAGCAATCAGATGTCTAACCATACTGATGAGCTGTGATACAGCGAAACAGCTCTGTCTGTGGATGACGATATATATATATATATATATATATATATATTATTAGCTCTACTTTGTATTGAGCACTTTTTTAAAAGTAGTGTTTCTTTGGACAAGGAATATTATTCCACCCATACTTGGTTATATATATATATATATATATATATATATATATATATATATATATATAAAAAAAGCATTTATAAGAGAGTAGCGTTTAATTTGTCTAACAATTTTTAAATATTTCATGAGTATTTCTTATTTTTAATTTAAATATTAAAATTGTCATCTGTAAGCAGTGTTTCTGTGAATAAAGTTTTAAATAAATTTGTGTTTGTGGAGAAAGAATTCATATTTGTCTTGTCAAAATTTGATTGCATGTTAGAAAACACACATCTATATATAAACATTGTTATCTAAGATTTCACATTTATATAAATTAGTCAAACAGATCCCAACCTCTGAAAAAAAAAAATGGAATTACCTAAATAAGTCATAACAATCAGTTTAATTCTTCTTTTATGTGCAATGTCCCTTCAGGGCATATGTAATCATGGCTCTCCACATCTTCCTTTCCCTTGTAGCTTGTAATAAGTTTGGTCTTTCTGTTATTTCTCCCAAACCTTGTTCTGCCATTCATTTGCTCAAGCACATTACGTATGTCATGTGCTGCTTTCCCCTTCTTTCTCTTTATCCATGAGTATCAGATTTTCCAAGCCCTCCTTCCTCATTTCATGTCCCAGAAATTTCAACTGATTTTTCCTGATGTTAAGTATAAGTTTCCTTTTTGTTTCTATCCTCACCAAAACCTTGTCACTGGTCACATGTTCAGGTATCTTCAGCATCTTTCTGTATAACCACATTTCTGTTGCTTTGTGTCTCTTCTTCATCTCTGAGCAAGTCCAGCATTCACTACCAGAAGAACAGATTTCACAAAACAGTTCAGTACTCTTTTCTATGTTTCTAACAAAATTTTCCTGCTTCATAGTACTCTGCTTAGAGTTTGGAATACATCTTTGGCCATCCTAATATGTCTTCAGATCTTAGAATCACACTTTCTGTCTTCTGCTAGAATACTATTCAGGTTTTTAAATTTCTGTATTTGCTTGATTTTGGTATCCCCGATTTGTAATTTGAATTTTGGGCTCTTCTTTTTGCTGACGACCATGTATTCAGTTTTCTTGTAGTTTATGTTTAGTCCTTTCTTTTGTCTTTCCTCTGCTACATTCTGAAGAAAGTTTTTATAGTTTCTTTTCCATGTCTGCTATCAACACTGTGTCATCTGTATATCTTATATTGTTAAGATTGTGGCCACCAATGATCAATCCTGGCAGAATTTTTTTCAGGAATGTCTCATTGTATAAGTTAAATAAATCTGGTGAGAAGAAGCATCCTTGTCTTACACTTTTTTCTTTTTTTGTAATCTCCTCACTTTTTCTTTTTTTTTCAATTGTAGTAGATAGTCTAAACTATCGCTCGGTTCACACTCCACCCACGTCTATTGAACAGGTGAAGAGGCTCATCCCTTGTTTCCTGTTTAGGATGCGGTTTCCGGTCTTCTCTTTTCCAATCTTCTCACTTTGTTTTCAATTGGAGTAGATAGACTAAACTATCGCCCAGTTCACACTCCACCCATGTCTATTGAACAGGTGAAGAGGCTCATCCCTTGTTTCCTGTTTAGGATGCAGTTTCCGGTTTTCTCTTTTCTAATCTTCTTACTTTTTTCTTTTTTTTTTTCTCAATTGGAGTAGATAGATCTATCTATCGCCCAGTTCACACTCCACCCACGTCTATTGAACAGGTTAAGAGGCTTGTCCCTTGTTCCCTGTTTAGGATGTTGTTTCTCTTTTCCGATCTTTTCACTATTACATAGCCCCCTGCACATCAGTGGCATTACCACCTTGCTCGGGGTGATACGATTAAAAAAAAAAAATCTGCTGAACTCATTTCCTGTCTTTATGGAAACAGTTTGCTGCTAGTATAGATTCTTGATTATTCTAATTTTTTCAAAAATATGTTTAGATTGCTGATCAACTGTAACAGAACATTGTGGCATACTTTGTTGAATTCTATTGTGTAGTTTATAAAACAGGTACATGTTCTTCTGCATTTGTATTTCTCCTTCTGATAACATTTTGAGCATGAATATCATATTTCTTATTCTGGTGTCGTTGACTAACTTGAACTGTTCTGGCCTGCTTCTGCTGTGCACTGTATTCATCAGAATTGTGATGATGAGTTTTGTTATTTAAGTTTTGTTAACTCATTGTTTGGTGGAATTCACATTCCTTTGTAGTTGGTTTCTTAGGCAGTGCCATGAAAATAGATCTGCTTAGGTCTTCTATCACTACTGTTGTAGAATTAGATTTTCTTAAAACTTTTCTGAATTATTTAAACAAGTGTAAAAAATAATAAGTTTTCTAAATTAGTTTTTATTATTCTTATTTATATAAACATTAGAAACATATTCAATTGTTTTTCTCATGGTTTGTTTCATGTCGTCTAAAGTAGGAAATTCAAGTAGATTTAGTATAATGATGAAAAGAACGTTAGAAAATGGTTTTCCTGTTGGGAATGTTTATTTATAAATCATTGAGCCATAAGAACTTCTATAACAACTTTTCTCTGCTTATAGAATGGATATCCAACTAGCAAGCTAAATACCCATAAGCGTATTCTGAAAATTTTACCAATATCTTTTAGTTAATACTAATTATAAAATAAATTAACTTGCATAATAATGTTTGATAGTGTATATTTAAAAACATTTTTTATATTAACTGCATACACATTAGATATACATTTAATTTAACAAATTTTATTTCCACAAAGAACAATAATGTTTTTATATTAGTCATGTACATGGTTGATAACTTTAGATTTTGTAATTTCTGTTCTACTAGAAATGCTTGAATTTTCTTTCTATCAAAGCAACTTTATTGGGATTTCTTCGCATAATCTGTTTTTCAAATAATCTGCACATTACTGCAAAAAGGAATTTTGCTAAATGCTTGATAGTGTTTTTTTTTTTTTTGCTATTTTCTCTTAGAGTATACTCTTGTTTAAAAACCTTGCTCAGATTGTAAGATACTACAATTTAAATGTATTTATTTTAATTTTGTTTCATATATTTATAGCTAAAGAAAAATTATCCTTTCCTTATGCTTTTTTAATATAAAAATCAGATTACAGTTGAAACAGATTAGATATTTCCTACTGAGAAAGGCAACAAAGGTTTACTTTGAATCATAGATAAAGCCATGATCCATCAGTACAGTGATTATCAAATTGTTTACTTCTATTTTTTTTCACTTCATTGATTTAAGTGAAGGAATTAAATTTGGTTTTGTTTAAATAGATTCTTTGAAAACTTTTTTCTTCACTGCCCCCCCCCCCCTACTACTTTGAAATGTAAATGTTAGATCAAATTGAATGTTATACAACATTTCTTTTTTATTTTAATCTTTTGAATCAGAACCAATCAAATCAAATGTATTTTCATGATTCCAGTGAATTGAGTTTCTGAGGTTTTCTTGTCTTGTCAAAGATTCCCCAAGACTAATAACTAAAACAATTGCTTTGAGGATTCTTGTTCCTCTTCTAATCCTAAATTTCATCCAGTCATATCAAAAAAGTTAAAAATCCATTGGTTTTATAAAAATCTTTACATATTTTTCTACACATTTCAGATTTGATATATCTTAATTTCTGTCTTGAAAACTTCTAGTTTATGATGTGTCCTTGAGGTTACAAAAGAAGATATATCACAAATTACTATTACTGTAACTGCTACAACAACATCTTATTTCCTACCTATGTTTCTTCTTCTTCATCATCATCAGCATCAAATGATATTAGCACAAATCAGTCTTTGTCTTGGAAAAACATAATCACAAATTACTCTGTGATTTTGACATCCAGAATGACCAAATAGTAAAACCAGTTCTGATAGTCATGAATAATAGACATGACTCTACCAGTAGCCCATAAAGTAAACATGAAAGACAGTAAAAAATTGGAAAAGTACCATGACCTTGCTTGGGGGCTGCAAAAGATATGCTGTATGAAGACTGGAAACATGTCCAGAATAGTAGGTTGATTTTGAACCATCTCAAAACACTAAAATTGAGATTAGATGAGATAGAAATCTGTATTGCTGTGATCTGGAAGAATAATGAGAAAGATTCTGGAATTGTTGTCACTCAATCTTCACCAATGATGGTTATTTTCGAAGCATAGCTTAAATGTCGCACAAGGTTGAAAGTATGGGGCACCCAGTGAACACTGAACTCATGTACTTTCAGCCTTGTGCCACATTTAAACTATGCTTAGAAAACCACCATATCTTGAGTACTTTAACATGGTGTAATGGTTAGCAATCTTGTTTCTCTAGATCAGTTATGACTGAATAGTGAGTTTAATCCTCACTGGGTACCCTATACTTTCAGCCTTGTGCCACATTTAAGCTACACTTAGAAAATCACCATATCTTGAGCACTCCAACATGGTGTAACGGTTAACAAGCTTGTTTCTCTAGATCAATTATGACTGAATAGTGAGTTGAATTCTCAATGAGTGATCCATACATTCAACCTAAATGCTGTCATAACAACAACAAAGATTAGGATAGTAGTCTGCATGTCAATAATACCTTTATTAAAGTTTCTTATATTTTTTATCCAGTTGAATTCGTTGCATTCACTTACACGCAAATGCCCTTGGGAAAGGTATTAATCCATTTCTTCATTCCAGTTATGGGTTAAATAACAGGACAGATTGGGTTCTATAGCCTTGGTCGGCAACCGGTCTCCCACAGAAAGCAATGGCAATCTACTGCGGGATAATCTTCTGCCCAGTCAGTCATGTCTGTTTCGAGACATGATCGCCCAAGTGTGTATTATGTATGGCACTTAACTGACTGATATTTTTATCACAGTTGCACTACTGATCTCATTTTTTTCTTTGCTTCCACAGTGTTAGAGCCAATCCACTCTTCAGTCTTTTTCAGGTTTACAAGAAATATAGACAAAGGACATTTGTTTTCCAGCTATCTACTGCTGTAAAAATAGAAATGGTGGATATGACTATGAAATTGGTGGATATGACTATGAAAGGGGAAAAAAGTGACTATTCCTCTACTTCCTGTATGAATTGTACATCTGAGAGAGACAAGAAAACGGATCAGTTTAAACATTGTGCTAACCACCATAGTAACACAAAGAAAGAGTACAGTAATATGAACATTTCTTGAAATGATAATGACTCATCTAAAAATTATGGAAGTTATTATAGCACATTCTGATTTCTATCATTTTAGATTTCTAATTCATAATGTGTCCTTGAGGTCTCAGTTATTGTTCAGACTATTATTTTGTCTTTGATTGGAATCCAACAGAAAAAAAATAAAACCACAAGAAATATATAAAAAATAATAACAGGTGTGAAAAATAAGAGAAAAAATAAGTAAAATACCTGGCAAGTGTTTTAACAAAGGATAAAAAAGACAACACCAAAACCCAAAGACATTGGACTAGCAAAACAGACATTCCAAAAGCTAAGCAAAGTGGTGAGAAACAGAAAATTTACATTATAAACAAATAAAAGTGTTCTGGATTGCTATGTGATATCCATGATTCTTATATGTCAGTGAATGCTTGGCAATCTCCTGATGAAAAACTTGAGGCACCAGAAATGTGGTTTTATAGTAGGATAATTATAATTCAGAAAAAGAAAGCAATAAGGAAGCCTTAAAGAAAATAGCAACAAAAAGAACACATGCTTAGAATCAGGAAAATAACTCAATTTCCTCATATGAGGATGTAGGGCTTGTAAAATTTAACCCTCACTAGGCATATTGAAGGCAAGAGCAGGCAGTGAGTCATCTACCTGACAAACCTCTGTGAATGGATAATAGTGTGCAAGAGACTAAAAGGAGAAAAACTGCTAGAAAGAGGTTTAGGAGAGCCAAGATAGCCCGTGTCCTGAAGGGATGTGGCACAAAGAAGAACAGCTTCGCAAGATATTAAATACTACTAACATTTATAACAATCTTCTGCCTTTTTCTGAATTTTCCTGACAAAAAAGGTTAAGTGTATGTCATTGTTTGAGAAGACAACTTCTTTATGTATCAAAGCACTGAACGAATGGCAGTTTGACTCTTAGCTGTTTCTAATACAGAAGAAGATTTTTCTGGTGATTAGCAGTTTCAGAGGATGAAGATAGCTAGAAATTACGAAAGAGAAAGAGAATCTGAGAGAGAGAGAGGAAAAGGGAAATAGGAAGTGGATGGTGGGAAGAAAGACTGAACAAGGTTAAAAGATTAACTTCAGAACAAAGGATTGTCATATTTTAAGTTGTCTGACATTCCATGACATAATATTTTCTTCTCTCCCACATGATCTAAACTCTGTCGTACATGACTACTTTCTCAGGTTCAGTCAGTTAAGTGCCATACGTGATCCACACATGGGTGATCATATCTCGAAAGAAACATGACTGGGCAAAAGATTTTTCCACAGCAGGTTGCCATTACTGCAGTAGACTAGTTGCTGACCAAGGATATAGAACTCAGACGTTCCTGCTATTTAACCCATAGATGGGGGAGAAGAGATTAATACCTTTCTGAAAGGTATTAATGCAACAAAATCAAGTGGAATTTGAACTTGGCTCTCTGATTTCTCATTCAGATTTTTCAGATTAATGGTTAAAAATGGTTTTGAGTGATTAAAGCCTTTGAAGAGATAGTTAAAATTTCTAGGACATACAATGAAGAAAGAGGGCTTAGAAAATTTGATACTCACAGGAAATATTGAAGGCAAGATGGCCAGATAAAAGCAACACATAATCTACCTAATGAGCTTATGGAAATGATTAACAGAAAAGGGATTAGGAGAAATAATGAAAAGACAAACTTTATTAAGAACTCCAAAAGTCAAGAAATTATAGAGAGTCATGATTGCCCATATACTGAAAGAAAATAGAATGTAGAATTTGAACAGCATTATTTTTATTTTATTGTTTATTAGATGAATCATTATCAGCCTTTATCATCAATTTTGACTTGTATATGCTTTCCTCTTTTAGTTTTAGTTGCTTTTTATTGCAACTTGTCTCAGATCATCCATCTGTGGCAGTGGGTATAAAAAATAATTAATAAGTTCAAACTCTGGATAAGATATGAATTCATATCACTTTTGTCACACTTCATTCCACTAATCTCTGTCAACAGTTTGTTTCTGATCTGTGTTGTCCATTGATTGCTGCAGATTCACAGCCTGAGTAAAATTACCTTAAAAAGCAATAAGAAATTATAATGAAAGTTAGCAGAGTCAACATTAATAATGCTTGACAGTGCTACATCTGGTAAAATATAAAACTACATTGCTGATATTTCATTTCAGAGATGGGTAATTATTAATATACTTGTGTCTTTAGTAGAAACAAACAATAATTAACGTCGTCTTCATCTATATGCTGTGTACGTTCAAGAAATTGGAGATCATGGATCTCCACAATTTCCTATCCTTTGTAGCTTTCAATAAATTTTGTCTTTTTGCTCTCTCTCCTAAGCCTTTGCTCCACCACCTGTGTACTCTTGTTACTCATTGCTTTCTCCTGTCACTCCAAAATTCAGTATATCCAATGAGTGTCAAATTGTCCAAGCCTTTTTCCTCATTATGTAGTCAACTATCTCTTTCTAATATTAAGTATAAGTGTCCTTTGTGTTTTTATTTTCTCTAAAACTTTGCTGTTGTTCATATATTTGGTCCATGGCATTCTCAGCATCTGTCTGTAGAACCACATTTCTGTTGCTTCAGGATTCTTCTGTGAAAAGTTTGTCCAGCTTTCACTGCCATATTTGATATTACATCACAATTCAGTACTCTTTGTTTTTGATAAAATCTTTCCATTTCTTAATACTATTTTTAGCTTTTGGAAGGCATCTTTTGCTATGCCAGTGTGCTTTTGGATTGCAGTATCACACTTTGCATTTTCTGTTAAAACATTTTTGAGATATATAAATTGTTGTACTTGTTTAATTTTGGTATCTCCAATTTGTAATTTGCATGAGAGGCTGTTCTTTTTTATCACAAGCATGCGTTCTATCTTCTTGCAATTAATATTTTATCCTTTCTTCTCACTTTCCTTCCACTGTTCGCTGCATATCTTATGTTGTTTAGATTGTGTCCACTAATAATGAATTCTGGTAGGACTTATATCATAAAGACAAAATACCACAATAATCAAAAAGATATTCCCTATTATCCTCTCAGCAGATGCCTGGTGATGATTAGAGTGTACTTGGTTGAAACATTACACTTATAATATTGTCTATATCAAACAAGATAAAAAAAAAAATTTAAATAATACAGTATAAATTGCTGATACTTGTAATATTAGTAGTGCAAAAAGAAAAATCAAATGCAGACATAGATAAAGATTGTTTAATGGACTGATAAGTGATAGGTTAGATTTGCAAAGCTATCAAGTTCTTATAGCTCAGTGGTTAAGGTGACTGGGCACTTATCAGGCTTCTCTGAGTCAAAAGTCATGTAAATTTTAATTGCACTAAGAGATTTTTGACTTGAGTCATAGATTGATCACAAAAATAAAATTACGATAAAAAAAAGCAAGTAAAACTCAAGATGAAAGTAAATATTAGTCAAAATGAATAACTATGAGTTCAAGTCTTGTGAGAAGCTATTTTTTGATTGCTAATTTGTTAGTTTAACAGTTAAACAGAGAATATTGTGAGGAAAAGCAATAACAAAAATGAATAAAACAAGTCAAAAAATTAATGAGAGAAATGCCTCATCTTAGAATTCAAATAATTTAGATTGATTTCTTTTTATTAGGTACAATTTCCCTTCAGGATATAAGGAAATCAAATTTCTCTACAGACTCTTTTCTTTCTTATTTGTGAATCACCATTGATGTCTTTGGAAAAATAGTGGAGTGGTTTCCTGTTGCCTTCTTTACAATTTTGACTTTAAAGTTGTTTTTCTAGATTAGTCAAACAGCTGGTTAAACAGCTAGATTAAATAAGTCTGTATTGTTATACTAATGTTAAATGTAAGCCTGAATTGTTAAATAGCAGGATAGGCTCATTTACTGTTTAACCCATAGAAAATGGATGAATTCATGCCTTTCCTCAGGGCACAAACTTGGGGTAAATTTGACTTTAAATTTATTACAAGGTAATATTTTTATTGTAAATTCTCAAGTACAAAAAAAATTGTATAAGTTTATTTTCATCATACGTATAAGTTCTATAACAATTCAAATCATTACTTTTTAAAACAAATATTGTGGAGGAGTGGAGATAGTTAAAATAATAGCAGTCTCAATGGAAAAAACACCCTGGTTTTGGCAGGCACAAAGATTAAAGATTGTCATCGCTATGTTACAGGCAATAATTGAGAAGGAAAAAAATTTTCTGATAAATATTCGAGAGTAACAGACAAAAGAAATAGATACATAGAGAATGATGAAAAAAAATGCCTTAACTAAAGGTCTCGTTAGTTGTATATCATATTGATTGACAAAAAGTGTTGTCAAATCTGTTGATATGTATTTGAACCAATGGTGAGAAGATAGGCTCAGTCCAGTAACTTTACTTCTACCTTTGCAATGCCATGTAAACGCCCTAATCATGGGAATACTCATCAACAAAAACTAATGAGTAAAAACCATTAAAAAATAAAGAATAAAAAAATACAAACTGTATTTAAAGAAGTTTTTAAAATGTGGAAAGATGAAATAATGAGAAAAAGAATCAAAAACTTTGAGAAGAAATAGAAATTAAGAAAAAAATAAAAAGATTATAGATAGAGTTAGAAGATAGAGAGGAAAAAGAAAGATTGTATAAACATGCTCATCCACTCAGGATGACAAGAAAGAACATGGAAAATGAAGAAAAGAAAGAAAAAAGAAGAAGAAAAAATCAAATCAAATATAGTTCTCAAGGAGAGAATAGAAGAGAAAGAAAAAAAGAAAGCATGGTAGAATTTTGAGAGAGAATAGAAAGTAATCAAGACAGAATATAGGGAAAGAATAGAAAGAAACCATGATAGAATATGAAGAGGGAAAAGAAAGAAAGAAAAAAGAAAGAAATAGTCATAAAATATAGAGAGGGGATAGAAACAAAGGTAGTTCATAGAAAGAGAAGGAAATAATGAGAGAATATGGTGAGGGGAAAAGAAAGAAAGCTGTTTAGAAGAGAGAGAAAGAAATAGTAATAGAATATAGATAGAAGGTAGAAACAAAGGCAGTTCTTAGAGAGAGAAGAAAATAATGATAGAATATAGAGTGGGGAAAGAAAGCTGTTTAGAAGAGAGAGAAAGAAATAGTAATAGAATATAGAGTAAATGATCGAAACAGGTAGTTTTTAGAGAAGGAAAAAAGAAAGCTGTTTGGAAGAGATATAGAATTAGTAACAGAATATAGAGAGGAGATAGAAACAAAGGTAGTTTTTAGAGAAGGAAATGATGATAGAATTTAGAGTGGGGAAAAGCAAAAAAGAAAAGGATTATAGAGTTTTAATAGAAAGAAAGTAAGAATTATGGTAAGAATTAAATAAGTGAAAAAATTATGCTGTAAAACTGAAATTGAATGCAAGGAAGAAGACAGGAGATGACCGTCTCCTGGAACCTTGCTTTTGCTTTGTGGGGATGTTATCTTTGGCGTCACTCCAATCTTGCTTCCAGCATTCATCTTTCGTCTCTCAGGAGAAAACCACCGAAAATTATCAGACATTTACACACACATACACACGGTCAATTATGTTGATATGGGACCAAAAGTTCTGATATAGTTAAACTACATATTTATAGTTGAGTGGGAGACCTGTTTATGAAAGGCCATTGAAATGAGATAAAACAAAAATTACAAAAATATATGGAAGCTTAAAATGGAAAAAAATATTGAAACATAAAATAAAAATCTGCTATGTTGTTTTGTTTTTTGGTTTGATATTGCTTTAGGTTTCATATTGTGTATACAGACTTTGTATAAAAGACAAATCTTGTTCATCTCACCCAAATATACAGACTGAAATAATTTCTCTTATAATTTCCAATGCTGTTTGATTTACTATGCGGAATTTATCCCAAGGTGCCATTGCTATCCTGTGATCTCAGGTCATTACCGGTATCCGGCACCCAAATTACTCTTCCACTTCCCACATTTCACATAGATCAAATTTTGTAATATTTTTCTTTCATTGAAAAAAATCTGTCACAGTTCGACAGATTCAGATAAACATCATTAATTTTTTTTAACATTTTTGTCATTTTATATATTTTGAAAGAAGTTTGAAGTCACCGAGTTGATAAAAAGTTTTTGATTTGAGATAAGATGTAGATTTCTGTACCACGGGCTATAAATTGCATATAATAAGCATAATTTTAAAAAAAAAGTGTCCCTTTGTATACAGCCAAAAGTAAATTCAGCCCATCTGTGGCCTTTCTAACTGTATCATATTGATAAAGATAAATAATAAAAAGAGTTTGCCTACATGATACAAGTTCTTGCTTCACACTGCAGGTGTTTATCACAGGTTATGGTCTTTAGAAATATCTTACTGTTTTTTATTTAATGAACAAATATTTCAGAGCATTAATAGAAAAAAAAATAATGTAACTACAAATATATAAATATTTTTTAATCATTTCACCCCAAGAAAGCCAACAGAGCCACTAACACACAGGGGGTTACAAAGTGTGAAAGAATGTAAGAAAAACATTATTAAGGAGCGAGAACAATAAAATAACAGAATTTAAAAGGACAGAAGATAAACATTGACATTGCATTTAAATTTTTGAAGATCAAACTTGACCAGAAAGCAAGAAGCCAGAAGAAAATTCCATAAACAAGAAGTAGAAAAAAAGAAACTGTTAGCAAAGAACTTAGGGTTATATCCAGCCATTTTGACTTTAAAATGAGGAAGATCTTAACAATCTAGTAAGTCAGTTAAGTGCCATACGAGATTGAAAGAGACATGACTGACTGGGTAGAAGATTTTCCTGCAGTAGGCTGCCATTACTTTCTGTGGTAGACTGGTTGCTAACCAAAGTTATAGAACCCAGTCTGTTCTTAAATTTGACCCATAACTTAAGGAAAGAGATGGATTAAAACCTTTCCCAAGGGCATTTGTTCATAAGTGAATGCAGCTAATTCAACTGGAATTCGAACTTGGATCCCTGATTTCTGGTTCTGAGTCAGTATCCCCTGCATCACAATGCTCATTTCGTAATATGCTTAAATTCATAGAGCCTAGGTACCATAGAAGAGAATTAATTAGAACATTTGCCATTAAAGTACATGCAGAAAAGAAAAGACTTCTTTGAACTTTCCAATTGTTGTTTAAGATCTCAATCTAATTGTTCAGCTTTTTTGAAAATCTTATTCTGTTTTAGAAAAATAAATCCCAAATTTTTCATTGTACACATGAAGAATGCTGTAAAATGCATTGGTTAAAATAAAATAAACAAAAGAACAGAAAGACTTCATATTAGACAAAACAAAATCTCTTGGAATTATGACAACTTCCAGAAGTTTTTTTCAACTTATGTAAAAAAATTATATACAAATTGCAAAAGAAAACTAGACTTGAAATTAAAACTTGTCTGTGTTTGACAGAAAATTTGAGTTAAAATTTATGAGAAAAGACAGAAACCTCCCAAAAGACAATTGGAATGTATAGGAAGATAAGGAAGAATACAATCATAGCTAAGATATTTTAGCTTTATAAGGTTCTGAATATTAACATTATTTTTTTTGCCATAATTTTTTTTCACTAGGAATTTATGTATTTCTTTCTGTTGCTGTTTGTGTATTTGTTTTTTTAATTTTGTATAGCAATATTTGATAGCTTGAAAATCATATACAGGTCAAAAAAACCAATAGATGTTCTTTCACAATATTAAATTATCAGTTATTAAAAAAAGCAACATTTTAAAAATCAGTTTAAGCATTAGTAAAATATGTGTAATAAAGACACTTAATCTCAAAACCTTTACAAACTAAAAGTATTACCACTGTTAATACAAATTAGAAATAAAAAAAATGATATGAAAAAAGTAAGACTGAAATATTAGGAACAAGATTCAATTTGATAGTAGCTTGAAGAAAGTATAACTAATGCTACATGACATAGCAAGCTCTTCTGCATGTGAGTCTCATCTAAAAGTACATTTTTATACTGAATTTCTTCACGTTTGCCTGAAGGTGTAAAATATGTTAAAAATAGATTAAGATCTAACAAAATAAAATGAAAACTGTAATAAAAAATACCTTGTTCCATTCAAAATGTAAAAAATAGAAAGAAATCAATGCAATTACTATTTGCACCACCCTCCTAAGCATTTATTGTTTTTAAGTTAGTATTGACTTTCAAATGTTTTTTTTATACTAATGTTCATCTAATACAAGGCCCAAGAGCCGCTCAAGGTGAAGGGTTACTGTGTGGTGTTGTAGGATCTTAAGAAAAGGCAAGAAGTGAAGTTCATAGGGTTATGTAAGTAAGATAACAATTAACCTTTGACTTGAAGAGGTCAAGAATATAGTGAGTTAGAAAACATCCTGTTGGGAGTCTGTTCCGTGAAGCAGCAGTTTTTGGGAAGAAGTAAGTTCAACTCGGACAGCTTCAAGAATTGTTGCTTTGTGAATGAAAACTCCCAATTTATTATTATCTTGATCTTTTCAAATCTAGAGTTAACTGTTAACAAGTCTAGAGTTAACTGTTATCTTACTTGCATAAACCGATGAACTTCATTCTTGCTGAACCTGTCCCAGTGTAACATACTTTTTGCTAATAGAATACAAGTTGGAGTTTTGTTTAAAAGCATATCAACCTCTGTGGATTATTTAATGCCAAAAAGGTGGGGTTTTAAGGTATTTTTTTAATGTTCAGTTATAGTGAGAAGGTTGATTTAGTCAGATTTTAAGGAAATTTTTTTGTTTTTATTCATTTTTATTTTATGAAACTGAAAATGTTTTCTAGTTTTGTATTCAAAAATGTTTTACTGAGAATCATTTTTTTTCCCTTCAAAAATGTTTTATGGTAATAATTTTATCTTCAAAACTGTTGTTGGTAATATTTTTCCTTCAAAAGTATATATTTTTCTTAGTGTTTTGACCCCAGTTGGTGGGGGGGGTTTTAACTATTTGCCCATAGCTGGAACCCTAACAGGTGCTACAACTCTGGGTCAGGGTGAACTGGGGAATAACAGAAATTAAGAAGTGGCTCCATGCTCCTCACAACCATACAATCAGAAGCCTTGTTGCCGGGTGCAGTTTACCGTCATGCCCAGAACCAAATAGAATACAAAGGAAATAGGGATGATTCACATTTGTCTACTTGGCATAGCAGGTTCAATCCATATTATCTCTCCTTCTCTAAATACATCAGTGTCCTATTGGTGGTGGTGGGTCCTTCATTTTGCTCACACTATTTCAGAAGGAAGACCCAAACAAATATGTGATTGCTGTTTAAATTTAGAATATCAGTACCTGACTGATTCATTCCTCTTCCTCATTCTCTTTTTATCATGTACACATGCATTCTGAAAACTAAAAATATATCCTCCCTGACATATACATAGATACGAGTATAAATATATTTGTATATATTTTCATCAAACTCTTGATAGGTAGACGTGTATTTTGCTTAAGAATACCTTAAACATTTGGAATTGCAGAGTTTTAAGAATGATTCTTAAGAGAATGCTTCCTCAGTCACTACAATTTTAACCTGTTCAAGTCTAGAGTTAACTGTTATCTTCCCTACATATCTACATAAACAGTGCCTCTTAATCTGTAACCATCTACCTGGAGTGGCTCTTAGGCCTTGTACAGGGTGAACATTATTTGATAGAATTCACCAACAATAAACTGTGAGAATAGATAAACAGTTTTATTATGATATATGCTCTTATACTCAAGGATATATTCTTATAAAAGTATTCACTCACAATGATGGAAATATAAATATAATAATATATGAATATGATATGGTATAAAATGGTTAGCAAGCTGTTCTAAAAAATCATTACTTTTGGTAAATGACATCAGACCATACAGGGTGCAACATGATTACAGCGCAGTGTCAAAGCTGAGCTTAGTAACTACTGGTACATGCACATATATAGTCAGTCAGTCAGTTAAGTGCCATATGTGATACACTTGAGCGATCACATTTCTTTCGATCCATGATTGACTAGGCAGAAAATTTTCCTACAGTAGGTTGCTATTTCTTTCTGTGTTAGACTGGTTACCAACTAAGGTTATCAAACCTAATTTGTCCTACTATTTAACCCATAGCTGGAGGGAAAAGAGATGGCTTAATACCTTTCCCAAGAGTATTTGCATATAAGTGAATGCAATGAATTAATTTGGAATTCAAAGTTGGCTCTCCGATTTCTCATCATGGTTAAAAATTGCTTTGAATGAATCAAGCCTGTGAGGTGATAATTGAAATTTCTAGGACACACAATGAGGAAAGAGGGCTTAGAAAATTTGACACTCACAGGAAATATGATGGACAGATGAAAGCAACACACCTAACAAACTTACATAAATGAATTCCCAAGGGTATTTGTACATAAGTGAATGCAATGAATTCAACTTCAACTCGAACTTGGCTCTCCAATTTCTCGTTTTGAGCCAATATCCACTGTACCCCCAATGCACTTCTGCAAATATACAAGTAAGTGATAAAATGCTGTTACCCTGACCAAGAATTTTTTTCAAAAAATATCTACTGTTTGTTTATTTGGGAAGAGGGTTGAACTTTTCAGAATCTCCTTGTTTATTTACGCATGAATAATTAGTTGGTTTAAAGAAGTTGAAAAATTAAAAAAAAAGAATGAAGAAATATTTTATGTATAAAAGTAAAAGAATGTGAAAGTAAAACAATGAATGAAAAAAATAAAAAGAGAAGAGTAAATGAATTTTAAGAGACATGAACAGAAATATTAGAAAATAGGGAGGAAAAAGAACATAGATAATAGAAAAAAATATGAACACAAAAAGAGAGAGGATGAAAGCAGAGAAAGAAAGAAAATAGGAAAACAAAAAAGGGTCAAGTGAATAGAAGCAAGAAAGAAGAAGATAAAATCAGGAGGTACAAGATAAGGAAGAAAGAAATAAAGAAAGAGACAGGACAGAAAGAGAAAGAAAAGTGGAAAAAGGAAAGCAAAGAAAATAGAGGAAATATGAGTGGGTGACAAATCACAAGGAACAAAGAAAAGAGGGAAAAAAATAAAAGGATGAAGAAAAAGAGAAAAGTGAAAAGATAGAAAGAAAAAAAAAACAAAGCAAGGAAAGCATAACAATGTGTTTTTTCTTCCTTTTTTTTTCTTTTTTTTTTCACTTGAATTAATTTCCTTTCGGAATGGTTTCCAGATACACTGGAATCAATGTTTCTCACTGCACAAAGATGAAAATGATAACAATGCGTCTGTGTTTTTAATTGGACATAAAGTGGCAAAAAATAAAGCCCTACCACTACTATCCTATAGCCCCAGCTGCAATATGACGGACATTTCACTGGTCAGACATTAAGGTCAGTCAGTTGAAGAATTCATTGCTTCTCCATTCTTTATTTTTCATTCTGACATTTTGTTTCCTCAATCTTAGTTTCTTTGTTTAAGGACAGAGAGACTTAGGCTAACCCCCAGATATTCATTCAGAAGTTTATCCTTTGTATTTAACAGAGTTTGAGGATAATGCTAATGATTAATGTTGGAACTTTGTTGCTGTTGTTTCTCTCAGTTCTTTGTGTCCAAATCACAATATCTTTTTTTGTTCTCCACCTCTCTCTTTATCAAGTGGTGGGACAATGTGGTACGAGTTTATCTTGCTTAACAATTCTCAGTTTCTCCACTTCTATTCTTTACATTAATTAACTCTCTTACATTGCATCATACCTTGTTTATGACAGACCATTGATATTTAATACCAAATCTCCAAAATTATCAAAAAGTCAGTCGGTAGTAACAATCAAGAAAAAAGAATGAAGATTCTGTTTGGCAATTCAAACTGATTTTTAAAGAGTCTGTCAAGCTTTAGATAAGAATGGCAAAGCTCTCAAACTGTTGCTTTAGATATCTTGAATCCATTTAACAGGGTTTAGTATGCTGGTCTTCTTTACAAATTGAAGGTTTATAGTGTTTCTTACCATTTCTTTCAATTGATTCAATCTTTATTATCAAAGCATGTAATGAATGTTATCTTGAACAGCCACTCCTCTAGATCTCTTTGCATTAATAAGGGTTTCCCCCAGGACTCTATTCTTGGACCTACTTTGTTCCTTATTTTCACAATGATTTTCCTTGTCTCATCAGTTCTCAACTTGGTATCTAAGCTGATGACAAAACTATTTACTCCTGTCTTCATAGTAAGTCTGATGTGTTTGATAAAATCATATTAGTAGGTAATCTAAAAAAATGATTTTCAGTTTCTTATTAACTGAGACAAGAAATGGCTTGTCAATTTTAATACCTGCAAAAGAAAACTGCTCTCTTAATCATCTTAACAAACTTCTTTTGCCTTCTATCAGCATGGCTGATGCTAACCTCCAGGATAGCAATTCATTGTGCCATCTCAGTCTCATGTTTCTCACTAATATAAAGTGGAATGATTATATTGAATCAGTTGCTAGGTCTGCTGCTAGCAAAGCTAGTTTACAAAACGATCTTGCTTTTCTCTCAACTATAATTTTCATAACTTTTAACGCAACATCAGTTGTCATCTTCTGTCTACTTGGAACCTGTTCTTTTATTGTCCTCTGTATTTCTTTCCCTCTCAGTAAACCCTTGTTTGATAGTGACTTTTATTACCTTGCAGACAGTGAAGGGATTAAAAGAAAACCACTTCTGAATTCAAATAAGAATAATTATTTTTCTATCTTTCTTTCTAAAATTACATGTTCGTATCTGTCATGTTAGAGTTGTGACTAAGATGTTGTTATTCATCTTATATATTGTGTAGTCTTCTCCTTTTTGCCGTGTCCCTTCAGAATGTAAGCGATCATGGTTCCACACAACTTCCTGTCTTTGTAGTTTTGAATAAAGTTTGTCTTCTTGCTATCCCTTCTACTTTCTGTTCTTTCAATCATTTACACAAGCTCATAAGGTACATTATTTCCTCCTTTTCTGTATCACTTCTGCCTTCAATATGTCCTGTGAGTATTACATTTTCTAAACCCTTTTTTTTTCATTATGTGGAAAAGAAATTTCAATTATCTCTTTTTGATGTTAATTATAAGTGTCTTTTTGTTTCCATTTTCTCTAAAACTGTCATTGCTTACATGTTTAGTTCATGATATTCTCAGTATCTTCTGTATAACCACATTTATGTTACTTCAAGTCTATTCTTCATCTGCAAAGAGATTCTCTAGCATTCACTGACATATAGAAGGACTTATATTTTGTAACACTTCAGTACTCTTTTCTTTGTTTTTAAAGTTTATTTTTCTCTGTTTCATAATACTTTGCTTAGCTTTTCTAAGGCAACCCAATACGCCTTTGGGTTTCAGAGTCACACTTTCCATTCTCTGTTAAAACACTTCTCTGGTATTTAAAAATGTTATATTTTTAATTTTGGTATCTGCAATTTGCATGTTAGGCTGTTCCTTTTGCTAACAGCCAGGCATTCTTGTCTTCTTGCAATTGATATTTAGTCATTTCTTTTCCCTTTCCTTCAATACCTTTGTAGGATTTATTGTAGTTTCCTTTCTGTGTCTGCTATCAACACTCTGCATATCTTATGTTGTCTAGATTGTAGCCATCAACAGTGAATCCTGGTAGGACTTCTAATTCTCTCAGAATCACCTCACTGTTTAGTCTGATTAAGTCTGGTGAAATGATGCATCCTTGTCTTACACCCCTCTCTAGACTTTAAAAAGTATTTTTGTTATAAACAATGATAGTACTGAACCAACTGCTGAAATCTATTCTTTTTTATTTTGTGGTAATCTTTTTGCAGCTGTCCATCTGCTATAAATGGTTTTTAATCTTTGTTTTAGCAAAATGAAAGACTGACTGAAATAGCCAGACTTCCCTATATATAAATAGGTTGAATGCCTTTCTTGGTCACCAGTCAATATTAACTCTTCCTGCCTTTTCCTACTTGTTGAGGAAAACTAAACTCTTGAAAAAAACGGAACATTTGCAAAGATTTTTCATGTTTTCTATGGAGTCATCAACAAAATTGATTCATTGATTTCTTTTAATTTTTTTATATATCTCTTGATATTGCTTTTTTTTTTTTAATGCAGCCATCTTTCTATGTCTGTCTTGGAAGTCTAATACATGATTTCATAAATAGTTAATTTTTATTTTCAGTGATTTCTGTCAACTATATTTTGCATTTAAAAATGGAGGATAATGAAATAAATACTAATTTTTTTACCATTTCTGGTTTTACTTTGTTGAAGATTTCCAATTTTACTGCTCAATTTTTGTATCCTATATTATTGGTAGCATCTAAAACTAAAAATTACAATATTGTATAATGCAAATATAAACTAGTAACTTTTTATTGATTTTTCCCAAACACCTGTGATTTCAGATACTTAACAGATTAATGATTTTTGTCTGATCAACCAGGGTTAAGAAATTCTAATTCAGTCATAAACCCTCCACCTACCATTCCATAATGAACAAGTGAAATTGCATTTTTTTAAAATAATAATAATCATATCATATACTTTTGTAGTAATGAGTATTAGTCACATGATTTTCATGATTATTAAAATGTTCGTCTCTAGGTTATTGAAAGGGTTAAACATAAACAAAAGTCAAACTTGAGTGATCACTAATAACATTAGCAGTTTATACAAAAACTACTTGTGTATTTAGAGAAATTTCATTATCTTGTACATTTATAAATCTACTATTTGTTCATACATTGAATACTGTTGCCATATCTGGTCCAGTGTTCCTGTTATTCACCTCGAGGTTCTCAACAAAATCCAAAGGAGGATCTGCAATGTAATTGATCCTGGCTTGTCATCTCAACTTCAGTCACTTTCTCACCATGATGTATCTTTCCCTCTGTCTCTTTTTACAAATATTTTTATGGCAACTGCACTGACAAACTTTTTCTATGGCGCCCTGACTAACTGAATTTAAGCATGCTACTAGATTGGCATTGAGATCCCACATTTTTAATGTTGAAATAATTCCATACAGCTGCCTCTTCTATTCTAATAGTTTTTTTTTTGTTTTTTTTTTCGCACTTCCCATCTGTGGAATTCTCTTCCATTTACTTGCTTCCCTGATATCTACAGTCTCCAAATGTTTAAATGCAAGGACATTACCATCTTCTGTCATCTTGAATCTCATCCATCTCTTATCCTTTTTTCAACACCCCTTGTACCTTATTTGTTTTCTCACTGTAATCCCCTGTGCACCAGTGGCAATCCTACCTTGCTTGGGGTGAAATGATTAAAAAATATGATCCTGTTATTTTTTTCATGACTAAAATAAATTCTGGATCATTATTTGGTTTCATATGAGTGTGTAGATGTATAAGGTAGACAGAAATCCTCCAGGCAAAAGAGTTTCACAAGCAAATTTGCATACAACCACATTAAAATCAGAAAGCTTGTGAATGCAAAATGTATAATTCCAAGTTTATTTCATATGAGTGTCAGTTAAGTGCCATACGTGACACACGCTTGGGCGATCATGTCTCTTTCGAGACATGATTGACTGGGCAGAAGATTATCCTGCAGTAGGTTGCCATTGCTTTCTGTGGTAGACTGGTTGCCAACCAAGGCTATAGAACCCAATCTGTCCTATTATTTAACCCATAACTGGAAGGAAGAAACAGATTAATACCTTTCCCAAGGGTATTTGTGTGTAAGTGAATGTAAGGAATTCAACTGAAATTTGAACTTGGTTCCCTGATTTGTCGTTCCAAGTCAATATTTACTACATCACAATGCACAATGCTCAAAAATGACAGCAGAATATTTGAGAGGATTGTTATGCAATTGTAAATAAGAAAAACGTACCAACATAAATAAATTTATGGCTCTTGAGCTTAACAATCAGCAGAATTTCATTAGAAAACACAGCATTTCAGACATTTAGACAATATTTACATTCATTGAATCCACACACACTTTGTTCATAAAGTGAAGTTAATTAAAAACCCTTTTGTCTGTAGATTTCAACAAAACACCTTCATATATATACTGACCTTGTGCCACATCTGAGTGGCACTTAGAAAATCAACACCTTTATATATATATATATATATATATATATATATTTAGAATTTATGACATATTTATGTTATAAATTCTGAAACATTATTTGTTCTACTTTGTATTAAGCACTTTTTTCAGAATATTGTTTCTTTGGATACATAGTTTTATTCCATCCATACCTACCCTATAATTGTGTGTGTATATATATCTATGTATGTATATATATATATATATATATATATATATATATATGAAAATACATTCTAACGTTTTACTCAAGTTGAATTTTTCAAATACTCTCTTATTGGCTAATTGTATTGGAACTTAATTTGGATATAAGATTGGCAGTACTAACATTCATAATTATATTAAATAAAATATACCCACCATTTTGATGTTATTGCATCATTGCACTGTTTGAGTTTTTATGCAACATGTGTCATAAAGAAATGAAGAGGCAAAATTGCTTCATGATTATAAAAACAAATTGTTAAATTTCTTGCAAGAGAAATTTGTGAGAAACTAAGCAATAGAGAAATACTAAATTCAGAAATGAAAATCTGTTGAAAACTGAGCTGCACATGACCTAATTTATGTCCCTAAAATGAAATAGCATAGTGAATTAAAACATTGGATTGTGAATTTAGTAACATAGCAATTGTGAGTTCAATCTTTGGGCTGGGCAGTGTGTCCTTGGATTCAGTGGAGATGGGTAGGCAATAACTGAGCAGTACTACTAATAATAACTAGATAAGATATCCCTTGACATAGGCAGTGGAATGAGAAGAGTCTACCCCTATAGGTTGGATAAAGAGTTCAGTTCAGAATTCTCTGTAGGTTCCTCAGATCAATTTACACCTGATGAAGGCCAGAGTGCACAACAGCTGAAATGTGGTAATAACAAGAACAAAGATGAGGACAATAGTCCGAACATGAATACATAAATAAATAGCGTAAATAATTGTCATAAAGTAATTAGATAGGTTAAATATTTTTGTTGTCATTTATTTCATATATACCATGTTATATTGTTATTTATAATATTAGTTTCAAAAATATACTATTAAAAACAGTAAATTCATTTTATTTCCAAACTGTGATCTAAATGCTAAGATCATTACCACTTTCAAGACAGAGAATAGATTGATTAAAAAAAATATGCAGTTTCATTATGAAAGACGTAATTCATCATGATCATTATGATTTTTCTCATCATCATCATCCGTTTTCATGCTAACGTGTGTTGGACAGAGTTTTTTGATGACTCTGTAATTGAACCATTATGAAATATTGGAGCAAGTTTTACAGGTGTATGCCTGTACTAACAGCAACCAGTTTTGAGGACTAGAAACTCAGTGTTTTTATTGAGACACCATCTCTAGGAAGATTACCTATCAAGGTTAGAGAGTTCAGCCTACTCTATTCTACACTACTAGGTGTAGAGGTTATTATTTCAGAGATTTTCTTCTCTTAGGTAAGTTGCTATCCATAGCTAAAGACTAACTTTTTCATTTTCTCTTAAATGACTTTGGTTTGGGGGTTAACTATTTGCCTATAGCTGGGGCCCTAAGAGGTGCTACCACCCTGGCTAAAGGTAGACCTGAGAATCACAGGAGTTAAGAGATTGTTTCATTTGCCTTTAAATCTCTTGATCAGAGGCCTAGCAGCCGGATGTAGTTTGTTGTCATACCCATAGTTGGAAATAAATACTAAGACATAAATTTTTTTAAATTGAGTTTTATCACGGAATATGTTAAGTAGTTAGCTCTATGAAACAAAAACTGCAAATTAGATATCAGACAAGTCTAGCAAACATGAATGATAAAACAGCTTTTATTAGGCAGCTCTATGATTCCATCTTACAAACTACTCCCATTGCACAAAAAGAGGAAGGATCATGGTCAATCCCTGTGACTTGATACATTCAAATAAAAGCATGTGGAAAGATATCAAACTGTATTTATTTGGTGTCAAAGATTTGCATAATATTTGTACACATAAATGCATATGGATAAATAATTGACTCTTGTATATATCTGTATTAATTTTCAGGTTTTCAAGCAATATTTGAGCTTTATATATATATATATATATATATACATATAATAAACATAGTAAAGACATGAATGTATTATTGATCTGGTTTAAATTATTGAAAAATTACTTACCCTTTGTTGATTTTGTATTTTTCAGCAAAGACCCCAAACCAAGTTCTCATCTGCCTCCTCCCCAAATTCACCAGTCACTCAGTCCCGTCGGGTGATCTCTTCCTCTCTCAACCTGGCCTCCGATGCTAATGCACAGGGCTATGCTTCTGATACGGACACTGTTGACACGCGTGACTCGCAGTGCTGCGCCCCTTCCTCTTCCGACGTAGGTGTTCTCGATGAGGCCGCGACCATGCCGAGGATAAGGCATCAAGAGGTGCATGATACACGCATGTTTCATCGGCCAGCACTTTCAAAACCTGCATCTGACGTGTCTGTCTACGATAATGTGTCATCCTCTCCCCTCCGACGGTCCACGGCTGACCCTGATAGCCCGGCGCATACTGTTCGACGCTCCGCCTCGCCAGCTTCCTTGTCCAAGCCCGCTGAGAGCACTACAAGTGACGAAAGCAAGGAACGTCCAAATGTGGTCAGTTTATCCGAATCTCCTAAACGAGATGGAACCCAGTCAGAACCAGAAACCCCTGATGTCTGCACCACATTTACGTGTGAGTTGTCTTGCTCTCCCAAAGACAGCAAGATGGTGGAAACTGTTACAATGGAAACGGCTTTTGTTGGTGAGAATTTCAAGAACCAGCCAGTACCATTAGCCAGGACAGCAATCTCCAAGACTGCTGCAACCAGTTCAGGAACGGGGGCTTCCCCCACCCCAAGTAGTGGAGGTGGGGGTCCATCTTCAGCGCCCCCAACAGCCGGCGGTAAAGGACATGGGCGTACACGCCCCTCCACTTCTGAATCTCCTGAATCTGAGTGGCCGTCCCCGCCGGAACCCCTGACGCCTCAAACTCCAAACATCCCTTTCGACAGCATCGACTTTGACAGCGATTCTCTGCGACGGATGCTGCGATCTTTGCCGGTGTCACCGATCGAAAAAGACGACAATGATCAGGGCTTTCATGAGGACCCATACTTTGATAGTGGGGGACAATCCCACCACCGACGCTACCCGTCAGTATCTAGAACGAAGAGTCTCAACAGTTATGATCGGGACCGCACTAACAAACCGACTGTGCCGCACCAACCATACTCTGTTGTGTACCCTTGCAGGGACGACTCCTATGTTTCCATGCTCAAGAACACAGACCTGCCAAAATCAAAGCAGGCAAAGATGCTCGTGGAATATGAACTTCATTTACGCAACAAATGTGCTCGTGATAGCTACCCAGACAGTGGAATAGGGGGTATGGCATCTGAAACCACAGGTTCATTGTGGTCAGGCGAAAGCAGTAAATCTGCCGGAGCAGGCAAAGGTAAGTTTAATCGTATATTCTGTATTTGTTGTAAATGATGAAAACTTCTTTGTAAATTTTTTTATAATTTTTCTTATTTCAGAAGAGAGCTGATTAAAAGATATTTATCATCATGCAATAATTTTTTTTTCCTTCTGAACAATCAATTATTTTTCAAAATTAGGAGTTTAGGATGTTGGTATTTATTATTGATTAATTATAATAATGTAACATGCAACCAAAAAAAAAAAGAAAGGAAAAAAAAGTGGATTAAAGAAAGAGGTGCTCTTGTACTAAACTATTTTAACCTTAACTAAACACTTTCATGATACTTAGGAAGTTGAATTGCCAAAATGAAATTTAGATACAGTATTTTCTATATGCTTACACATCACTCAGTAAATCCTGGGCCTAACTAATTAAACAACAACTTTTTGGCAAAATTTGACTTTATTCATCAACATAGTCTAGGGTGATACATTGATTCCAACACTTCTCTGACAATTCAATACTTTTTTTGTAGAACCATTTGTCTTTGGCCTCAAAATGCACCTCAGTTTCCGATATCACTTCTTCATTGGAGCCAAATCTCTTTTCCTGAAGCATTCTTTTGAGGTCTTCAAACAGCCAGTAATTGTTGGTGGCCAGATTTGGAGAATAGGATGGATGCAGAAGCAGTTTGAATTGTAATTCATGTAGTTTTATCATCATTGCAATCGACTTGTAACATGGTGTGTTGTCTTGGTGAAAGATTACTTTTTCTTCTTCATTTGTTGCCATTTTTTGGTGATTTCTTCCTTCAAATGCACCAATGCTATATAATATTCACTATTGATAGTTCTTCATTTCTCAAGGTAATTAATGGAAAAAATACCTTGCACATCCCAAAATATGGAGGCCAAAACCCTGCCTGCTGATGTTTGCATCTTTGGTTGCTTTGGATGGCTTTCACCTGCTGCTGTCCACTCAGCTGACTGCTGATTTAACTCCAAGTGGTGGATCATTGTTTCATCTATTATCACATATTTACACAAAAACTCTTTTTTGCATTGAAACAGTTATAAACAATGCTCTGAATTGTTGAACAAATGCAGCATCCACTTTGAACACAGCTTTCTCATTGACAAACGTTCATGCAAAATGGTGAATACACTGCCTTATGATGTGTTTAACTCCTCTGCTATCTCACAAAACTTCAATTTACAATTGGCCAAAACGAGTTTGTTGATTTTTTTTTTTGTTTTCTGGGACAACTGCCGATTTTGGGTGACCTGAACATTCAGCATCTTTTGTTTCTGTATAACTGTTTAAAGTCAGCAGAGTCCAAATTGCACTTATTAAGCAATTGCTTTGCTTGAACAGTATTTTTTTCTATCAGAAAGCAATGCTTTATCAACACATGAAATTCAGATATTTCTATTGTTTTGAAAATTTTCAAATTTAGCTTCACTGAAATCACTAACTCATAAACGAATCATCCGATTGGGTTCAAATTTTGTCAAATGCCATTTGAAGGTTAGTAGTTAATAAGAATCATATGGATTTTTATTAGTAGCACCATCTATATGTCAGGCTTTGCACTTATTGAGAGATGCATTTTTGTCTTGAAAAGTGCCCTAAAAATCTTTGTATTGAAAGGTCAAGTTGAGTTTGCTGACTTTTGCAAATCCCAGTCACAAGATATAGACAATCAAAAGAATTGTTGTGAATTAAATAAGACACTCCCAGGAACACAAATGAACTAGCCAAGACATTTTAAAGAACTCAACAGAATATAAAGTGAGTTCTGATAGAGTGTTCATAAGAGTACTATAAAAGTCAATTAAGACAGAATGTAATAACTGTTATTACCAAGTTATAACAGTGGTGATGAGGAATGTAAGTTTATATGGAGTAGAAAAATACCTTTTTTTTGCACATAACTGTGACAAGAAATTTGAACTGTGTTGGTGATATTTTCTTTGCTGTGCATAAAGAAATGATCCGAGATGTTCCTAAATATGAAAGTGGTAAAAATACAACAGCAGCAAAAGTTGTTGAAATTCCAAAAACAACAACAATAATTCAAAAGAAAATAGCAAAATCTCCAATTTCTATAACTTTGGACATGGTGGCAAATGCTATAACTGAGTACACATACAATTCAGATAATGGAATTACCTTTTCTGCTAATTTTAGAACATAAGTTCAAATTTCAAATTAATATTGTTTGTTCATTTAAAATAGTACATTTATTTAAAAAAAACATACTTCAAAGGACTGCATATATTGGCTTATGTTTTTCTTGATTATTCAGAAAACATAAAACAATTACTTACTTATTTTAGATTAAAAGTAATATTAACTCGGGTGATATAGATGTTCTTTTCAATTTCTTTTAAATTGTGTGTGTTAATGTTTGCTTGTTCTTGTATATTTTAATTCAATGAGTGACCTAAAATATTTCTGCAGGAAAAAAAATTTCAAAAATAATTCTGTTTATAACAGTAATTAAAAAAGTAATCTGTGATGGTGAGGTACAAAATTTTGTTTAGGCTTTCATTTATGAACATTTTAAATAAAAGTATATATCAACAAACTTAAAACAAATGGTGATCAAAAGCAAAGATAAGCAAAAATTAAAAAATATTTCTCACTAGAAAGTGATGGATTAAAAATACCTTAAAAAGAAACAAACAACAAAAATGTGTTGATTTGTTACCTCCCCATCCTCCTCAGATCCAATAGAGGATAAGATAAAAATATGACTAAAAAAGAGGGAAAGAAAAAAATACGATTATAAGTAGCTTCAAAGATTTGCTAAAAAGTCAGCATACATAATGAAAAAATGCCTCAAACTTAACAAAATTTTTGTCATTAAAATATTTGTTATTAAGAGGAAAGACCAAAGTATTATTTTGATTATTAAAATGTATTTTTTAATTCTTTTTAGAACTGTGAAAATTTTTGATAAAAATTTGGTTTTTCTTGTGTTAATGGGTGACCATAAATTAGTATGGAAAATTTTAATGTCTTATTGCAGTGAAAAACATATTGATTTGGAAATTCTTGGAAAAATCAAATAATTCTTGGATTTTAATGAAGCTTTTAGGACTTATTCATAAATAAATTAAATTATTTTAGAAATATTTCTTTTTGAAAAATTTTAATAAAAATATTTTTATTTTACATCTGTTGCTCTTAATTTATTTAATTTTATGAAATTTTGAGAAATTCATTTTCATCAAACTTAAATGTTATATTAGGTTTTACCACAAGTCTTTGATGAATTAAAATTATCACCTTTTTTTTTTCTAAGACAGGATCTTTAGAGAAAATCTACTGTAAATTGGAAAGTAAAAAATGAAATATAACTAAGATTTTTTAAAATTAGATTCAAATTTCTTATATAAATAAAGTATATTATGGACACTCTTATCTTAAAAAAAATTTGATGAATAATATATTTTTACAAGAATTGTTCTCATTTTGAAACATTTTAATTATAATAATTTATAAAGTTTAAAATGTTTTAAAATTCTATATTCGTTTTTACTGATTAGGTGATATTGTTAGTAAATAAATACTATATTTATTAATCATAAAAAGAAAAGTTTACTACATTTACGCCCAATCCCAGTATTTTTGAAAAAGTATGAATTTTTTTTGTGTGCATATAAATGTATTGATTTTTGTGAATACAGATATCCATACATGACATTATCAGAAAATAAGAGTAGTAACTGTAATAAATTTAAAATTCATTGTTAATTTTCTAACATTTCCTCAACAAGTATCTTTGTAAGTAATAATATGAAAGCCAAAGTACTTAAAATTCAATAAAATATTAGGTTACTAAGAATATTTTTCCTAAATATTAAAGATTACTAGGTACTTAGAAAAATAAATGCAAAAGGTGCTCACATAATATTCATTAAGTCATTTTTTGTCAACACTTCATAAAAACACCAATCTCTATTTAAAAAAAATGCTTTTCATCAATATTTTAAAGTAATATTAATCAGATTAATTAAACTTTAAAGCAGCTGATCTTCCTCAAATAAATTTTCAAAAAAGTATTTTTTATTTCTGAAATTTTTTATTAAATAGAATAATGATATGATGACAGATTTACTAAAATGACTGATTTTTAAATACATCAATATATTTTGCATATATTTTATTACAATTTAAAATTTAATCTATTAGCTTGAAAACTAAAAATCCCTGTTTTTTTTTACAAATATTTTCATGACAACTAACAGGGTTTTTTTTTCCTGGTTCCCTGAATACATGAAATGAAGTATACTACTAGATCGGCATCTGGGTCTCACCTTTTTACTGTAGAAATAACTAAATGAAACCATCACTTCTACTAACACAATTTCTTTTCTTGCACTTCTATCCGTGGAACTCACTTATGTTTACTCACTTCCCTGATAACTACAATCTTGAAAAATTTAAATGCAATGTCAATCATCAACTTTTGTCTTTTTGAATCTTGTTCATATTTTTTTCTTTCCTCAATTCCCTCTTTTCTCAGTCTTCTTTTTCATTCCCTGTAACCCCTTGCATACTAGTGGCATTCCTGCTTTGGTTAGGAGGAAATGATTAAAAAAAAAAATTAAAGCTCCAATAAAGGTTTTTCATTTTTAAAAATGCATTTTAAACTGCATCACTGATTTTAATATAGTTGTATATAAATTTACTTGCAAAACTCATTCGCCTGGAGGATTTCTGTATACCTTGTACATCTACACACTGAGATGAAAGCAAATAATGATCCAGCATTTATTTTAGTCATGAAATAAATAACAAGAACAGTTTTTTCATCATTTCACCCTAAGCAAGGCAGTAAAGCCACTAAGACACAGGGGTTTACTAAGTGAAAGAAAAAGAAAAACATTATTAAGTAGCGAGAACAATAAAAGAAGAAATATCAAAAAGACAGTAGATAGCAGATGACATGGCATTTAAATTTTTGAACATCAAAGTTGTACTGGAAACAAGAAGCTAGAAAAGAGTTTCAAGAGTGAGAAGTGCAAAGACAGAAACTGTTAACTGTTAGCAAAGAATGTAGGGTTAGCCAATTCAACAATAAATTGATGAAACCATGTTGCTAATCTAGTGCTATGCTTAAATTCATGGAGTCTTGGTACCATCAGGGAAGGTTTATCAGAAAGTATTTATAGAAAAGGCACAAAAAATTTACAGTACAGTGCTGGGAAAATTAGTGAAGCAGAGATACTAGGTCAGGACAAATAACATAGCAGATTCTTTAGATTTTATCAAGAATCTATAAATATGTAGCAGGAGCACGAGACCATATGTAGCAACAATATTCAAAACATGAATGAATGGTAGATTTATGCATATGTAAGATAGATTCTGGAGAGAAAAATTGTCTCGTACAACACCGTGGACCAACTTTCTTGGCAGCAGACATTGCAATTGATTCAATATAATAAGAAGATAATGTTAACCTGAAAAGGTGCAATGAGTCACTGTCCTGGAGGTTAGCACCAGCCATGCTGATGGAAGACAGAAAGGCTTATCTTAAATGATTAACAAAGAGCAGTTAGTTTTAGAGCCATTCTTTGCTCTTAACTGGGCTAGTAGATTTTCTTTACAATCCCATTTTTTATATTATTTACACTTGAACTAATATCTTCATCTTTGTCATTATTATCACAATGTTTCTGTAAGATAAATTACCTATTCTACAAGAACATACTTCAGCAAAATAGAGGCAGATTTCTGTTGGAATTTTGAAGATGAGGAGTTATTATTATTTACATTTGGACTAACATCCTCATTTTTGTTGTTCTTATAATTTTTTTTTTTTTAATCATTTCACCCCAAGCAAGGCATTCCACTGCCATTATTACGCAGGAGGTTACATAGGGGAAGGTGATGAGAAAGAGTGGTTAGATATAGGAAATGTCAGAAGGAGGGTGATAGACGGGTAAGGATACCAAGGATGAGGGTTGGGTAGATGGGAAGAGTGTTTGAGAGAATGGATGTGAGTTAGTGTGTTAGAAGGTGTCTATTGACCTTACATCTAAACTCCTGGAGATTGTAGCTGTCAGGGAAGCAAGCATGTGGAAGGGAATTCCACAGGCAGGAAGTGCGAGAATAATATTTTAGCCATTGTGTTATCCGCTTTCTTTAGATGTCTGTTGATCTGGATACCTTCTGGGAATTTCAAACTGAAAGCATTATTTGATCTAGGCAGGTATTATTCTTGATCTACTGTCCATGTCTAAATGAAGAATTTAACACAAGGACGACTGATACTTATAAATATGTAAGATAAGTTTGAGAGAGAAAGATTATCTAGCATGACATAGGAAACCAACTTTCTTACCTGTAGATTGAGCACTTGATTCAATATACTCTTTCCAGGTTAGCAGAGAAGGTTAACCTGAGAAGGTACAATGAGTCACTCTCCTGGAGGTTAGCATCAGCCATGCTGATAGAAAGCAGAAAGAGGTCTTTCAGATCATTGATAGAGAGCAATCAGTTGTGATTAATTTCTGAATGGTATTTGTTCTTACTCAAAATTTAAATATTATTGTATCTGATTCTCTGAGTAAAATGTTTGAAACTGTTAACTGCAAGAAAGAAATGAACTCTTTCTTTGGCTATATATAAATTATTTGCATGACTTCTACACAGCAACTATGAACAGTTAGATACGAGCAGTTAACAACAGTTACTAGTCTGGCAGTGTAATAATACTTTGGACTTACTTATTTCTCTGTTATTTATTATTAACATTTTCTTTGAATATCTTCTTTATTGTTATACTAATACACTGTTTTGAACCTACCTTCTTGTTCCATGTCTTACTTTTGGCACAAACTGGTCACTCCAAATTTGCAGTGAAGTTTTACCACAACTCCACAAAAAATTGATCATGAAGATCCACAACAGAAACAAATAAGATGTTGGTATATAGTGTCCACCACAGAAAAGAATATAGCTACATGACTAGAATGATTTCGATTGGTTAACCTGTTGAGCTTAATCAGTAAAGCATTGTCATAAATATAAAGGTTTTCAAGAATGAATGAGTTCAAATCTCATCAAAGGATTTTTTAATTAATTGTTTCACCCCACGCAAGTCAGGACCATCCACTAGTGAGCGTTACATCGACAGAAAAGAAAAAAGAAACAAGGTACAGGAGATATCAAAGAAAGGATAGGAGCAAGATGGGAATCAAGGAGATAGAAAATGGCAATTGACATTGCATTTAAACTTTAGGAGATTGCAGCTATCAGGGAAGCAAGTATACAGAAGAGGGTTCCACAGATGAGAAATGTGAGAAAGTAAACTCTTTATTTTTGATCTGCACTCTTTAGTTAATTATCATAGGATTAGGATCTATGAGTCAAAGATGAAAAAAGAATAAGATGAGAGAAATACTAGTTGAAAATTTATAACAACATTAAAATTTAAAAAAAACAGGATGAATATGGTAATGAAAAGAAACTTAGTGATCACCAACTTAAGATAATCCAGGATAGCTCTAGTTGTACTTCTTAAAACTAAACATTCCTGTCTTCCATTAGTATCCATTATTCGGTGACAAGCCACTTTGCTTGATATCATTTTGTAGGCTACTTAGTGCAAAAGATTGCTGACGCAAAGTTAAGAGAAAAACTTCTTTCTTTTGAAATGAAAAACAAAATAAAGAACATACAAAATGATATTACAAAAAAATCTCTTAAGAAAGGATTTTGAACAAACAAAAATAATTATATATGCAAATATAAGATAATGATAAGGTTGTTGATGTGTTATGTTTTTAACTGAAACTTTTTACTTAAATTTTTTAAAATTTTTTAATTATATTATATATCCTTATTTATTCATATTTTATCGTATCATTATTATATTTTGCCTTATATCAGATCTATTAAAATTATATGTTTTTATCTTTTGATGTTTCCAAGTTATGATTCTTGTTATTATTTAGAGTTATTAATTTTTTTCAAATGCCTAAACAAATGTGAAAAAATCATTAAAATGAATTTCAGGCATACAGAAAGTATCAGGCTTTATTATTATGCAAATCATCAAGGATAATTTTTAAGGTCAATATTAACTTTTGTTGGAAACTTTTTCAGATAATTCACACTTTCGGTGGTGGATTAAACATGGATTCAATCTGAAATACAATAAAGAGAAATAAAAAATACTCATGAAATTTAATATTAGGCTTGAAACATATTTATCTAAAATATTGTATTTGTTCTTAGTTATAAGTTTCTTGTATATTAAAATCTTACACTCTTAATTCTGTTTTATTTTTATGTAAAGAAATTTTTCAGCTATAATTTCATGATCTTTTAGTTTTCTCTTCTGTATCCCACAGTTTTTTATTAGTACATTTTTGTATAGAGGAGAAAAGAACTATGATATATCCAAATAGGTTTGCCTATAGTCCGGTTTACACTCCTCCCTAATCTTTTGATAAGAGTTAAGGTTTATCATTTGTTTCCTGCTTAGGATTGGCGTTCCAGTTCCTTCTGAAGTTTTCTCATTCTCTTTCATTTCCAGTAACCACCTTGTTTTTCAGTGACATTATTGCCTTGCTTAGAGTGAATTGATTAAAAGAAAATTCATCTTCATAGCATTCTGTTCAAATGATAAATTAGCACATTATTTACGTTGTTTAAACTGTTGTTATCATCTTTATTGCAATATTCACAAAGTTTCAGCTGTTGTACATTCTGGCCTTCCTCAAGGACACATGGCCCAGTGGATAAAAGACTTGGTTAGCTCCAGTGACTTGACCCAAAGAGTTATAAGTTCAATAACTGGCTATAGCAATGGTGAACAAATAACTTAGTTGAGTTAAAGGGAGATAACTTAGACATCTGTAAGTAGCATAGCTCATGGAACAAGAATAATATACCCCAGTGATCAAAATAAAAGGTTCAGTTCGAAATTCCAACCACCTGAAAAAGAATGAAAAAAATGTATTTTTCCATGAAGATTATACCTTATTATTTCTCTAAATGATAAAAATCTTAGATTTACTTTTTTCGGGCCTTGATTTTTGGTAGAAATCAACTGTATTAATTTTTTTTATTATTTCACCCCTAGCAAGGCAATAAGGTCGCTAAAAACGAGTGTTAAAGAGAATATGAGAAAAATAATATTAAAGAGAACAATAAAAGTACAGAAATTAAGAAGACAGAAGATAATCACTGACATTGCATCTTTTGGAAGCAAGAATCCAGAAAAGGGGTTCATAAGAGATAAATGTGACAGAAGAAATTTTAGCATCGAACTTATACTTACATCTAACCAAACATTTAATTGCAAAATGATAACATTTTACCTCAACTCTAGTACTGCACTTAAATTCATGAAGTCCAGATGCTATAGAGGAAAACTCATGAGTATAATGGAAATAAAAGTATTTCTAGAAAGAGCACAGAAAAGCGACATTACATTATTGTAAAAGTGACAGAAGCTGAGATACCATGTCAGGACCAATGTCATTGCAGATTCTTTACATTCTATCAATGATCTTTAAATATGTAGCAGGAGTCCCAGACCATATGTAGCAGCAATCTGTTGAAGTTCACAAGCACTACTAGTGAAACTGGAGTCTATATTGATGGATTTGATATATAGTGATGACCAATTGCACTTCTTTATATTTTACCATGTTTCCCAGTAGCAATACTTTGTTCCAACAAGAGATTACAATTTTTCATTATACCTGAAACTTATTTCACAAACAACTAGGCTCATTTTCAGGTACTCCGTTGACTATTGTGATTGACAGATTTAAACTCCATTGAGCCTGTATAGAACATGCAGACTTGGTTAATCATTGTGGCCAAACCAATTAAACACAAATCAGATTTAGGCAGCTCTGGAATTTGCCTGAATAAATTCATTCACACTTCTACGTTGAGCCTGGTCAGTACTTAGATGGGTGACCGCTTGAGAATAACAGGTGCTGTAAGCGTTTAGTGATGGATGTGCATTGTGGTGCAGTGGATATTGGCTCGGAAAGAGAAAGTGGTGAGCTGAGTTCGAATTCCAGTTGAATATCCTGCATTCACTTAAGCACTGGTACTCTTGGAATAGGTATTAACCCATCCCTTCCCTCCAGTTATGGGTTAAATAACAGAGTGGGACTTGGGGACCCTGCCCTTAAAAACAAATCCCAATGAATCTTGATACTCGAAAAAGATAGAAAGTATTACTAGACACAAAACTTATATAAAAGCAACAATACATTGTTGAAAGAAAAAAGGTATTACCAGCAATAAATAAATAAAATTTAGTTGGCAATAAATGACCTGCTGAGGTTGATATGCCATTAAAAACCAAACAACCAACCAACCCACACTTCTACTCTAGCATCTTATAGATTCCATGTCACATTATAAAGTTTAAAAGAAGTGCTATATATTATTAGATGATGATGAAGAGTAAAGCTATAAATTATTAGATCTTCTTCTTCTTCTTCTTCTTCTTCGTGCCATGTCCTTTCAGAATGTAGGTGATCATGGCCTTGTAGATCTTCCCATCCCTAGTGGTTCTTAGCATGCTTTCTTCTGTTACCCCACCCAAATCGCGCACTGTCCACCATTTATTCTAGCCTATCAAGTATGTTATACGCTGATTTTCTCTTTCTGACCCGTGAGTATCAGATTCTCCATGTCCTTTTTCCTCATTACATGTCCCAGGAACTTTAGTTGTCTTTTCCTGATGTTAGGTATTTGTTTCCTTTTCATTTCCATTCTTTCAAAAAACTTAGTTGTTTCTCACATATTCGGTCCATTTTATCTGCTACAGCCTTCTGTAGAATCACATTTTAATTGCTTCAAGTCTCTCCTTTGTCTTTTAGAAAATTGTCCATTCACTGCCATACTGAAGAACAGACATCACACAGCAATCCAGTACTCTTCTTTGATTTTAGGAAAATTTCCATGTCTCTCAGTACTCTACTCAGCTTCTGGAATGCATCCTTGGCCATGCCAATTCGCTTTCAGCTTTCAGTGTCACACTTTCTGGTTTTTATTTGAATACTTTCCCGGTATTTAAATTTCTGTAACTGCTTGATTTTGGCATCCTGCACATGTAGTTGGCATTTTAGGCTTCTCTTTATACTGATGACCCATGTATTTGTTGGTTTTTTTTTGTTTATTTGTAGTCCTTTCTTTCCACTATCTTCAGCTACCTTCTGTAGGAGGTCTTGTAGTTTCCTTTCTGTGTCTGCTATCATCACTGTATTATCTTTGTATTTTATGTTGTTTAAACTGTGATGGTTTCTGGCATGAGTTATAGGGCTCTCAAAGTAGTCTTGCTGTACATGTTGAATAGATCTGGTGATAGCTGTCTAATTTTTCTTTGAACTATTTTTATATGAATGTATTTATCAACAGAGTATGATAAATTTTTTCTTTTGGGGATGCAGGAAGATATATAATATTGCACATTGAATGCTGGTGTTAATAAAATACTATTAACATTAAATAAAATAGTGCGAACATTGTATTATATTTGTATATATATGTCGGGTTTCAATCCTGGGTGAAAAAAGCAATCGGAGTCTAACCGTACTGATGAACTGTGATATGGCGAAACAGATCTGTCTGCGGATGACAATATATATATATATATATATATTTTCTCACTGGTAGCATGACTCACAGTTTCATGCAATTACTGTAATGGTCAGTCACTACTCAGCACCTGAAGATTGCTTTGTGCAGGAAATTTCAAGTTGTACTACCAGTGAGGAAAAAAAAATGTATATTTATTAATATATACTTAAGAGTTTTTTTTTATATTACATTGAGCACTATTCTATTAACACTAGCTCTCGATGTCCAATATCTTATATAAAACTGAAGCGAGAGAGAGAGAGAGAGAGGCTATATATTTGAAAAAATAAAAAAAAAACATGATGGGTAAAACTACAGATTATTAGATAGGTGTCTAATTTATTAGGTACAATCTTTATATGAATGTATTTATCCACAGGATATGATTGTTTTATTTTAAGGACACGCACACACTCACACATATATATATATCTAAAGATAGATGCTATATATTATTTGGTAAAGATGAAGGGTAAAGTTTCAATATATCTGATTACAATATAGCATTTTGGCACTTTTTCTCTATACATGAATTTATTAAGAGAGTGTGATGGTTTTTCCCTGAATGTTCAACCTATATATTTAGCCATAAATTATATTAACATACCACGAAAGTGAATTATGAAATTCTGATGAAACTTAATCATTACTTATTATTTAGCATGTTATTCCTCACAAATCATAGACCATTTTAATTTTTGCGATTAGAAATAACCTGCTAATTATTACTACTGTTATTTATATTCAGTTTTACCAACCATCCTTGGAAATATATTTCATGTCATCTAAGACTACTTTAAGAATTATTCAAACTAATATCATTATTCTTGTGGTTTTTACCAGACTGTTTTGGGTTTTAAGTTTTTTGACTTTAGATGTATAATTTATCTGATAGATTTTTTTCTTTTATAAATAGTGGTGTATTTAAGTAAACAAATCCCTGCAAACAGTGGTAATCATCTTGTTAGATGAAAAAAACTATTTCCATGTACAAAGTGAAGAAATTATATATATATATATATATATATATATATATATATATATATATATATATAGGAAAAAGAAATCGGGTTGTTCCAACAAGAGAAATTGGTATAGAATAAAAAGTGTGAGAGGCCGTGAACGTTTTCTTTAAAGTGTATATTTATTATTGTTGTTATTATACATGTTATGATACATTAAGTGTCCATAATAGTATTTGTGACACTACACATGTTTTCAGTCTAAAATTGACTCTCTTCAGCGAATAAATTTGTGGCTTTATGTATCGAGCTTCTTTTGTTTCTGATGGCCAAGTTGTTGTTTTATAAATAAGTAAGTAGAAAAAATAAGAAAATAAATAAAATCAATAAAATAAAATAAAATAAGATAAAATAAATCAAATGTTGGCACATTGAATGGTCTGTGTTTTTTCACATCAGCACATGTGTAAATGGATAAACAGATAAATAAATCATGTGCTTACCCCAATTTGAAATGATTTTGGTCTAGGGTTACTTTTTTGGTATATTAAAATTATTTTCTAGTTGTCTTTGCTTATCTATCAAATGCCAGTTCAAAAATTTAAGACATCCTAACCTCATCGAAATTTGAACAACACACAACACAGGGGGTCATAAAATGCAACAAAAAAGATGTGTCGTATGCAACATAATAATAGAAAGAAAACACTTTCAGTTCGAAAACACAAATACATTTGAAATAAAATCGGATCTGAGCTGCAACTCGAAAAATGTAGTTTACGCTCTAAAATACAACAAATGAGCAAAGATATACGTGGGAGTGACACAGTGCTTGAATAATAGAATTTCCCTTCATAGAAGCAATATAAGATTATCACATAAAAGGAAATTATATGTTTCTCAACATTTGCATGAATGTAGTGATGGCAAATTCAAAGTTATATTTATATATCAAAACACAGATTATGAAATATTAATCATACAGGAAAAAAGATTCATAAAAAAATACAAGCCTTCGCTCAACAAAACAACATGAAAAACACACAGACACACACGTCCATACACACACACACACACACACACATACATACACACACACACCAAATTCAAAAGATAACCCCAAACAATAAAAAAGAACCAGATGACTCATAAAAAACAATTTTAAAACATAAAGACGAAATAAAAAACACATAGATGAAATAAAAAAAACACACACGCAAAATTCAAAACACCGTCAGAGCAATAAAAACAACCAACAGATCAATGAAAAGAATTATAGATAAGCAAAGGCGATTAGAAGAAAATTTTAACATACTAAAAAAGTAAGCCCTGACCAAAATCATTTTAAATTGGAGTAAGCACTTGATTCATCTATCTGTTTATTTATTTATCTATCTGTTTATCCATTTATACACGTGCTGATGTGAAAAAACACAGACCATTCAAGGTGCCAACATTTGATTTATTTTATCTTATTTTATTTTTATTTTACTGATTTTATTTATTTTCTTATTTTTTCTACTTACTTATTTATAAAACAACAACTTGGCCATCAGAAACAAAAGAAGCTCGATACGTAAAGCCACAAATTTATTCACCTGAAGAGAGTCAATTTTAGACTCGAAACACATGTAGCATCACAAATACCATTATGGTCACTTAATGTATCATAACATGTATAATAACAACAATAATACATATACACTTTAAAGAAAACGTTCACGGCCTCTCACACTTCTTATTCAATATATATATATATGTGTATATATATATATATATATATATATGCACACAAACACAGACACATGTGTGTATTGATTTCTGTGCCCATACTTTTTATATTTACATATGATTTATTCTTGAGATTGATTACTCTTCTATAAATATATAAAATTTTAAAGAAAATATTTTTTATGGAATTTTCCCTAATTATGAGGCTCAAGAGGCTCTCAGAGTAAAAGGTTACTGAATGAGGTGTGGGATATGAATGCAAGAGAAGGAAGAATAAAGTGAAGCTTAACTAATGAAGAGGCTCATCCCTTGTTTCCTGTTTAGGATGCGGTTTTCGGTTTTCTCTTTTCCAATCTTCTCACTTTTTTTTTTCAATTGGAGTAGATAGACTAAACTATCGCCTGGTTCACATTCCACCCATGTCTATTGAACAGGTGAAGAGGCTCATCTCTTGTTCCCTGTTTAGGATGTGGTTTCCGGCTTTCTCTTTTCCAATCTTTTCACTCCTATGTAGCCCCCTGCACATCAGTGGCGTTACCGCCTTGCTTTGGGTGATATGATTAAAAAAAAAATGCAAATAGATAATGACTGATTTTAGACAAAAAGGTTATAATGTTAATAGTTTAATTATTTTATTATAGCTTGATATATATATATATATATATATATATATATATATATACTGAAGTTCTTCTGAAGACTTACTTCCCAAAAGCTATATTCTAAACTTGGCCACTTAAATACTAGTTTTATAAAGTTGGTCAGGGTGAGAACCTTTCTATACTCACATTCTCTCTTTTTTTCTACATACATACACACACACATACATACACACATATATATAAGAAAAAGAGAGTAAGTTGCATAGATACATATATATCATGTCATTATAATAATATACTTCTTTTTATTCTGACTGTAAAACACCTAACACTGTTCAAAATTATGAGATGAGTTATTATCATTAATCTGTAAGATTACTAATATCATCTATTTTGTTGGTTGGTTTTATCAATCACTTCTGTCAGTGTGTTAATTAGCATTCTTTTTTGTTTGAAAGATGAGCTTTTATTCACCCATTAATTGTTCTGATGAGCCTTCTGCTTTGGTACCTTGACTTTTGGAATTTCAGTGCATTACTAGATTGGCAATTAGGTCTCATAATTTCACTGTTAATTACTAGATGTAACTATAAGTTCTATGCTAACAGTTTCTTATCTCATAGAATTGTAGAATCATTTTTAGTTTCTTGCTTTCCTGTTAACTATAATCTTCAAAAATTTAAATACATAAAATTGTGTTTTCTTGAAACCTGTCTTTTTATTGTCCTTTTTTTCTGAATAATGTTTTTTCTGTTATTTTTTTCACACTCAGTCACCTTTTGCATTTATCACCTTGTTTAGTATGAAATGATTAAAAATAAATCATGATAAGAACTCCTCTCAAAATTTCAGGCAAGATTGAGCAGTTTGATTTTTTTACTTCTTTACAAAATCAACATTGCACTCAGTATAAAATCTGCAGTTTCATATGATAAATAATGTCACTAAAACAGGTACTCTAATCCTAGTCAGAAGGGCTGATCAAAAACTAAATAAAACTTTCATTTCTTTAGAGGAAGTGTTTTAATATTTATATACACACTATAGGCAAAAAGTCTGTGATCATCCAGTATGCCTTTAAGAAAAACACCTTAAAATGAGATATTTTTCTATTTTTTTTTAAGTAATGATAAAATTTTAGTATCTACTGTTTGTTCTATGAAGAATTAATGTGCCATTCTTTGATTTCTTTCCTTAGATGTCCCAAACATTTTGCCTATAGTATATATATAAATATTAGAACAGTTATTGTAAAAATGATAGGATTGTTTACATTTGGATCAGCCCTTCTGATTAGAGTATCTCTTTGTTCTGTGAAGAATCATTGTGTTGTTCTTTGATTTCTTGCCTTGAATCAAAGTGTCACTTTTTGACACTTCTGCCGAGGATCGGTGTGGTATCTGTGCTGTCTCGAAAACTAAAATGTCAATTCTACTTTGGATCAATATAGTATCTGTGTGGTCTGTGAAAACTTTTACACATGAAATATATATATATATATATATGTGTGTGTGTGTGTGTGTGTGAAGTTAAGCAATGCCAGTAACTAGATTGCTGACCACTAGGTGCTGTAAGTTTAGTTGTACAGGTAATCTAGTTAACGCTTGGGAATTTAAAAATTGAAGTGTTGTGTTATGATTTTAGTCAGGTTTGTTATATTTGATTATTATTTGAAAAGGTATCTTCTCTCTCCCAGCTATGGGTTAATCAGTAGAACTTGTATCAGTATATCGTTATTCTTACCCAAAACTTCTTACAATCTAAAAATATTTTCTAGCATTAAAAAACCTACAAAAGGTAAAATTCAAATTGCTCAATCAATATACACACACACACACACACAAGTTTGGTTATAGATCAACAAAAGTTCTTTGTTAAATTTTTTTTTCAATATTTCACACTATTCTCCTGCTCTCTGGTGATAGTTTAAATAAAAATTATCTAATTTTTGAACACTTTCAATCCTCATTAGTTATAATCAAGGAATCTAAGTTTTTTTCTGTCATGTCATTTTCATTGTTTTTTAAATATAGTGTTGTGTTGGCCTTTTAATGTATTCCATCTTCACATTGTCAGTTCATTTTGTCTGTCATGCTATTTTCTTTTTAATATGTTTAGTATGCTTGTTTGTAAATTTGGCAAAATCTTATTGCTGGGTGATTGTTTGTTTTTTATGCTGTAATTAAACATGTATAAATGAATAATTGCTTACCAAATAGATCAAATATACGCACATATTATGGTCAAGTTTTTTATGTAATTTTTTTCATGTGATCTTATAATTATTTTCTTTTCAGAACATAAATTATATAAAAAAACAAAATTGATAATCTTAAAGCTACATTATAAAAATAGTTTTGTTCTCAACTTCATATATGAGCATAGCCAAAAAAATAAACTCCCATTCTTAGATGTTCTTGTGGAGTCTCATAATAATACCTTCACTACTTCACTATATAAAAAAACCTTCCAGTGAAAAGTCTTGCCACCTAAATTTTACTAGTTAATATCTCCTCAGATATAAAATTGGTGATATTAAAAATTTCCTTACAATGAACAAGAATTCATCTTCTTACTCAGTTTTCTTCAAAGAACTTCATGACTTGAAACAAACTCTTGTGAACAAGAGATTTCCAAATTATTCGGTTGACTGTCATATTAGACTTTTTCTTTCAGACTTGACCTATAACAACAATAAACACATGAATAAAGACAATAACATTAATATTTTCTACAAAAAACAAATGCATAGCAATTATAAACAGGATGAATCTTCACTTTAAAACATCATCCAAAAATACACAACTCCCATTCACTTAAAAGAGTTAGATTAATTATCTATTACACAAAATTGAAAACTACTAACCTTATCATCAAAAATAACAATTCCAGTGCAAAGTCTAAATTTCAGGGAACCAATATCATTTACGAATTTACATGGCCTTTAAACAACAATTTCATAAATACTATATATAAAAAATTATATCGGTGACATGACTACAAACTTGTCACAAAGACTCACATTGCATCTCTTAAACCAGAGCTCAATTTGCTCTCATTTAAACACACACAGAGACCTACAAAACTCTATCTGCAACTTACTTGTTGACAACACAAATATCATAGTATCATCCACAAGTAAATAAAAGGCTAAAAATAATGGAAGCATTATCAATAAAAAAGAAAAACCCAATGCTCAGTATCAATTGTAAACATGCGAACAAACTTGCTTGTCATGTTTGGAACATATAACATAGACACGACTCTACAAACATACGTAACACTATATATTCAGTTACATGTAAAATAAAATCCATCCTTAATAAAAACTAAAAGTATAGCTGAAAGTGTTCAGGAAAACAAAAGATTTGGATAATTTTTATATAATTTATGTTCTGAAAAAAAAAGCATAAGATTGCATGAAAAATTACAATAAAAATCTTAACAATTATATCTTGTCTGTCATTTTTAATGAAACCTGCATAAAAGAGAGATTGCTGCCCAAATACAATCTTGTCTGTCATTTTTATGAAACCTGCATAAAAGAGAGATTGCTGCCCACATACAATATATATATATATGTTAGCTGACAACACACCACTCAATAAATCTCAGGTTTAACTAATAAAACAACAACTTTTAGGCAAAATTCAACTTTATTCATCAGCATAGTCTCTTCCTAGGGTGATACTCTTATTCCAATGCTTCTCTGACAATTCAATGCCTTTTTTGTAGAATGATTTGCCTTTGACCTCAAAATACGCCTCAGTTTCCGATATCCCTTCTTCATTGGAGTTAAATCTCTTTCCCGGGAGCATTTTTTGAGATTTGTAAACAGCCAATAGTTGCTGGAGGCCAGATCGGGAGAATAAGGTGGATGTAGAATGAATTCAAATTACAATTTATGTAGTTTTGCCATTGTTCTGATCGACTTGTGACACAGTGCATTGTCTTGGTGAAAGATCACTTTTTCTTCTTCATTTATGGCTGTATAGTAGTCACTATTGATGGCTCTTCCTTTCTCAAGGTAATTGATGAATAAAATATTTTATGCACCCCAAAATACAGAGGCCAAAACCTTGCCTGCTGATGTTTATGTCTTTGGTGACTTTGGATGACTTTCACCTGTTGCTGTCTACTCAGATGACTGCTGATTTGACTCTCAAGTGAAGTAGTGGATCTACATTTCATCCCTTGTCACATATTTACACCAAAACTCCTTATTGCATTAAAACAGTTGCAAATAATGCTCTGAACTGTTGACGCATTGTTGTTTTTGATTGATTGTGAGCAAACGTGGCACCCACTTTGAACAGAGCTTTCTCATTGACAAATGTTCATGCAAAATGGTGAATGCACTGTCTTCTGATATGTTCAACTCCTCTGCTATCTCTCACAACTTCAATTTACTGTCATTCAATACAAATTTGGATTTTTTTGGTGTTTTCTGGGACAACTGCCAATTTTGAGCAACCTGAGTGTTCAACATCATTTGTGTCTATATGGCTGCATTTAAAGTCAGTATATCACCTCTTAACCATTGTTTCTGATGCAGCAGAGCCTGAAAAATACTTATCAAGCCATTGCTTTGCTTAAACAGTATTTTTTCCCATCAGAAATCAATGCTTTATCAACACACGAAATTCAGATATTTCTATTGTTTAGAAAATTTGCAGTTGCAGCTTCACTTAAATAACTGTAATTTGTAAACTAATTATCTGATTGAGCCCAAATTTTGTCACTTGCCATTTGAAGGTTGGTACTTCATAAAAATCATATGGATTTTTTATTAGTAGTGCCATCTATTTGTCAGGCCTGTGACTTATTGAGTGATGTGTTAAACCATTGATAAAACAGCCATCTTGGCAGTAAGCATTATCACAACTCAACACACATACACACATGACCACTGAGGTCAAAACAGTGTGGGAACAGTCTGTTTTAGCTTGAATGCAATCTTAAGGCTTGAAACAGACTGATCCCTGTGTTCACTTTTATATTCATTTAATTCCTGATATTGAGTAATTTTACCTGTAAATTTAGCATACCCTAAAACTATACTTTTATTATATATATATATATATATATATATATATGTATGTGTGTGTGTTAGTGAAACAGCTCGGAGTTTCTTGCATTATACAATAAATTTAAATCTCTTAAATGGTCAGATTGTAATATGCACCTGATGATTGCATAGTGCCTAAAACTCCAAGTCATGTCATAATAACATTTATATTTATTGATATATAATTATTCGGTCTGTTTATACTACATTGACCACTTTTGTATTAACACCTGAACAATGTTTTTATATATATGCATATACTTAAGTGTATACTCATATATATATTTATTAATTCACATACCCATATATATATAGTTTTAAACTATCCTTAATTGTAATGGAGTTACTCTTATTACTATGATTTTCATGACAAAATATTTTGTTCTCTTGAGTTAGGATAACAAATCTATAGAATTTGAACTGTTTACCTAATTGGTTCTAGAGTAAATCACTACAATTGAGCTTGACTCATTTCTTCATAAATATCTACACTTGGAAGAACCTGAATTTTCTTTGCTTTTTATTCTTCTGAAATTCTGCTTTCAAAGCAGCAAAAAAAGAGCCAAAAGCAAAGTCAAAGACTGTTCTTATTTTGTTTGGTTTCTTGGTTAAAGCTCCATAATTGCTGTTTGTATAATCAATACTAAATCATATCTTGAAATAAGAAAATAAAAGGAAGCTGTACACATGGCTAAATCTGTCAATGCCATTAACATTCTACTTTGATTTAAATTCTTCACAGGTTAAACAGAAGTGCTCAAGTCAAACTTTTTTAAAGCCCTGGAATATATTCTTTTAGCAAGATTTTATTAGACTTTAAAATTGTAAAATTCAAGGTAACTTTTAAAAATATAAATTAATCCAAAGTTTGTCAGACAATGCATATTAGAGATATTGTTGGTTTTTCTTTATTTTATAGATTACAGTTTATAGAATATGGCATATTGGGGCATATAAACTGTTCCTACATTTCAGCAAGGAATATTCAAGAAAGTACCATGTGTTTCTGATTATAAAGATAATATACTGGCTTATTGAAGAGCCTCGCTTTGTTCTGTCAGGTTTAGGATAATCTTTCCTGTTATGTTTTTAATCAAGTCCTAAACTGTCAAATACAATATGTCATATTTTATTGGTTTCTTGTTTATTGACAATCATTTCTAATAATTTCCTACAGTTTTTTATGTTACAGAAAGTATAAGACTCTCAAAAATTATATTTTGAAATTCATTTTTTTTTAAATTTTTTTATAAATGCAAAAATTTGAAGGGAGCTGAATGTATTACTTATGAGTAATTTTTTGATGAAATCCTAAATTACATTATTATTGAGCAATAATGAGTTCAGTCATAAGTGGTTCTCGAACTTTTTTAGTCCATAGCCCACTTTGAATTCAGAATTTTTCTGTGGCCCATGAAATTATTATAGTGTGAAAAATTACTTCCATTTTATATAAAATATATCCAATTATAAAATTTCTGTGGCTCATTTGAAATTTTTCATGGCTCATATTGAGAGACACTGCCCTAGACAAAATCCAGTATTAAACGACAAAACAAAATTTGACATTATTTACAATCAGACTGTTCTCCTCATCTTTGTTGTTGCTATCAAAATGTTTCAACCATTGTACCCTTCTGAGATTTATCAGATGTATATTGATCTGGATAACCTACAGGGAATTTTGAAAATTCAGTGGAACAAAAACAGTCTACCTCCATAGATTAAATGAAAGGTTCAGTTCAAAATTACCTTTAGGTTACCCAGATCAATATAAACCTGGTAAAGACCAGAGTGTATAATAGCTGAAACATTTTGATAAAAACAACAAAAATGAGGGCAATAGCCCAAATGTAAACAGTATCTTCATCTTGGCTGTTATTGTCACAATATTTCGTTCTACCTTCTAGTCTTCTTCAGTTTTCTTTTAGGTCGTAACTTCTTAAAATCAAGCATTTTATTTAATCTGTAGCTAGTATTCATACTAGAGGATATTCTTTTCTAATTAATTTGTTTTTGTGATATGTGAGTAACAAGAAAATTTTAGGAAAAATTAAAGCAAAAAGGACCCTCATACTTAAAATCAGAAAGAGACAATTGAAAATTCTAGTGCATGTAATGACGAAAAAGGTCTTAGAGAATTTAACACTCACAGGACATATTGAAGGCAAGAGAGACAGACTATTAAACAAACTTGTATAAATGGTTAGCATAAAAGGAATTACAGTATTTACATTATTCGAACTATTGTCCTCATCTTTGTTGTCATTTGTACAACATTTCAGCCATTGTATGCTCTGGCCTTCAAAATTCTTAGCACCTGAAGAAGGTCGGAGTGTACAATGGCTGAAACATCATACAAATGGCAACACAGATGAGGGCAATAGTCTGAATAATGTAAATACTATTCCATCTCAGAAATATAGCCAAATACTAAAAGGAATTAGGAGAAATATAAAAAGAGCAAGCCTTACTCAGAGCTATAAAGGACAGGAAGTTGTGAAGAGCCATGATCACTTATGTTCTCTGAAGCAGAGAGTATATTTATTTTATTTTTTTATAGTACCTGACTTAGGAATTTCACTCATGACTGTCAGGTAACTCAACCAAACCACCAACAGTTTTTCTACCAGGCTATGTTTCCTCTATTGAATGGTTTGCCATTCTTTAATTTCATGCAGATAATCATATTGAATTGTAAGAAGAGAAAGAGAACAATTAAATTTGTTTAGGTAATCAACCAGCATATTGTCTGGAAACTTCATTGCATTGGAAATCAGTAATATACATGAAGTTAGAGAAACAAGTACAGTTATGAAATTTGAGTTAAAGAACCTTTTATATAATTAAAACAAATTGAAAGTTAATAAACATTGACAAAAGAAAGACTGCAAAATGTTTTCTTCATTGAGTTTTATTAGTTTTGCTTGCTACTCTGACAGTACTTGTAATTTCTGAGCAAACTTTTTATAGATTGAGATAAAATTATATACTTTTTTAAAAATTGTTTCACCCCAAGCAAGGCAGTACTGCTACTGGTGCACAGGGGGTTACAATAAGAGGAGAAGGAAGACAGAAAAGAAAACAGTCCAGGTGATGTTGTAGAAATAGTAAGATACTCTAACATTAATTAATAAATATTTACTTGCTAATGAAATTTATAAAAGATTTATGGTTAAATGACATTACACAAATTCCTTTGCAAATTTGTCTTCAGAGAAAATAATTGTATATGGTTATAAATACATAATTTACTGTCTTCAGAATCCTATTGGGTGTCTCAAAAACGTATAGATATGTAAAGTCAATAAGTTTTGATAAGAATAAATTGGCAACTGATATGAAAAATAAAAACTATGATGTGTTAACTGGTGCAATTAATGGCTTGTTAATTTAAATGCCTCCAAATCTGAAAGAAACGTTTTTATCTGATGCTAACCTCCAGGAGGGTGACTTTTTTCAACTTCTCGGGTTAATGTTTTCCACTGAGATGAATTGAAAAGATTATATTAAATCAGTTGTTAGGTTTGCTGCTATGAAAGTTAGTTCCTTAAATCATGCTAGATAATTTTTCTCACCCGAATCTATCTTACACATTTATAAAACTTCCATTCATTGAATATTGCTGCCGTATCTGGTCCAGTGCTTTTGCTACATATTTAGAGATGCCTGATAAATCCAAAGAAGAATTTTTTTTTATAATCATTTTACCCCAAGTGAAGCAGGACCCCACTGGTGTGCAGGGGGTTACAGTGAAAGAAAAAAATAAGGTACAGGGAATGTTGAAGAAAGGATGAGATGGATGGGAATCAAGTTGAGAGAAGATTGCAATTGACATTGCATTTAAACTTTTGGAAATTGTAAGTACCAGGAAAGCAAGCAAATAGTAGTGCAAGAAAAGAAACTATTAGAGTAGAAGAGGCAGTTACATTTAACTATTTTGACAGTGAAAAGGTGGGACCTTAATGCTAATCTAGTAATACAAGTAAACCAGGAAAAAAACTTGTCAGAACAATTACCCTGAAAATAGTTGTAGAAAATAAAGAGCAGAGCCACATCAGGTTGGTGTGAAAGTGACTGCAGGCAAGCTGCTTAGTAAAGATCGATTATATTACAGACCCTTTTTTGGATTTTGTTGAGAACCACAAGATGAATAACTGGAACACCCAATCAGATATAGCAACAGTATTCAATGCATAGACAAATTGTAGAGTTATAAATGTACAAAATGATTTCTGACAAGAAAGACTTCCTGACCCAAAACATTGACCCAACCTTCTTAACAGTAGATGCAACCATGGATTCAATGTTGTCGTTTCATTTAAGATCATTTAAGAAAGTAATCTGCAATTTTATAGGTCATGGTCTAGCATCTCAGCTTCAGTCATTCTCTCACTACTATGACATAGCCTCCCTGCACTTTTTCTATAACAATTTTCATGATAATTGTTCTGATGAACTTTCCTGTATGATACTAAGACTCTCAGAATTTAAGTGTAGTACTATAAGGGCAGCAAAGTCAAATCATTTCACAATTGAAATGGTTAGATGTAATCAAGTTGTATGTTGTTTCTTCTCTTGCACTTTTTGCTTGTAAAATTTTATTCAGGCTTCTTGCTTTCCAGTCAAGTTTGATCTTCAAAAATTTAATTGCTATGTTGTTATCTTCTTTCCTTAATTACTGTTCTTTTATTGTTCTCTCTCTTTAATAATGTTTTCTTTTTCTCATATTCACTCAAACTCACTGACCCTTTGTGTCTTAGTGGCTTTATTGCTTTGCTGATGGTGAAATGATAAAAAAAATAGTCTGCTTGACATTTAAAAGGAAAGACTAAATAAAATTATACTAAAATAATCTTTGAAACCTTTAGCAGATGCTTTTTACATAAGAAGTTGTTTTATATAAGAATACAATGCATGATGTGCACCATTTGCTCCTGTGTACAGTTTTGCAGCCTCCTAATAATATTTCTTCTTTTCATTAAAATTTTAATTATCTAATTTTACATTTGTCTCTTGTGACATACCAAATGTCTTATGATATTTGCCAACATCAAGAAGATGACTATGTTAATAAGTATGAAGTACTTTGTTTTGTCAAAATAATTCTAGATAAGTTATTGCTGTATATTCTTTTTGCTTTTTACAGTAAGGTTCACCCTGAACAAGACCCAAGAATCACTCAAAGTAGTAGGTTATGTTAAGGGGTAGTTTATACGGATAGGAGGAGAAGACAACAGTTAACTCTAGATTTGAACAGGTTAAGTTTGTAGTAACTGGGGAAACATCCTCTTGGGAGTTTATAACACAAAACAGTGGTTTGTGAGAAGAAGTTGTTTGAGTAGAACATAGTTCTCACTAATGGAATACAGAGGAAATGAGGCTGGTTTGCTACTATGTAAATGGTATAGCGGGTGTGTACCATGAATTACTTTTGGCTAGCCTAAAGAAAGAGACAGTTTTAAAACTGTAAAAGATTTTATTAGATTTATGTTTAGAACTCAAACTTTTTCATTAATTCAACACTGAAAGGAAATTGAGAAGTCCTTCTTTGAGAGTTTCAGAACTTCGAGAGGATGGCTGACATAGAATTTAAGAACATACCCAAGTGGATTAAATTTTATTTGACATTGCTGAAAGGTTACCCAATGCGACAAACAGTTGAGAAATGTCTTACAGTACATTAGTTGAAACATTGTAATAGCAACAACAAAAAAGAGGAAACCGGTATAAAAAGAATCACTGTAAGAAGAACAGGTGATGGAAAGTGTGATATAGAAATCCATGCGTTTATGGCCATATCACATTGAAACATCAGTTTCTGTACGATCACAAAAGTTAATCAACATTGAGCCTGATCACTACCTAGATAGGTAACCATTTGGGAATACCAAGTGCTGTAAGCTTAGAATTGGTGTAATGGATAATATCTCAGAATTGTTAATCAGAAGGCTGAGTTCCAAACTCAGGTTCATTATATTTGCTTACATGTAAATGTCCTTAGGAAAAGTGTGAATCCATCTCTTCTCCATCAAGCTATGGGTTAATTAGTAAGACTTGAATCCCTCAAAATTTATTATCACAAAAAAAATTTCTTATCATCGAAAATTATTTTCTGGCTTTAAATAACCTGCAATGGGTTGAGAAGTTGTATAAAATCAGTCAATCAATCAAAGAAATCTGAAAATTCCTCAGAATGGAAGTATAGTTTTTCAAAATCTGAATAAGGTATTAAGGAACTGAAAAATGTCTTGGGAAACAAAAAAAAAACCGGAATGCTGTGTCATTTTATTATCTATGTGAGTGACAGTCTTCAAGCAAAAGATTTGGTTCTACCAATAAATGCTGAATATATGAAAGATCAATAATGTGAGAAATGATGAAATTAAAAAAATCATTGAAAAGAAATATCTTTCAACAATAAAGAAAAAGTGTAATTTTTGGTTGTATAATAAAGTAAAAACACTTGGAAAATTTAGCACATAGAAGTGATTGATTTGTTTTTTATGGTTTTTCAACACTTTGCGAGTTATTTATATTATTTACATTCTTCAGACTGTTGTCCTCATCTTTATTGCCATATTCACAACATTTTGGCTGTTTTATGCTCCAACTTACTTCAAGTGATTGGGATGTCATGACATATGGCCCAGTGGATAGAAGCGTTGGTTAGATCCATTGACTTGAGCCAAAGAGTTGTGAGTTCAATACTTGGCTACAGCAGTGGTAAACAAAAACTTAGAGACTTGATTTAAAGGGAGATAACTGAGACATCCAGTAGTGGCATGACTCATGGAATGAGAACTATTAGTGATCAAAATAAAGAGTTAGATTCAAAATTCCTGTCACCTGAAGAAGGTCAGATTGTACAGCAGTTGAAACATCATGAATTTGGCAATAAAGATGAGGATAACAATCCAAACAATGTAAAATATTACAATACCTTGTCTCAGAAATACTGACAAATTCTGTAGATTATTTAAAAGTTAAAACATATTTTGGATTTTAAGCATATTTTTTTTGTGAGTGATTACTGATTGCATCAATAAATTTTTTGGAAGTTAACAATGACTTTGCAAAATACAAATCTTAAAATTTTTTAGTCCGATCAACATTTTTTTATAACTGAAACCTGCAATGCCATACCCACAAATGTGAATCATCCCAATTCGTCTTGTATTTGCAGAGTAAGAAGTAAGTTCCATTCAAACCGCTTCTTTGTGGAAAATACCACCATGATAAATGCAAAGATATACACTCTATAAAATGCAGATAATGTAACATTAATTTAGACAAGGCCAATACTTTAAACTACACAATAAGATAGCAACCACCATGAATAAATAAATAAGCAAATCTAAATAATTAAACATATTAAGTAAATAATAAACAAATTAACATACTGAGAATACTCTCATAAATCCTACTGAATTTAATAATAATCAGAAATAAATAAGTAATCAATATAAATAATGATTAAAAAATTAAAAACACTATAAAATAACTGCATTTGGATCCACAATTATTCTTATTCAATAGTCCCTAGAGTAATTTGAAACAACAATTATCCCCTATCTAATAGCAGTTAGGATAGTACAATTAACTTTATTACCAATAATGCACCATTAAGCAATATATAAATAGCTGAGTCAAACACAACATGCATAGACTAAAGATTGTGATCAAACATGACCATCTCTGCAACAGGTTGACTTCAGTGTCCACTTTTAGATTTAAGATTTACATACGCTATATCCAAGAAACTGAGCACTTTCACCCATAGATATAGAATGCATTAAAACTATATTTTATCATATATACAGGGTGGTGCAAAAGTAGATAAACAGTAAATTATATCATTTCAGGATTCAAATAATAGAGGCTCATGAAATGGTCAATTTCAAAGGGGCTCTTCTGGTAGACTTTTTGGACTTTGAAGAAATAATATAGCACAAATACCTTAGTTATAATGAACACCATCTTCTTTATTATAATAAAGCTGTTGTGTATTTATTTGTATATATATATATAGTTTTCATTTGGAAATGAGTTATTTCTGCAACCTAGGTTTCAGCCTTTTGGTATCTTCAGGTGATTTATAATAACTGATTTTTCAAACATACAAACAGGGATTTTTACAAACATGTGACTGGAATTTTTAAACAACTGAAATTTTCAAAGTTAAGGAGTAGTTACTTAAGGATCTTAAAATACTTTCATCCAGGTTTGTATGAACCTAATATGTATCAAAAGATGTGATTACATCTGGACATTACTTCTGATTTATTGACCAAACAGCCAGCACTGTTTTCTGTTCAAAACAGTTTTTCACTAAAACAGTTTTCTCAAGTTCAGTAGCTGTTATTTCTCCTAGTATTGATGGGAGTTTCGTTTGTAGCTTTTTATTTGAAGTAATGTGGAACAATAACATGTTGATTATATCATTATTTTCTCTTCTAGTTACATATGATGTAGTTTCTGTTATTTGGTACAGTTGGGTGTATGAATGTGTGCAAGAAATTCTACAGTATTTCTGATGACAGTTTTAGAGATATATTGTTAATTGAAAGACTGGGAAAAAATAACTAAAAAAAATATAGATGAGAAAAATATATGACCACCTTAGAAGAAGATAATACTAAGAACTTTTAGAAAACAATAAACTTTGATATAAATAGATTACAGTCTTTAAAAGGAACACTGGTTTCCTTTCAGTAGAGCCTGTTATTTCTGTGAGTATGAAAGTGCTTCAGGACCACTGGGATTTGTCTGCCTATTGTAGATTTGCCAAAGTAAACACAGTTCTTCATTGATGTAAACGCATCTTTAAATCCCACCTCCTCTTAGTTTTAGATTTTTCTGTCTTTTCTTAAACTTTTTACTCTATTTCCCTTCTCTTTCTTTCTTTCTTTCTTTCTTTCTTTCTTTTCCTCCTCTGTTTCTTTTATTTCCTTTTCTCCAATCTTTCTTTTTTATTATTCTTCCTCTTTTCTATCTTTATTAATCTTTTCTTTCTCTTAACTCTTGCACTGTATCTTTATTATTTCCTTTTCTTTTCCTTTCTCTTTTTCTATTTTACTCTATTATTATTTTCTCTTTTTCCCTTTCTTTAATCATTTTTCCTGTCTTTTTTCCTTTTTCTTTTCTCTGTTTCTTTTGTGCTTTATAGTCTGAATTTTTTGTTTTACTTCTCCTCTGCCTTGTTCTCTATTTTTTCTTTACCTTTAATCTTTTTCTTTCTCTGTTTATTCCTTCTTCTTTTTCTTCTCTCCTCTCTTGTCAACTCTCTCTACTGATCATTTTCACTCTTTGTTAGTTTAAATCCCTCTTTTTCATCCTCCTATGTTTCTATTCCTCACTGTTTTTATCCTTCTTCTGTGTGTTTTGTTTGTAATCACAGTGCTAATGATAATAATTGATTCTGTACTCACCATAAGCTCGAATAGCTGAAGTCCAAGCAAACTGTTCCAACCTTTCCACCTGTTTACCTTGGATGATTGCATCTCTTTTCTTCTCTATTCTAAAGGACCCTAATATCAGATGACTTGCATGGAGTTGTTGTTCTTAGCATTAGCAGAATTCACTTGTGGCTGTATTATGTTTTTTTATTTTCTAAGTAAGTGTACATAGCCACAGTCTTGATCACACTGTTGACTTAAAATGTTGCTGGAGCTGCTACATGAGGGAGGGCTGACTTGATTTAAGTTCGAGAAGAAAATAAATACTAATTTCTTCAGGATGGAGTTGTAGCTGGATGACAGGGAAATGATATAAAATTATCTGGGATATAAGTAGTAAATAAGCAATTGCCACTGTGTAAATTATGTTTGAGCAGATGTAACCCTTTAGCATTTAACTCTTAATGTTTAATCTGCTATAACTAGCTCCATATATACTCAGGAAGTCATGCAAACAGTGAAATTTTGACCACAAACACTGACACTTTGAGAGCTGATATTTATAGGACAGGTTTGAGCATGTTGAATGCTAAATGTGTTGTAGTGCAGTGGATATTGACTTGGAATGACAAATCGGGGAGCTGAGTTCGAATTCCAGCTGAATTTGTTGCATTCACTTATGCACAGATATCTTTGCGAAAGGTATTAATCCATCTCTTCCCTCCAGTTACGGATTAAATAATAGGGCAGATTGGGCACTATAGCCTTGGCTAGCAACCAGTATACCGCAGATAGCAATGGCAACCTACTGCGGGATAATCTTCTGCCCAGTTAGTCAATGTCTCTATCGAGACATGATCACCCAAAGTGTGTATCACTTATGGCTCTTGACTGACTGACTGACTGCTAAATAGTTAAATCTCTTCTTTGGCTGATCTGTGTTGATACAATATGGAGTTAGCATTTTTTTTCTTAACTTTTATCATCTCATACAAGACAGTAAAGCCACTCACACACAAGGGGTTACTGAGTGTGAAAGAATAAGAAAAAAAGAGAAACATTATTAAGAGGCAAGAACAGAAGAAGAGTAATCGAGAAAACAGTCAATAATGACTGACATTGTATTTAGATTTGGGAACATCAAAGATGGCTGAAAAGCATGGAGATACAAAAGAGTTCCACAAACAAGAAGTATGAGAAAAAAAAATTTAGTATAGAACCTACGGTTACATTAAGCCAATTCAGCTATGAATTAATGAGCCCTTGGTGCCAATTTAGATAGTTAAGTGACATACGTGATACACATTTGGGCGACCATGTCTCAAAAGAGACATGACTGACTAGGCAGATGATTATCCCACAGTAGGTTGCCATTACTTTTTGTGATAGACTGATTGCTAGCCAAGGCTATAGAACCCAATAAGTCCAGTTATTTAACCCATAACTGGAGAGAAGAGAAGTGTTAATACCTTTCCCAAGGGTATTTGTGCATAAGTGAATGCAAAGAATTGAACTGGAATTCGAACTCGGCTCCCCAATTTCTCATTCCAAGCCAATATCCACTGCACCACAATGCACATCCAAGCTAGTACTGTGCTTAATTTCTAGGTAAAATCGTGAAGAGTTCAATGGAACAATTACCATGAAAGTATTGATGGAAAAAGCATGGGAAGCTACATTACAGTGGTAGGAAAGTGTCTCAAGCTGAAATTCCATTGCTGATTTTTCTTTGGGTTTTATCAAGAATTTTGAAATGAGTGAACTTGAGCCAAGTTCAAACTCCAATCTAGTTTGTTGCATTCACTTTCATGCAGATTGTCTTGAGAAACATCTGAATCCATTTCTTCATCCAGCTGTGTGTTAGATAGCAAGGTGCTTCATAGCACTACTTAAGAAGCCAGGTGCAAACGAGTGCGAACTACACACAACTATTAGCATAATGAGTCATATTACAAAACTGATCATCTGAATCCTGATGACTAGAGTGAGAAACAGAATTAGGCCAGAGATAGGACAAGAACAGTGTGAATTCGTCAAAGACACTGGAACAAGAAACACCATATTTATGATTAGGATGCTCTCTGAATGGGCGATACAAATAAAGAAAGATTTGTACCTATGTTTTATTGATTATGTGAAGGTGTTCGACAAAATATTCCACAAAGAATTGATGGAAATGCTCAGCAGCATCAACATTTTTGGGAAAGACATTAATTAAGAATCTCTACTGGTAACAAACTGCCTGCATACGGGCAAGTAACAAATTCAGCAGATTTACAAAGATAGAAAGGGGCGGAAGACAAGGATGTGTCTTTTCACTGGATCTGTTCAACTTGTACAGCAAGAATATTTTGAGGACCCTAGATGCTATGCCAGGATTTGTTATCGGAGGCCACAATTTGAACAACATAAGATAAGCAGATGATAGTGCTAATTGCAGACATGGAAAGGAGACTACAAGACATTCTACAGAAGGTAGCTGAAAAGAGTGACATAAAAAAGGACTACAAATAAATTGCAAGAAAACTGAATGCATGGTCATCAGCAACTCAAAATGCCAAATAAAGGTGGGGGATACTAGAATCAAGCAGGTACAAAAATTTAAATACCTGGGAAGTGTTCTAACAGGAGATGAAAAGTGCAACACAGAGACCTGAAGGCAAATTGGCATGGCAAATGACACAGTTCAGAGGCTGAGTAAAGTATTAAGACACAGGAAACTTTCACAAGAAACAAAGAAGATTGCTAGATTGCGATGTGATGTCAGTTCTCTAATATGGCAGTGAATGTTGGACAATATCATCAAAGATGAAGGAAAAAGTTGAAGCAGCTGAAATGTGGTTCTACAGAAGGATGCTGCAGATATCATGGACCAAACATGTGAGCAATGATAAGGTGTTGGAAAGACTGGAAATGAAAAGGAAATTAATATTGAGCATCAGGAAGAGACAACTGAAATTCCTGGGACATGCAATGAGGAAGGAGGGCTTGGAGAACCTAACAGGTCAGATTGAGGGAAAAAGCGACAGAGGAAAGCAGCAGATAACATATTTGAAGGGCCTGAGCAGGTGGATGACAGAACAGGGGTTGCGAGATGTTACAAGAGAAAGCATGCTAAGAGCAACTAGGGATAGGGAGACGTGAAAGGCGATGATCGCCTACGTCCTGAAAGGACAAAGCACATAGAAGAAGCTTCTAATAGACAGAAAGCTCAGTAGTTCAAATAACATAGAAAGCAATTGGAGACTAATCAACTAACTTTACAAAGAAGTTCTGGCAAGTTATATACATTAAAGAAAGTTTTTGAGAGCCATGATGACTAACATCCAGAAAGAACATGAAATTTTTTCAGTAGTTGATATTTTAAAGCATAATGAATGCCTTTAAGGAGTGATAAGTTTGTTTTTTTTTATAAAATCTGCAAAAGTTTAAATGCAGTGTCAGTAGCTATCTACTGTCCTGATTACTCTTCTTCTGTTTTCTCTCCTTACAAAGTTTTTATTTCTAATTCTTCCACACTTAGTAACGTCTTGTGCCTCTGTGGCTTTACTGTCTTGCTTGCGTTGAACTCAATTAAAAAAAAATATCCATTGTGTGTGTGTAAATTCAGATAAAATTTAGTGGGGAAATAGCCATTTTCAACATGTCATTTCAAGGTATGCATTTTTCGACACCTTATAAACAGAGAATTATAATTCTAAGCCTAGAGGTTAGTTTAGGTAAAGGAAGGGGTTCAGATGCATTGGTTTTATTTGGGTTGGGCTGGGGGAAAGAATTCAGTAGTCATTTCTCTTTGGTAGTGAGTGCTTTGGTAGAAAAAATTGAAACAGAAATTTTCTGAAAAGAACTGAGAAAATGTACTGAAAAGCAAACATTCTTTTCTGTGAAAAATTTTGAATTTGTTCTCTACATGATAAGTTAAATATTTACTGATGTGTCTGAAGCAAAACTTTTAAATGTTATTACTTGAAAATCATAGTCAAAAAGCTAAAGGTGTTTTCAGGTTTAACATGAATGAAGCAAAAGCAGTTGGAGCCTTGATAATAAAAATCATGCTCATCTGTTATAAATGTACAAAATGAGTTATAAAATATTTAAAGAGAGATTTACCAAGATGACAAACTTATTTTCCATTTAATTTAGACAGTGATTATCAACTTCAGCCACTTTTACAGGTGCCAAAATTTTACAATATTTTTTCTTATATTTTAATATTGATCCCATTTACTTGTATGTCGGATTGTTGACTGATGCCTACTTTCACTGCTACACTGATACTATCTCTTGCTACTTCAGTCTGGATGTGGACTAGTGTGTATAAATGGTTAATATTTAATTAATGTTAGAAGTGCTTGGCTTAGAGAGTCAAGTTGAATGATTGTTAGTGATATGTAGTGATGTTGTAACCTAAAAGGTTACTGTATGAGTGATAACCCAAACAGAGGTTGGAAATAGTAATATTTCTAATATTAAATACAAGACTCGCAAACTATGTCAAGTAATAACCACTGCTAGTAGAGAACTCCTTGATTGTAAGCAAACACCACCCTCTCAATAGTGTCCAATGTATTATATAAGAATTGGGACATAACCATTAATGTCTATTACAAGTGGAAGATATATGGTTTCAGTTATCAAGAATATTTTGTTACAATATCAGTTAGATACAGATATGTTCCCTGAACACTAGTGGTGCTGCGTTTATGCTAGGAACAGTTCATTACAACCTTCTACACATGTATAACAGCTGGCAATTAAAAGAACTAAAGGATACATGTACAGCATAATATTTCAGACTCAGCATTGTATTTATAAATATAAACTTTAAATTTAACAAATATAGCTCAAGTCCTTATTTTATCTGAAATCCAAATGTGCATTGGGATAGCCAAAGGTGCCTTCCAAAAGCTAAGCAGAGTATTAAGAAACAGAAAACTTCATTAGAAATAAAGAAAAGAGTACTGAACTGTTATGTAATATATCCTCCTTTTATAGAAGTGAATGCTGAACAATCTTCTCAAATACAAAGAAGAAACATAAAATAAAAGAAATGAGGCTCTACAGAATGATGTTTAGTATACCATGAACTGACTATGTGATCAACTACAAAGTTGTAGAGAAAGTGGAAACAAAAAGGAAACTCACACTTAACATCAGATAGAGACAGCTGAAATTTCTAGGGAACATAATCAGGAAAGAGGGCTTAGAGAATCCAATACTCACTGGACAGATTGAAGACAAAAAGGACAGATGAAAACCACGCATAACATACTTAACTTGAGCAAATGTATGGTAGAACAAGTTTGAGGAGAAAAAACAAAAAGACAAAATTTATTCAGAGCTACAAAGAAAGGAAATTGTGGTGCTCCATGATCATCTACATTTTTAAGAAACATGGCTTATGAAGAAGACAATATAAATTGTATAAAGATTTTACAAGAGTTAGCAGAGTTCTCTAATATCTTTTTACACAATAATATTGCATTTGTAAAAGTGATGTTGTAAGAATCACTTTAAATCAACAGTATTGTTCACTTGTTTTTCTGATCAATATTATTGATCAATATTATTGCTGAAATAACATTGATCAAGTTAAAAATGTTTTAAGTGCAGAAGTAAAAATGAACAACTGATACCCCAGTCATCAGGCATTAAAGATAAAGTGGGTGCAGTTATATTATGAAATTTCAAATTTATTTGATTGTTTCACTTCTTTAAAAAGGAAACAACATTATTTGTTTGATGTGTATTTATTTATTTTTCTTTATCTAACCTGTCTCTCTTTCAGTTCTACTCTGCACCTTTCTGCTGGTTTCATTTTTCTTCAATTTTGTTTCTTGAAAACTTAAAGCCCGGCCTTTTTAGATTTCAACATTTAGACAGAAGAGGGAAATCAGTAGAGAGAGTAAAAAGAAATCTCCAGGGACAAAACTGAGATCCATTTGTCCAATATCTGTTTGTCTGCTGATCACATTCTAAAATACATTTCAGAAATATGACATCAAGGTCAAAGTTTTTGAAAACAGAAACTCACAGATATTTCTTTTTTCTGACAAAAGATTCTGAAAAACTTGGTGATATAAAAATAATTTCTCATGCAAAATCTTTAAAGGATATCTCAAAATATTCAAATTTTCCAGAATTTTTTTATTAAACAAATTTTTTTTTCAAGGTATGTTGTTAGCAAAATGAGGGTGCATCATTATCTGCAGTCTAATACATAATAATTATTTGAATTTTGTAAATAATAACATATATATATATATATATATATATATATATATATATATATATATATATGTGTATATATACATTTTAAACATATATAGGTGCGATTGTTAAATTGTCGTTTAAATTACACAGAAATGAAAAACAGCATTGATATCTCATTTTAACTGATATATTTACCAAAATCACACAAAAATATCTTGAAATACTAAAGAGTAAATATATTTAATAAAATCATCATTGGCTTCAACCACCGTCTCCAGACAACTTTGAAATCTCCTGCATCTCTTTTGGATTGTTTCCTTGATTAACCTGGTGAATTCTGCCATAAACCTTGCCTTCAGTTCATTTTCAGTCTTACAAGGAGTTTTGTTGGTCTATCGCTCACCTGCACCCCATATATAATAATCAAGGGGGTATAACTGGGGATTTAGGTGGCCAGATGTACAGGATGATGTGGTTGCAGAAATTGTCTGACAGCCATGACTGGGTTCTCCTGCTTGTGTCTTACAGACATAAGGTCTTACAGCAGCCACCCTCTTGACCCAGAGCAGCACTACTTGATCAAGTGATTTGATATTGGCCTTCATGTTGAGTCAGAGGCCTCACCAACAAATTCATGAATTCTTTTCGTATCAGAAAGATCAATGTATTATTTTTGAACAGCTATACCTTCGTAATCGCTATTAGACTCATCCAACTCTTTCTGAATTTTCTGCACTGACCTTAGATTGACACCCAAACACTCTGAAATATTTGTATTGGAGCTTCCAGTGTGAATGCTAAGCAGTACAGTGTGCTATTTTCCAGTTTTCTGGCAGAGTAAATTGCATTAGGGTGCTCCTTTTTTAACTGACAGTATCCAACTGACCCTACTGTACTATACAGTCAACAAAACAAACAGCATACATGTGCAAAATTAAAAATATATATATATATATATATATATATATATATGTGTGTGTGTATATACCCACACATTTAAAATTTATATATATATATATATATATATATATAATGTTGGTGCACATACACATGTAGTTTATATATATATATATATATATATATATATATTTTTCATTTTTAAATGAGTTATTTTGTTACCTTGGTTTCCATCATGAGTGGTTTCTTTAGGCAATAACCATCAAGATGTTTATATGTCGATTTGGGTATATTGCCTTTTCACATCTATGGACGGATACTGGCAAATGGACAATGATTTAAACAAGAAAAATAACAACATAAGATTGCTGTTCGATTGGTAATCGAATGGCAATCTTTTCCCAGGTCTGCTTCAATATTCAACACGGGTGCTGACAACAAATCAGGGATGAACGTCGAGACAATATAATTTTGATATGAAATTTTAATGAATAAAAGATGAAAATAAAAAAAAATAAAATAGAAAAAAAATATCAAAGTATGAGTTAGAGTGTCCAATGACCTGAACCTCAAAATTACTTTCAGAGACCCAACGTGGTCGAAATATCAAATTACAAAACATAACAGCAAATACGAATGAATACAGGCGATTACAAATGCAAAATATGAACATATGATAAAATGGGAGAAAATCAAATTATTAGGTTGTCCCAAGAGTTTGTAAACACTGGCAAAAAATTGAAATTTTACTCGCCAAGTAATCTAAGGTTACCAGAAAACACTTGCAAAAAATTGAAACTTTACTCGCAAAAACAACAAAAATTATTGCTCAAAATAAAGACTATCATTTTCCAAGACTTTCTGCCATCGATCTGCAAGTTTTTGGATCTTGTCAAAGTACCATTCAGCCGGCTTTGAATCAAAGAATTCTTGACATACTTCCTCAACTTCATTAAACGAGTCAGATTGGCTGCCCTTCAGAAAGTGTTGCATTGAGCGTAAAAGGCCGTAATCTGATGGAGCACAATCAGGACTGTAGGCTGGATGTGGCAGGACCTCAACGCCGTCCAGCTCTTCAAACTTGTCTTTGGTCTTCCTGGCGGTGTGTGGCTTGGCATTGTCCTGCTGCATCAAAGCGCACTTTCGGTTGATCAGAGCCGGGTACTTTTGCTTCAACTTTTTGTAGACCTGCTCAAGTTGCTGACAGTAAAGTTCGGCACTGATGGCATGATCATTCGGAATCAACTCAAAATGCATAATTCCTTCAAAGTTTTACCAAACGCACAACATGACTTTCTTGCCAAACTGATCTTGTTTTGGAATCGACGGTGTCTCTTGCACTTTCTGAACCTATCGCTTGTCTCGATTGTGCTGGACCCGATAGACCCATTTTGCAAGTGTTTATGAACTTTTGGTACAACCTAATGATTGTAAACACGTGGTATGGTGTATGTAGTAACATAATATTCATGGAAGTGTTTGCGTGTTCTAACATGGGTCTAATAATTGAATAACTTATCTTTGTATCAGTTCCTTCTCTCTTTCTTTTACTGTCTCTTCTTTCCTCTCTTCCTCTTCTTTTTTTATACACTTGAAATGTATGTAGTTACAATTGTCTCTATATCTTTCAGTTGATTGTTATATTTTCTTCACACAGATATTCTGAAATGTCCGCACATTTTTTTCTTTTACCAGTGTCGTCTTTTCTGCACTCAAACAATTTTGTTTTTATTTATCTTCCACATAGCTTCTTTTATCTGGTGTCTTCTCTGCGTCGCTATCTCACTTTCTTTTCTCTTCTTCTCTTGATAAATTACTTGGCTTTGCTTTCTTTTTCTCCTTTGAATAAACCAAAATCAGCGTATGAATTACATTACAACTTCTGTCATCTTCGTCGCTATCTTTCTGTCTTTTTTTCAATTCATATGAATCAACATACAAATAATAATACAACTTCATTCGTCTGTGTTGCTATATTTCTTTCTTTTTTTCTTGATAAACGGCATGGCTCTGTTTTCTTTCTTGTTTTAATGAATAAGAAGTCATACATTTACTTTTTTTCTTATCCTGAGTTGCTAAAGATGAAATGGGCTAATTTACACTATTTTCTCAAAATGCATTTTCCCTTCTTCCATCGTTTATCAGTGCTCAGCAAATATGACTTGCTCCATCAAGATTCAACCAGCAACTGACTTAAACTTTGCTTTGAGTTTCGCTTCCCACGTGATTTACTTTTGGTGTGAATTATAACTTCTGCTGTTTCCACAATCTGCAACTGATTTCCATGTCTGGTTTATTTCCTGTCTAGACATTTGTTACTAAGGATATCTGGGTCAACTAGCCTTGACCTGTTATTCCAAAGCTGGCACTGGTCTTTCACGTGACCAACTCCTTGTTACTATGCAAAGGCCATTCTCATATGCATAGGTGTGTGTGTTGCTATCGGTATCCATACCAATATATATATATATATATATATATATATATATATATATATATATATTATCCTACATTTTCAGTACAACTTGGAGTTTCATGCATTAAGCAGTCATCAGGTGCATATTATGAACTGAAGATTTTTCGATTTGAATTCTTATTTTAGGTATTAGCACTCCTTAAGTGAAGGCTGTTATGAATTTTAAATTGGGTGTGTGAATATTTTTATTTATTAAATGTATAATTTAGTTAGATTTATACTGAAACCCAAAAATGGAATAGGAAATTAAAATTGTGCAGAAAAATAAATTATTAATCCAACAATCACTTTCTATACTTAATACTTCTCGCCTCCACTCTTGCATGGTCATGTGAGACGTCCCAAGCTGCAGTGCGATTTTTGCTTCCAGCACACACGCACGTGTTTGCCAATCTTCCAGACAAACAAAATAGACGACTCCTACTATTGTTCATCCGCAAACTGCTTAATACAACCAATACAATTGTCATCTTTGATAATGGCTGATGTAAGCCGAAAACTCAGAAAAGATTAAATAAAAACATGTATCAATATTGTGATTTTCTTTCTTCTTTCAGCAATAATGCTTATCAGACGATCTGAAAAAAACTGACATAAAATAAATCAACAAAACTTATCTATATTATTTAATGAAACATGCATCAATGAAAAAATGCTGTTTAAATACACTATATATATATATATATAAAAAATACATCACTTAATAAATCCCGGGCCTAACTAATAAAGCAACTACTTTTAGGCAAAATTTGACTTTATTCATCAACATTGTCTCATTCTGGGATGATATGCTGATTTCAAGGCTTCTCTAACAATTCAATGCCTTTTTGCCTTTCTTGCAGAACGATTTGTCTTTGGCCTCAAAATACGCCTCAGTTTCTGATATCAGTATAGTGTCTCAACAGTTGAACTGTAGGTTGAGTGTTTCAAACAGAAAGAATGATCATTAGTCAATAATTAATGCAAAAATTGCTGACAAAATCAGGATATTACATATGTCTGTAATGTAAGTGCATTATTGTAAAAAATTGATTGTCAGGAATAGAGGCAATCATTAGTACAGATAAAAAAGCTGTGCTGTTAGATGTACAATGTAAATGCGTTGTTAATGATTTTACTATAGAAATACACAGAAAATAAAGAAAGGGGTTGTCAGTGGTTACTGCAAGAGAATTTTTAAGAGAATAGGACTATTTCTGAAAGGGAGAGATTGTCATTGGACAGGAATTAAAGCAAACATTAATTATAGAATAGCATTCTTCTTCTATCTGCTATATCCACTAAGGATATACGCAATCATAGCATTCCACAATTTCCTGTCCTTTGTAGCTCTTCATAAATTTTTGTTATCTCTGCCAAACTTTGCTGTACCATCTCAAGCTGTCTAGATAAGTTTTGCATTGTTTCCCTCTGTCCCTCTTAACTTCAGTCTGTCTTGTATGTATCAAACTTTCTAATCCCTATTTCCTCATTATGTGCTCTAGAAATTTCAACTCTCTCTTTCTGATGTTGAGTATAAGTTTTGTTTTTGTTTCCATTTTCCCTAAAACTTCACTGCTGCTCACATGCTCAGTCCATGGTGTTCTAAGCATCATTTTGTAGAACTATGTTTCTGTTGCTTCTGTGCATACAGACTTAATAAAGCTATTGTTTTTAATTTAGATATAATGATATTTTCTCAAAGAATGAACAATTAAATTTATAGCTTATTATCATCAGTATTTTTGAAATTCATAGATGTTTTGAAGGAAAACTTCCAAGGAAACCTGAGAGAATTTCATCGAGAGAAGAATTTTGAAAATCAGAGCACTTTTACGGTTTCCTTTGTTTTGTATGAATCTCTTCCCTGATCTTTGGAAAAGGTATAGAGGTTTAACCTTTGTTTTATGTTCAAGATTGGGTTTCTGGTTTCTTCTAGTCTTCTTCAACTCTATACTTGTAGCATCTGCACCTAAACTCTGAAATTTTATTTACTATTTATTTATTTTTTTCTTTATAAGGAGTAGATATATTTGCCTATTGTCCAGTTCACACTCCTCCCTGGTTTTTTGACAGAATTAGAGGTTTATTTGATTTTTTCTTTCAACAGGAGCAGATAGGTTAGCGTATCCTCCAGTTTACACATCTCACTTGTTTTTTTTTTTAGAATTGGAATTCTGTTTCCTTTAAAAGTTCAGCTTTATAATTCTAATTTCTCCATCTAAAATCTGAAATTTTATTTACTATTTATTTATTTTTGTATCTATTTTAATTTAATAGGAAAAGATAGGTTCACCTTTAGTTCCAATAATGTTGCTAAAATGCGAAGGACTATTTGGAGTGAAAGAGAATGAAAAGATTTTAGAAGGAACTGGAAACATAATGTAAAACAGGGAACAAGGGATGAACCTCTACTCCTGTTCAAAAGACCAAGAAGAAGTGTAAACAGGATGATAGACAAGCCTATCTACTCCTGTTACATTATTTTTAAAACAGTTATTAGGCCAGTCATTGAATTAAAACAGATATGTGCACACAATTTTGTGTAAAGCCTGGCTGTAATCTCAGCTTCCTTAAATTGTGTTTGATAAGCTGGGTTCATATTTTACATGGTCTATCTATTAACTGCAAATGTACTTGCATGATTTGAATGAAATTGAAATGTACATTTTTATTGTGAGTTCTAATTTCTCTTTCAGTCTGACAACAATCCTTGAATAACAGGAAAAGCATATAAGCTGGTCCTTTGAAGTCATTTTTATGACACCTCTATTTAAATTGAATATATTTTAATTAGAAGAAATTTTAGACAAAGTTTGATCATCTTGCCATCAGCAAAAAAACAAATATTGAACTCGTCATGTACATTTTTTACATTGTTCAGACTGTTGTAATATGCATATTTCAGTTGTTGAACACTCTAGCCTTCTTCAGGTTATTGGAATTTCAAACTGAACTCTTTATTTCATCCACCGAAGTAGATTATTCTAATTCTACATGCCTCTTCTGGAGTTTAAGTTATTTCCTTTTGATAACTCAATTCTCCAAGTTTTTTTCTGAACCTCTATTGCAGTGAGGTATTGAACTCAAGGACACATGGACCAGTGGATAAAAGTGTTGGGTGAAGTAATCCACTGACTTGACCGAAAGAACTCTGAGTTCAATAGCTGGCCACGGCAGGAAAAACTTGAAGAATTGAGTTACTAAAGGGAAATTACTGAAACTGAAATTTGGGAGGAGGCATGGCTCGTGGAACTAGAACAATCTACCCCAGTGGATGAAATAAAGAGTTCAGTTTAAAATTCTAATTAGGCTGGTACAATGGCCAAAATGCCATGAATGTGACAACAAAGATGAGTTTGACACTCGGAACAATGTAAATAGTATAAATAGCTACAATACCTCATCTCAGAAATATAGACAGATACTGAACTAGTTTCAGTAAATTATAATAAATTATAAAGCTGTAAATGATTTGTCATGGTGCAGATGAATGGTTGAGGTATTCATTTTTGAAGATTTAAAGATAATTGCCAAAATTTTAATAAATAGTCCTTGAAAAAGAAGAAAAAAGAAAATTGTCATTGATTTAGTTTTGAGACAGCAAGCAATTAAAAAAAAAATCAAGTGCTGGTGATAAAATATTTTGTAATTCACTTGTGTTTGGGTGTGGCCTGGAATGTTCATTAAGACATCTGATTAGTTTTAATTAGTCTTCTTTGCAATCACAAATGGAAACATATACAAACCCTATGTGTAAAACTGGAAAAAATAGATGCTTCCAAAATATCCAACAACAAAATAAAACATTTAGTCAGGAACCATTTTGTTGGACCATTTTATGGTGCTGCCAGATAAAATCTTTTGAAATTAAATATCATTTAAAAAAATATAAACTGTGAGAAGTCCATTGTACAGGGCATGTCATAAAAACCTTCTACATAATGGTAAGACATTAGTGGCAATGGTGTCTTTATCTAATGTCTTACCATTATGTAGGTGGTATTTCTGCCTCACTCTGTCTAAGTAGCTATTAATAGAAATTTATTTTTGTTCTTTTCATGAAATTGTAAGTTTCTCTCAATTTTCTCTTTCTTGCTCATCAGTTCTTCACCCCTCAGTTCTTCACCCCTCAATCCAATATTATTTCTTAGCAGATCTACATATGTTTTAGTTTCTCTTCCTCTCCTTTGTTTTTCATATTTAGAATTCTGCTAGAGTATTTTGCTTTATAGATCTTCTTTCTTCCTCTAAATGTTTCCAAATATTTCAAAAAATTAATAAAAATACTGTTTTGTGGGAAATATGATTCCCAAGGTTTAGGAATCATCATCATCATCATTTAATATCCATTTCTATGTTAGCAAGGGTTAGTCAGGATTTTCTTGATAGCTCTTTTTTAGGCTGTCCAATTTTGTGTAATCTCAACTTGCTTAAATTGTGTTTGATAAGCTGGGTTCATATTTTACATGGTCTATTAACTTATTACATTATTTTTAAAACAGTTATTAGGCCAGTCATTGAATTAAAACAGATATGCACACACAACTGCAAATGTACTTGCATGATTTGAATGAAATTGAAATGTACATCTTTGTTGTGAGTTCTAATTTCTCTTTCTGTCTGACAACAATCCTTGAATAACAGGAAAAGCATATAAGCTGCTCCTTTGAAGTCATTTTTATGACACCTCTATTTAAATTGAATATATTTTAAATAGAAGAAATTTTAAACAAAGTTTGATCATCTTTTTGTATAAAGTCTGGCTGTAATCTCAACTATCTATCATCATTAATTGGTTTATCTATCATAATTAATTGAACCATCATTAAATATTGGAGTGATTTTTACAGGTTTAGAGGAAGTATTTTATCAGTAAATGTTCTACAACTACAAAATAGAAATAAATTCACTAATATTCCTGGTAACTTTAACTGCAACTTTTGTGGATCATATTTGCTGTAAACTAATGTATGCATATTTTGCATCAGATTTGTTTGTGTAAGTTGTAATTCATACAAGTGAATTTGGAAATAAAAAATTTATCCCGTGATTCCTTAAAATAATCATTGACAGATAATGACACACTTTTGAAGTATTCAGTTTCTACCAATTTTGCTGTAGATATGTTTTTCTGAAGATGTGCTTTGTGCTGTAATGGATATCAGCTGAAAATGAGAAATCAGAGTTGAGTTTGAATTCCAGTTGAATTCATTTCATTCACTTATGCACAAATACCCTTGGGAAAGGTATTTGTCCATCTCTTCTCCTTTCATCTATGGGTTGAATAGCAGGATAGATTGGGTTCTATAGCCTTGTTTGGCAACCAGTGTACTACAGAAAATAATGGCAATCTACTGCAAGAAAATTGTCTGCCTAGTCATTCATGGATTGAAATAGACATAATTGCCCAAGTGTGTATCACATATGGCAATTAAGTGATGACTGATATATTTTCAAGACTGATTTTAGTTGTTAGGATTCAGTGACATTTTGAGCTTTGATTTCAGCAAACTTGCATCTTTGTGACCACACAAACAAAAAAAAACAACATCAAAAGGACGTTTTTTTTTCTTGACACCACTATAATCTCAACTTCACTCCTTGCCAATGTTTAAAAAAGCAATTATTAGAATTGTTTTTAAACTTAATGATGAAAGAAAATTTATATATTTTTTTTCTTGAGAATTTACAAAAATGTATTAAACACTATTTATTAGATTTAAAAAAAAATTTTTTTGTATTTTTTCATTTACATGTCACTCCCAAGCAAGGCAGGACTGCCACTGGTGCACAGGAGTTTACAGTGTGAGGAACAAAGAAAGTACAAGGGATGTTGAAGAAAGAATAAGAGAAAGATGGGAATCAAAGAGATACATGACAATTGACATTGCATTTAAACTTATGGAAATTGTAGTTATCAGGGAAGCAAGTAAACATAATGGAGTTCCACAAATGGGAAGTGTATATGAAGGTGCAAGATTGAGATGATTTTGTAGTGTTTTGGGCGATGATTCAGTGGTATATTTGGTCTCATACTGACAAAATTTAATCTTTTTTAATCAGTTTCAGGATCTGACAGTTAGACTAGTGTAAATGTTACTTAGGATTATGTATGGTATAGCTGGCCACTAATATTCAAGAATGCCTGTCTACTAGGGCAACCAACTAATCCCTGTTGCAGACGCCTGCTCAGGCATATTTGTGTTCGTTCAACACCCACAGAGCCCACCCGTCATTTATACAGCAATTATGCTGAGCAAACCTGAGTTAAAGTTTCTGGGAAAGAGCACATTATCTGGTGGGAACAACACTTTGAAAAAGGCTAGGATGCTCAAATCCCCGGTCACAATGACTTGTGATTTTGTGCTAACACAGCCATTGACATTTCCCAATGAGTCCTATCTACCCAATTTCACTGAGTCCATTGCATGGTTTTATTGCACAAAGACTTCTTAATGTTATTGGTTTGGATTAGTAATACATTTTTTATTTTTATTTTTATTTGATCACGCTAGCTCGAACATTCATTAGTCTATCATGTCAAACATTAAAGTCCTGTATCAAGGTTGGAAGATCATTATGGTGGAATTTTGTGTTATAACATAGCTAGTCAATGTAGGTGATTGCTTGATAACTAGTCTGTCTTGTGCTATGACAAGGTGTCCAGAGCAGTCGATCACTTACAAGTTCTTGTTTTGCTCCCTGGTGTTCTGTAAAGAGTATTTTGCATTCATGTAATTTGTAGAAATATCAGAGCTGTGATTTAGTTTTAATGTTGTCCCCAAAAGATGATAAGTATGGCTCTCAGCATCTGAGGGAAGGTTCCATCAACCTTAAATTCAAAGGTTTTATATAATTATAACATTTTAACATTATTATAACTACTGACTGTAACACATTTGCATCTAAATCTTAGCAAATTAATGAAGCAGAAGCAGAAAATGAGTTAGAATAATAAAGGTTAAAATCTTGCCTCCATATGTACTTGCAACAGTAACAGATTTTTTTTTTTTAATCGTTTCACCCCGAGCAAGACATTCCACTGCCACTATAGTGCAGGGGGTTACATAGGGTTGGGGAAGTGATGGGAAAGGATGGTTAGATATAGGAAATGTCAGAAGGCGGGTGATAGATGGGTAAGGGTACCGAGAATAAGGGTTGGTTAGATGGTGAGAGTGTTTGAGAGAATAGATGCAAGTTAGTGTGTTAGGAGGTGTCTATTGACCTTACATTTAAACTCCTGGAGATTGTAGCCATCGGGGAAGCAGGCATGTGGAAGGGAATTCCACAGAGGGGAGGCGCGAGAAAAGAAGCTGTTAGGTTAGAAATTTAGGTTACATCTTATCTGTTTCAATGTAAAAGGGTGGGACCTAGTTGCTAATCTAGTATCTCATGTAAATTTGTACCTAGGTGGCACCAATGACCTAAGTTCATTGGAGCAGAGGCCATGAAAGTACTTGTAGAAGAGGCACAGGGAAGCCACATCACGCTGGTGAGAGAGTGGTTGCAGCCGGTTCGCCAAGACAGGATCGATCACATTACAGATTCTCCATTGTATTTTGTCAAGAAGCCTGAGGAGAGTAGCAGAGGCACCCGACCAGATATGGCAGCAGTATTCAATACACGGGCGGATGGTAGGTTTATATATGTACAGGATAGATTCAGACGGGAAAAACTTCTGGGCCCTGCACAGAGAACTGATTTTCATAGCAGCGGACTTAGCAATGGATTCAATATAGTCATTCCATTTGAGGTCCGCCAAGAGTTTAAGGCCAAGGAGGCGTAGTGCTTTACTCTCAAGGAGGCAAGCCTGTCCCATGCTAATGGGAGGTAGGTGCGATTGTCTTTGGTGGTTAATTGATAGCAGCTTCGTTTTGGAAGCATTGAAATTCATGAGCCATTTCCTACCCCATTCCACCACAGATTGGAGGTCCATTTCAAGCTCAGCAGCGAGGTTCGCTTTGTTGCCCACACCGTGCTGAGAATACCAAAAGCAGAGCATGTACACAGCACGGAAGTTTTAAGGAAAATTAAAACATGAAAGGCACTGAGTCTGAATGAGGTAGTTGAAGTTTTTAGGACCCATATTGAAAAATATCAATCAGAAAGTGCATCATGGTGCAGTGGATATTGATTTAAAAGAAGAAATTCAAGAGTTGAAATCATTGCATTCACATAAATACAAATACCCTTGGGAAGGGTATGAATTTGTTGCTTCTCCTTTCAGCTATCGGTTAAATAACAAGACAGATTAGGTTCTATAGTTTTGGTTAGCAACTAATCTGCCAGAGAAAGTAATGGCAACCTATTGGAGGAACATTTTCTGCCTAGTCAGCCTATCACTTTCGAGACATGATCGCTGAAATGTGTATCATGTATGGCACTTAACTGACTTAATGAGGAAAGAGGACTTGGAAAATTTCACATTCACAGCATATCTTGATGGCAAGAGGGACAGAAAAACAGCAGGTAACTTACCGAAGAAGGTTGTGTAAATGGATAATAGAATCATCTAGAAGAGATAGTTATAAAAAAATAAAATTAAAAAATTTCTAAGGACCAAGTTTATATAGAGCTACAAAGGATAGGAAATTGTGAAGAACCATGATCGTCTACAGTACATAGAAGAAAACGGTCATTTTTGTGCTGTCAGTATCTTTTTATTACTTCAAACATTATTTTTAGTGGATATGCATATTTTAGTAGACATTCTGTTTATTTTAAACAGTGTTAATTTTCATTATTTACATTGTTCAGACTGTTGTCCTCATCTTTATTGTTATGTTTATGATGTTTTTGCCATTGTTCACTTGGGCCTTCCTCAGGTGCTAGGAATTTTGAACCGAACCCTTTATTTTGATTAATGGGTTATATCATTCTCATTCCATGTGTGATGCCACTTCTGGTTGTGATGTAGTTATCTCCCTTTAACTCTCTACAATTTTATTATGGCATCCCTGTATGATATCGCACATGGAATGAGAATGATATACCCAAGTGATGAAAATAAAGGGTTAGTTCAAAATTCCTAGCACCTGATGAAGGCTGGAGCGTACAACAGCTGAAATGTCATAAACATGGCAATAAAGATAAGGACAGCTGTCTGGACTGTAAATAATGTAAATACTACCTCATTTCAGAAGTACAGACAAGTGTTTATTTTGTCTACCGACATGCACAAACTTATTAAAGAAAATGTGTCCTCTGGCAGGATTCAAACCAGTACCCTCTTTTGCACAAGAAACCAATCTGATCAGGTGTGCTTTGATCATTCAGCTAGGAAGAGTTACTCAATCAAGCAAGGTTTTTTTTTTTAAGATTATTCAAACACCCAGATTTTCTTGAAAGGTGTATCATTTTTTTTTTTATCTGAGATATTTCTTTTTAATCAGTTTACTCCCAAGCAAGGCAATAATGTCACTAAGATGCATTTATGTCACTAGAAATGAAAGAGAATGAAAAAACTTTAGAAGGAATTGGAAAACAAATCCAAAAGCAGAAACAGTGGATAAACCTCTACTTTTGTTCGAAAGGTAGGAATAATGTTATAACATAAAAATATATTATGAAAATATGTCAGAGTGAATAAAAGTTTTAAAGTATTTATTTGATAAATTCTGCAAATAGTATCATGTATTATTAGTAGTGCATTTATATGGTTTGTAACATATTTTGATCATGAAATAATTTACATGGAATTCCTATACATGCTTTTGGTATTTGCTGTGCCAGTATATAAGTAATCATTAGAGTGGATGAAAATTTTGGCTTGTCTGTTTAATATATCCAGTATGTGATGTCATGGATGAAATAAATGGTTGTGCGTGAGTGCATACACGTGAGCACATACGCGTGTCTTGTTCAAGTTTCTGCTGGAAACTAACAACAGGTTTTGTTGTGTTTGTTCAGTAATTGTATATTTTTATAATTGGCTAGTTAATACTTAATGAAATATTTTTGTTCACTTCTTTTATAGATTCATCTTTGTATATAATAACCCACTCCTCAAATTCTTTAAAGCATAGGTCGTTATAACAGATCCTCAGGAAAAAATAATATGAATTACCTAAAAGGAGTTTTTTCTTTTACAATTATGCTTGTCTGTAGGTAAATATCATATCTATATATATATATACATGTTTTTATGTACATGTTCACCTCCCTCCTATTTCTCCCCAAAACACACTCAGTCACACAAAGGATATTTAATAAGAAATGAATATAAATTCAACACTTAGAAGAGAAAAAGCGATGATAAATAAAGGGGAGTAACTCTTCATTGCGTCATTATTTTCCATTTTAAAAATCTGAAAACCTGTTTAATGAGCACAATGTTAAATATACCGTTTTAAATATTCAAGTAATGCTCTTCCTACTTATAAAGTAATTATACATATTCATTAAATCTACATTGATTTTACATTTTTTTTCTTCATTTTCTTCTTTTTTTCAATAATTTCAAACAACAGAAGAGTTTGGTTATAGTATAGTTTGGTATGTGAATAAAACTTTTCAAGTTTTCAAGATTTTTATTTTCAAGTTTGACGCATTTACTTTATATATATATATATATATATACACACACACACACACACACACACACACACAGAAAATCTAAGCATGAGCCAATAAACCTACCTAGGTTTCACCCTACGGTTCTTCAGGGTAAACTGGTTAACAGCAAAGACTTAAATTAGCAAATATATAGGTTCTAGAGTTCAAAACAAAGAAGACACCAACACACAAGAAGTAGGGGAAACAATCAATTTATTATTATAATAACAAACAAAAAAAATTTTAAATATATATATATATATATATATATATATATATATATATATATTATAGTTTAGAACATGTACAACTCATAATTTACTACAAAAGTGTACATTTTGTTTTGACATCAAAAGAGCAATGTCTCATCAGGTAGTTATAATGATGGTAATGTCAAAAGGAAATGTACACTTTTGTAGTAAATTATAATTTGTATGTGTTCTAAACTATAATTTATAAAAAATATTCATACCTCTATTTCTTTATTGAGCACTTTTAAATTAATGTTTTGAACATTGTTAATATTTTCTTGGTTCTTTATTTACTTAGATATATATATTCAACGTATTTTATTACTTAAATGATATTTTTAATGGATACTCATATTTGTACATATATATATATATCTTTTTTCTAATACTTCAACGTTTTTAGGAAGTTAGGTTTATTTGAATGTATCGAGCGTCTGTAATATGAAAATTTTTTCTTTCTTTCTCTTCTTTTTTCCCCTCCCTTTCTTTATCTCTTTTACCTCCCACCTCCTTTCCGTTTTGTTTAACCTAATATCAATTCAACATGCTGTCTGTTCAGTTTACTTTACTGTCCTCTTCCCCTTTTTGCGAACCCAGACGATACCAATTTTTTCCCTTTTTTTATTTTTTATTTTTTTTACAATTCTATCTATGAGTTGAAAAGAGAAAATAGACATAATTTATTTCAAATTATCTCCAGTTTCGGGATAGCATTTGTTGCTGAGGTGATGTGTTATCCCCTTCGGGGATTCCATGTCAAAATGTGCATTCAACATCTTTGAAAAAATTTAATTTAATATATATATATATATATATATAAATTCAGTGAATTTATTACTTAAATGTTATTTTTAGTGGATTTACTCATATTTGAGTAGATGTTTCATTTATTTATTAAACAGTATACTTATGTATTTTTGTATACCAACCTGAATATTAGAGAAATTTTATGAAAGAAATAACATGCACTTTCTAGCAGAATCTGAACATGCAGGGAAACCACTGGTAGATCTGGCTTTAAATGTCTCAGCCATGAAGTGCATTGATGATCAAGTAGAGTTGAATAGTGCTTTTCTTTAGCTCTTAATTTATTTATTAGATATTAAATTACATGACTTAACTTTTAAATGCCCTGTTGGCGGGGCATCAGAATACGCCAACTACCCCCCTGCAGAGAGTAAAAGTCTCTCAATGGGGCCACCTGTTGGTCGTGGGTGGCGACCCGTGTCGTCTGGGGACAGGATCCTGGTGATTGAGCAGGCCATGGCCCGGGTGCAAAGAGGTCATGGTTCTGCAACACATCACTTTGGCCCTTACCTGGGCTAGATGGGTGGTCGGAGAGGCCCGATCTGATCAACTGGCTGGTCAGGTCAAGCCCTAACATCTACTCCCAAACATACCCTCCAAAAACATTTTCTACCAAGACTGATGTATCCTACCATACATATCTCCCCCCCCCCCCAAAAAAAACAAAAAACTAGCACACCATGGAAAGTTATATATAAGAAAACTATCACCAGTTTTCTATGAATAGATGTTAGAAGGCGCTGGCTAAGGGTCAATCGGCGGTGCAAGATACATAGGCCCGGACATGGCTGCAAGCCATCCAGCTGTGCACCTACATCATGGGGCGGTGCACAGAGGGAGGAGACAGGTGCTCCGGGTCTCTCGTATATTGGAGGGGAAGTCCCTGATCAGTCAGGGCGAATGGGTTTCCCCCCTGACAGATCCCGTTCGTGGGCTCCAGCCTGGTTTGGTGGGTGGGGATAACCCTCCAATGAATAATATATTATATAGTATGTCTAATAAATATTCCAAACGCCCCCATATAGAATCTCCATCAGACTCGGAAAGTGAGTTTATTATTACAAAACATTTTCCTCAGTTTATTGTTTTTGAGTCGTTAGAAGAAAAACAATTAACAAAGATATCCCCATTTGTTATTGAAAAAGTACTTTCTGGTGCTATAGTACCAAAGATGGTGAAGAAACTTAAAAATGGTACGCTACTTGTCCAAGTAGAGAAAAAATCATATTCTGATACACTTTTAAAAATGAAAACCTTTTCAGAAACAAAGATAAAAGCATATCCACACAACACACTGAACAAATCTAGAGGGGAAGTCAGAAGTACTGAGCTTTCACTCTGCACTATCGAAGAAATTAAGACTCCGCTAAAAACACAAGGCGTGATAGACGTACAACGCATTCAAATTAGAAAAGGAACAGATATCATCGAAACAAAACATATATATTCACTTTCAACCTCCCCAAAGTACCGAAGGAATTAAAAATAGGATTTACAATTGAAAAGGTCAACCAGTACATCCCAAACCCTCTACGGTGCTTCAATTGTCAACTTTTTGGACACCATAAAGACAGGTGCGCGAGACTTCCAACATGCAGAAGATGTGGAGAAAGAGATTCTGACCACCATGAGCAAGAATGTAACAAAAAAGCAAAATGTGTTGTCTTGAAAATCACCCATCAGACTCCAAACAATGTATAATCTGGAAAAAAGAAAAAGAGATCAACACTATCAAGTTTACACGTAATATATCCTTCTCTGAAGCTAGAAAGATAGTTGAAACAACTGGTTTATTCCCCACTAAATCAGTGACTAAACCAAAACCAAACAACTTTGAAAAACAAGAATGCCATTCTTGCAAACTCCTACTCAGTAAATTATCAAAACTTACACCAGAAACACTCCCCGCTTTCTTGAAAGAAATTAATCCACTCACTGAATCTGACAATAACACTGAACCTTCAAGCATGGAAAACCATCAACATCAAATACCTTGATGGCGGAACAAAAACCTCTTCTCCAGAGGGAAACTATCCGAAAAAAGTCAACTTTATGGAAGGAATCTAAGTCCCCTCCTCCAAAGAAAGTCACTACTACTCAGGAGCAGACTGTACACAGATCTTCTTCTAAACAAAGAACTGTAGTGGAGAAAAACACCAAAAAAAGCAAACAAACCGATGCACATCTGTAGATTCAGAAGACATGGAAACAGAGAGTATCCCTCCTGTAGAAAACAACCATTTCAATACTCATAAAGATAAACGGAAATCAAATACATAAAATTTAACCATGGCCAGCAAAATAATTCAATGGAATTGCAGAGGTATAAAAGCCAATCTGAATGAACTTCTTCTTCTACTAATATCCAGTCTATGTCCTTTAATAATATGTCTACAAGAAACTTTTTAAAACCGTCTGAAAGCATTAAACTCCATAAATTCTCTGAATACAACCACATTGTAAATAACCCAAGTAGAGCTTCCGGAGGAACATCCATTCTTATCAATAACAAAATAGCACAAAGCCAGATAAATTTACAAACTAATTTACAGGCAATTGCTGTTACAACCACTTTACATCGGACTGTCACAGTTTGCTCCATTTATCTACCTCCAAATGACCCTATAGACAAAACAGAAATAGAAAATCTTATTAACCAACACCCTCGTCCCTTCCTACTATTAGGTGACTTTAACAGTCACAACACTAGCTGGGGATACTCAGACACAAACAGAAGAGGAATCATAATAGAAAATGTTATCAACAATAACAACCTATGTATGTATAATAATAAGAAACCAACTTTTATTCACTCTGCTACAAACACATTCTCAGCAATTGATCTTTCTATAAGTGATCCAAGTATCTTTATAGATTACGACTGGATTGTTCATGAGGATACATGTGGAAGTGACCACTTCCCAATAACATTAGAACATACTGGCCCTGAAATAATATCAAAAATACCTCACTGGAACCTTAAAAAAGCCAACTGGAATAAATTCAAACAATTATGCAAATATAAACTCCAACCTGGAAAACATGAGAAAGACCCGATCACTCATTTTACAGATACTATTATTTCTATAGCTGAAGAATGTATCCCTAAAACAACTTCTTCAACTAAATATAACCGGCCTTGGCTTAATGACGATTGTAAAAAGGCTATCAGGCTACGGCGTGCTGCATTAAGAAAATTCAACCATCAACCCACTGCTCAGAATTTAAACCATTTTAAAAATTACAGGGCTAAAGCATCCCGAATAATAAAAGAAGCCAAATGGGAGTCATGGAAGAGCTTTGTTTCCAAAATTAATAATAACACCAAAAGTAAAACCATATGAAATATGGTGCGGAAAATTTCAGGAAAAAACATCAGTCCCCCCCCTCAAGCACCTCTGTATAAACAACAGCAAAATAACCCAAAAAAAAGACATGGCCAACCTGCTTGCAGATTCTCTTGCAAATAACTCGTCATCCAAAAATCACAGTAAAAAATTCCAGACTATTAAACAGGAATCAGAAAAAATCAAGCTGAACTTTAAAAGTAATAATGAAGAAGAGTATAATAAACCTTTTTCTTTTAATGAACTGAAGGATTCATTAAAGAAGGCCAATAACACAGCTGAGGGACCAGACGAGATATCGTATGAGTTCTTAAAACAACTACCTGATCAATCATTGAAGTATTTACTATCTATTTTTAATGACATCTGGATCAGTGGTAATATACCTGCCATATGGAAACAAGCCATAGTCATTCCTGTAGTAAAACCAGGAAAAAATGCATCTGACCCCTCCAATTGCCACCCCATAGCACTAACAAGCTGTGTATGTAAGACTCTTGAAAGAATGGTTAATAACAGATCAGTTTGGTTTTTTGAAATCAATAAAACAATAACCAATCTTCAATGCAGTTTCCGAAAACAGCGGGGTACTATGGATCATTTAATAAGACTGGAAACTTTTATTAGGAATGCCTTTATCCAAAAAAACATATTACTGCTATTTTCTTTGACTTGGAAAAGGCATATGATACCACGTGGAGATATGGTATCATGAAAAATCTCAAAGAAGCTGGACTGATGGGAAGACTACCTATTTTCATCAATAACTTTTTAAACAACAGATAATTAAATTCCGTGTAGGAGCATGCCTCTTGGACCCCAAGGAACAGGAAATGGGAGTCCCACAGGGGAGTATTTTATCTGTAACATTATTTAACTTAAAAATCAATGATATTGTTGGATGTATAAATCCAGGTGTGGATTGCTCACTGTATGTCGATGATTTTTTAATCTGCTACAGCTCAAGGTATATCCACATAATTGAGCGGCAGCTTCAACAATGCATTGACAAAATAAAAACATGGTCAACCAAGAATGGATTTAAGTTCTCCACTAACAAAACAAAATGCATGCACTTTTGCCAGCTTAGAAAATTACATCCAGATCCTCTGTTAAAACTGGACGAGACTCAGATTCCCGTTGTAGACCAACATAAATTTTTAAGACTAATACTGGATAAAAAGCTCACCTTTATTCCACACATCAAACACTTAAAAAACAAATGTAACAAAGCTATCCAGCTGATGCGAGTTATTGCCCACACAGATTGGGGAGCTGATAGACAAACCTTACTGAAGTTATATAGATCATTAGTGCGATCAAAATTGGACTATGGCTGCTACATATATGGCGCCACCAGAATGTCATATACAAAGTCATTAGACATTGTTCATCATCAGGGGCTTAGACTGGCCTTGGGAGCCTTTCGAACTTCTCCCATTGATAGTCTATATGCAGAAGCCAATGAACCACCATTATCAATTCGCCGCAACAAACTAGCTTTACAATATTTGACCAAAATCCTCTCTTGCCCATCCAATCCTGCCTACGACTGTATTGTAAACCCATTATATCACCCTCTCTATGATAAGAAAAAGAAAACAATTAAAATATTTGGCCTAAGGATGAAAGAAATCATCAGAGAATCCAATATAAACCTGGAACGAATTCATGAATCACTCATTTCAGAAAGCCCTCCATGGGAAATCATCCTACCAACAGTATTGCTAAATCTCACCAAATTCCCTAAATAAAAGACCAACCCTACTGATTTCTACGAAGAACTGAACAAGATTGTCAATAGTTTCCCTTCCTATAAACATGTATACACAGATGGATCGAAAGAAGGTGAGAAATGTGGATGCTGTGCCCTACTAGATAACGTCACAAAAAAAAGACATCTACCTGATGGAGCATCAATTTTTAGTGGTGAAGCCACAGCTGTTGATCTGGCACTTGATCTAATCACTGACAATGTAAGTGACAGCTTCGTTATATTCTCTGATTCGCTCTCTGTACTATTGTCCATCCACAACAAGAATCTCAATAACCCAATTATCGTTAAACTTTTAAATCGATTAAACGTGATGAACAAAACCAAGAATATTGTCTTTTGTTGGATCCCCAGCCACATTGGCATTCGTGGTAACACGAAAACAGACAAGGCTGCAAAGGAGTCTCTGAGAGAGGATATCTTCAGTATGAAGGTCCCATTCACAGATCAAAGGCCTGCAATAAAAAAATATATTCAACTCAAATGGCAAAAACGTTGGTCGACCTGTCAGAACAACAAACTCTTCCAAATTAAACCCAATTTGGGAGAGTGGAGAGGTGCATTAAGGAAATCCAGAAAGGAAGAGGTAATACTGTCTCGAATTAGGATAGGACACACCTTTTTTACCCACTCCTGGCTGTTAAGAGGAGTAGATCCACCCAAATGCTCTAAATGCCAGATGAATAATAGCATAAGACATATACTAATTGATTGTACAGACCTGGCAAAAATTCGTCAACAGTTTTATAAAGTATAGAACTTAAGATCTTTATTTGAAAACATCAACATGGACAAAATACTAGCTTTCCTTCGGAAAATTGACCTATTTAATAAAATTTAACTTTATTATATAGCTTCAACATAGACAAATAAACTATAACATTTCCTCCTAGCTATGGGTAAAATAGCATGCTGTGTTCCGAATATGCCTGTTTCTAGGGAATAACTCTCATTTAAAATAAAAATACGCTTCTGGCCGTTAAACAAACAAACAAACTTAACTTTTAATGTTTGATTTTTTATTATCTGATATTCAGTCAGTTAAGTGCCATACGTGATGCACACTTGGGCGATCATGTCTCGAAAGAGACATGACTGACTGAGCAGAAGATTATCCTGCAGTAGGTTGCCATTGCTTTCTGTGGTAGATTGGTTGCTGACCAAGGCTACAGAACCCAATCTGTCCTATTATTTAACCCATAACTGGAGGGAAGAGACGGATTAATACCTTTCCCAAGGGTATTTGCGCGTAAGTGAATACAATGGATTCAACTGGAATTCGAACTCGGCTCCCCGGTTTCTCGTTTTGAGCTGATATACACCGCACCACAATGCACACCTGCAGTACTCAAACAAAATATTTATTAGGAGCTTGAATAAGTTCTCACTGATTTTTTTTTCATGAAAAGTAATGTTTTATTTACAAAAATTAGTAAGAAACATGTCACTATAAGTATTGTCCATTGCTAGTCAGTATTTTTTTTTACTTCTTTCTGTCAGCATTTGAATTCTATGTTAGAAAAATGACTCGTCTTTTGAGGCTAACTATGAGTCAACATCTTCATAAGAATGAAAGTGCTGCTCAACCAGGCCATGTGCCATTGATTGAAACAAGGTGATAATCGAACACAAGAATGTCTGATGAATATGATGGGTAGGGTAGGGTAGGGTAGGGCTTATCATTTTAGCATTTCCATGTTTTATATTGAAGCATTATTCATAATAAAAAAAGCCAACACTCAACAATATCAACTATGAACATAGTCACAATGTGCTCATTGTGTTTGTAATAGAAACATTCTTATGACTCTAATTACACAAAACAACCTATTCAGTTAAAAGTAAAATGAAATTCATCCCTGGTAATGATTAAAAGTATAGCAGAAAGTGCTTGGACAAATAAAACATTCAGGCAGTTTTTATATAATTTATGTTCCGAAAAGAAAAATATTATAAGATCCCATAAAAAAATTATATAAAAAAAAATGAACCATAGCATTTTGCCTGGCATTGTTAAAAAAACTTGAATAAAGAGGGATTGTTGGCTAAATACAAATATATATATATATATATATATATATATATATATATATATATATATTGTGTATTTGGGCAAAAATCTCTCTTTTATACAGGTTTCATTAAAAATGACAGAGACAGTATTATCATTAAGTTTTTTTTTATGTAAATTTTCATGTGTTCGTATAATTTTTTTCTTTGTGGAACTCAAATTATTTAAGAATTTTCCAAGCGTTTTGTATTTTTACGGTATTTTTTAGTATTGTATCATGGTTTTCAAGCTCATTATTTAAATGTTAAATTTCTTTTTTTGTTATTTTTATTTCTTGTCAAACAAGGTTTTTCCAAAATGCTGTAGAAAAGAGAGATTCTTGCCCAAATATGCAATTGTTAAATTACATGACCCGGCATTTTTTTAAAGCAAGACTACAACATTTTGGAAAAACCTTGTTTTACAGACAAAAAGCTGAAAAGAGGAAAAAAATACATCCTATATTATAATGATCCAATTTATATTGATTTGTATGCTTGTTACAATAACACAGTAAAAACAATTCATTGTAACACAATTTTTGCTAGCACAATACTGGTACACAGTTCTAATTTGGAGAAGAAAGAAATTTCAAATTCATTCATGCCTCCTTTTTTTTGAAAATTTTTAAATAATGATAAATTAACACAAAAAGTGTCTGTCCAAGGATGATAACACTATATCTGTTAACTACGAATTGCATAGTTATTTCTTCAAGTAAGAAAATAGGATAAAGATGCAGTAAAGGATACTTGTCTGCACTCTGGTCCATCAGCCATAGTGAAATACTGGTAATGATACTTTAATAATAATAATAATAGAGCTTCATGATAATTATCATTCACAAATAATAGTAATATAAAATCTATAAATAGGAAGTGATTTTGGATCGAGCAAAAGCTGCGTGAAAGGTAGCATTTTTCTGATTAGTGTTAAGAATAAATTGCAATTATGTTGCCTTTGGTAGGTGGATTACAGGCCAATTGCAAATCACTATTTTAAATGGTCAGACATTGAAAAAGAAGAGAACAAATAGAGATTTTATGCTAGAATGAGTCTCCAGCTTTTGAGAAATTTTAAACTCTGCTGGTAAATTAGATTTTCATACAAGTACTTACTGCTTGTGAATATAATAAATTGTTTGACAGGGAAGAATGTTACACCCTCTTGAGTGAGGGGTGTTCTGAAATGAATAAAAGTATTCAGTTAGTTACAGTTTTCAACAGAATCTAATTTTCAATATCTACATTCAAATAATTTTCTGCACTTAATAATGCAGTCGCTTAAATTAAATTTTGTAGGTTTTTAGCTTGTTTTATATTCAGTATTTAACAGTTTATTTTACTATTTTGCATTAAATATCTGATAAGAATTTCTCAAGTTAGAATTCTCTATTTTCTCGAAGCAAAGTGTCTGGTTTGCTGGAATATTTGCTTCTAATTTTCCATCATTTTATTTTTAGTAGTTTCATTCCTTTTTAATATTCACTCTTTCTTATTTTTACTTTAGTCTTTATTAAATTTCATTTTTTGCCTGTAAATACAACTTTTTAAGCTTAGATCAGCTTTTCTTAATTTCAACTACTGACAGTATATTTCTGTTCATTTCTATGTATGCTTTACATTATATATACAATAGTCCTATTCTATCAATAAGGCTTGCATTCATTCCTGACCTCTGATAATCCGTTTCTTCCTAATATTCAGTACATTTCTATCTTTAACAGTGCATTTAGATTTATAGTTTTTTTTTCTGTCAGATTTGCCTTAATTCTTGATCATTAACATTTTCTTTTGATGTAAATTTCAAAGCATTTGTATAGAAACTTCATTTGAAATACTTGAACACTGATATCTTTTCTTAATTTTCAATACATTTCTTTATAAAGAAAAATAGAGTTATATTTAAATTTTATGTAAATAACCGCATTCTGTGAGCAGGGCTTTCATTAATTCCTGACTATTGACACACCCTTTCTTGATTTTTATCTGTATCTTTATTATAAAATCAATGACAAAGCATTTATGTTATATATATAATAGCCTTACAACCATAATGCTTGTATTCCTTCCTGACAACTGACCAGCAAATTTTTTCAATTTTAAATTTATTTCTCTATTATAATTGTGTACAATAAATTTATACGACATATATAATTATCTTATTTTGTCAGTAATGTTTGTATTCATTCCAGACCAATGACAATTCATTTCTTTCAATGCAAAAGATACTGATAAAGGACAGAAATATACTCAAATGAATTTTAGGTCAAAATTTGTGAAAATTCACTGTTTTTTCCCCCATGAGAACCAGAAATAACTTGTTAGGAAAGAAAATATTTAAAGCTTGGGATTGCCAGAGAAGTGGTAAGGTCAGTTGGCAGAGATAATAAACATTGGAGTAGATAGATCTATCTATCGCCCGGTTCACACTCCACCCACGTCTATTGAACAGGTTAAGAGGCTCATCCCTTGTTCCCTGTTTAGGATGTTGTTTCTGGCTTTCTCTTTTCCAATCTTCTCACTTTGTTTTTTTTTTTTTTCAATTGGAGTAGATAGATCTATCTATCGCCCGGTTCACACTCCTCCCACGTCTATTGAACAAGTTAAGAGGCTCATCCCTTGTTCCCTGTTTAGGATGTGGTTTCCGGCTTTCTCTTTTCCAATCTTTTCACTATTACGTAGCCCCCTGCACATCAGTGGCATTACCGCCTTGCTCGGGGTGATACAATTAAAAAAAAACATTTGATAATAATATTTCCAGAATGCATATGCACATTAATATAATTTTTAGAATTTATATACACAAAGTAATATTATTTCAGAATGTGTATGTATGCATGTATGTGTGTATTTAGGCAGCAAATTCTCTTTTAGGCATATCAAATTAAATAAATTGCAAACCTTATGTCTGCTTATTTTTAATAAAAACTGTATGTACTCACGGATAATCTTTCATGTATTATAGTTGAAAGATGTAAGAAACATGCTGTAATTTTTACAGTTGACTTTATTATTTATTTCTCAATGTTCCCAAGTACTTTCAATCTCCTTCTGAGACCATCTTCAGTGGTGAAAGTTGTGCTAAGAAAAAATAACTGCAAAACTGTTGTTAAAAATAACTAAATTTTTCTTTTTGCTTCAAATGAAATGGTTGATAGATTACTCAGTGTTCATTAGAAGGTGAAAATTATCCACTATGGAATTTTTTTTTATGTTGTAATGTCATAGTCATGCATGTATTAAAGCATGACAAATATTATCTTTTTATAAACATTTTAGAACAGTATTCATTGGTGATTCTATTAATTGACAGCTTAAGTTTTTTAATGAATATTTCCTCGAGAATCTGTAGTTTGGATTTGTTTCTTGATGTAAGATAGTTGTGTTGCCAATCATTATTTTTTATATTGTGAATATAGAGATTCACGCATGCACACACACACACACACACATTTATTTATTTCTGTAAAAAAGCAATATGAGTGGACAAAAGGAAAACTTCTCTTTACCAACATGTTTACAAGATTTTGAAAACTATATATTTTTACTTTTGTTTATAAATCATGGCTTCTGCTCCAATGAGCTTAGCTCTTTGGTGCTCCTTCTGCATAAATTTACTCCAGCTACTAGATTAGCTGCTAGGTCCCACTCTTTTACAGTGAAACAAATCAAATAAAACCGCAACTTCTACTCTATCAGCTGCTTTTCTTGCACTTCCCACCTGTGAAACTCCCTTCTGTATCCTTGCTCCCATGATATCTAGAATCTCCAAGAATTTAAATGCAATGTCAGTTGCTATCTCTTATCTCTTTGACTCACATCTTTTCTCCAACAACCCGTTTATCTTGTTCTCTCTTTCTACTCAATTTCAGCTCTCATCACATCAGTGTTCCCATCCTTCTCTTACCCATTCTCCAAAACCTTTTTTGAGCTGTTCCTCTTTCTCTTCACTATCCTACTCTTAGATAACCCTCTGCACACATGTGGCAATTCTGCCTTTCTTCTTGTCTTTATATATATATATATATATATATACTTATGGGCATATAAACAGATCTAAAAATATTATTCGGGTGTTAATAAAACAGTGCTTAATGTAATATGAACAGAGCTTTGATATATAGTAAAAAATATACATATTTTCCTATTCAGTAAGCATCTGATGATTGTGAAATGTGTGAAACTCCGAGTTGTGCCATTGACAGAGAAAAATATCTCGATCTATCTATCTATATATATATATATATATATATATATATATATATATATATCTGTATATGGATATGCAGATACGCACACATAAATAAATAGATATTTTTTGGTGTTTTATATATATATATATATATATATATATATAACATAGCACACTTTGTATACAATCCAGGTAAATTCCAATAGAGACGAACTCAAGAGAACTCAATGTTGAATTCATTTAATTTAACAGAGTAATATAATTCATAAAAGATTTTAGATTATTACAATGGTTAATACATATTTCACCATGTCTTGATGTTATTATCGCGACTCAACAGACGCAAATGGTACAATAGTTGGTCCTCAAAATATCACCCCAAAAAATTTATTTTCTTTCATTTTATTTTACATAGACGCTCACATGTCCATATTAAGATAGACATTTGTTACAGTTATTTACGAAAATTTCTTGCTCATTCGAAAAGAACCCCAAAGAAAGAGGAAAGCAAGGATGAAGAAAAGATAGATGCTTGATTCATGTAAAGAAGAGAAAAAAAAAAGAGAAAATAGAAAAAAAAAAGAAAAAGGGGAAACAAAAAAAAACTGAATGGAAACCAAGAAGAGAAAAAGAAAGGACGAAGAGATATAATAAAAGGAAATACAGTATCGCGAGAATTAAATGTTGACACCATTTATCGTAACAGCGTCTCAAACCTCCTAACTGTTCTCTTAGAAACGCATGGAAAAAATTTAACTATGAAATATAATTTCAAATATACTAGGATATATTTACGGTACAAAAAAAATTTGTACATCATAATTTTAATACAATTTGTGAAAATAAATACTCTTACTATTATTTTAAAAATTAATGCTACTTTAAAGAAATAATTTAAAATACTAAAATTTAAAAATATAAATATAAAAACAGGAAAAATTAGATCAACCTAACAGAAGTGGGGAAATACATGAAAAGAAAGAAAGAAAAGGAAGAAATCACGATAGAACTGATTTTAAAATAATTACAAAAATGCTAGATCGAAACCGACATATTCATATTCACTCATATTCATTCTTAGAAACATGACAAGGGATTTACCCTAAAATTAAAATATACCAACTATAGGAAATATTTATGGTGAAAAATAAATCATAAATCATATATCCTAACATAAATTACATTATAACCACTAGTAGTAATTTATTATAACTATAGTTAAAATAATAACTCCCAGTAAGAAAAACTACATAAAAAATTAAAATATAATCTTAAAAAATGCCTTAAATAATAATAATACTAATAGTAGACAATGATAATATAAAAATAAAAATAATAATAGAAAATAGAAATTCGTAATAATGTGTATTAAACAAAATTTATATCAAACATTAATAATAATAATAATGATGATAGTAATAATAATACTCATTCTATAAAAAACGAGGAAAAAAAGAAACTTAAAAAATACCTACAAATATAATTATAAAATAAAAATAAAAAATACAAAAAATTAAAAATAACAAAAATTGAAAAAATTAAAAAATCAAAACAACCTTTGCTGTAAAATGATATTAGCAGCACATTCCAAAATTTTTCAAAATAAACACTTTTTTAAATCAAATTAATGTAAATTAATATAATTTACACTAATTCAAATCACAATCAGGATTTATCTAGACTATTTTATGTCTATTTTTGTGTCTGCATTTAAATATTAATTCATTCCGCTGATTAAGTAGTTCCTTAGAATTATTATGTTTTATCATCAATTTTTCCTCCAGCCATAAATTGGGCCTATCCCTGAAATTGTTGGGAGTGTTAGCGTATTTCACAATCCTCCATCTGACCAGTGGGGTAAATCCTCCATCTTTAATATTTTAATATTGCTTAGATAGGGCAGTTTGATGTTTCAAGGAGGCATTGGAAAAAGATTGTCTGTGGTTGTACAGTCTCTGCTTCCAACTACCTGCAGATATCCCTATATAAACTCTTTTATTGTTGGGGTCCTCCACTGGAAAAATAGTGGCTTCATAGATAGCTTTTTTAAAATTACACCTGCCATCAACTGGACAATTTGTCTTATTGATGCAATTACGAGAAGGTTTGTCTACCAAAGGTTTACTAAAGAAGTTTCTAAGTAATTTGTTATTATGTGAATTAATTATGTTTTGCATGTTTTTTGTGGTGGAATAACTAATTTTAAGAGTTTTTCTGTGTGTGTGTATATATATATATATATATATAAAATCCAAAAAGGATGAGCAAATAGGTAAAATCCCAAAACTCGATTCTATTAATATTAATTTTATTAATATTAAAATTGATCAAGGTTGAAGGCTCAATGTAAATATTATTATCTATTTATAGATCCAAATATATAAAGTAATTTAAAAATTTAATTTTGTTGGATGGCCATTTCAGTGAGAAAATTTTTGCTTCATCAGCAATGAGCCAAAACAAAATTTTAAAGTTTTTGTTTTTGACCATTGCTGATAGGCAAGAATTTTCATGCTGAAATGCCCATCCAACGAAATGAAATTTTGAAATTTTTAATAACTTTATATATATATATATATATATATATATATATATTGTATGTAAATTCAGATTTTACATCTGGGAATAACCATTTCAACAGGTTCTTAGAACCCACTTTATTCAATCCCAGCCAGACCTAAAATGAAGAAATTCTAGTGTTACCAGAAATAAAGGTTCGTTAAAAAAACAAGAGGTAAGGAAGGTTGGTTAGAAAAAGGGAGATTTAAGATGGCAATTGACATTGCATTTAAACTTTTGGAGATTGTAGCTATAATGGAAGCAAGTACATGGAAGGTAGATCCATAGACAGAAAGTGTGAGAAAAGAAACTGTTAGAGTATAAGTGAGATTACATTTTCTTATATTCTCACACTCTTTGTAACCTGGCATCTTTGTGGCTTTATTGCCTTGTTTAAGGTGGAATAATTAAAACAGTACTTATTTCATTAAATACTTTTTTCTGTCAAAATTTGCTCCATTATTGTATGTCATAGGTTTTAATAGATTTTTTTATCAAAAAATATCTGCTATGTTTTTTGTTAGATAAATAGCTATTTATATAGATAAAGATTTTTTTCCAATTTTTCACTTCCATTCAATTTTTTTAACAAATTAAAAAATGCCTTGTTAATCATGAAAACGTTTCATTGAAGAACTTTAAACAATTGAGGAAATATATTAGAAATGTAATTAATTGTTAATATTTTAAATACATTTTTTATTTCTCTCATCTGTAAATCAATATGTGACAGAGCAGTATTTTATGTTCTTTTATTTTTGTTATGTCTGGTTTGAAGATTTTCATGTTAATTTGGTTTTACTTTGTTTTTTCAGGTAAGCAAATTCTTCATTTAATTTTTTAAAGAAAAGTAACAGGTAAGATTACTAATTGATATTAATATCACATTCTCATAAAAAAACTAGAAAATATTAAATATTGATTAATTTTCGGACTGAATATACAAATGGTAATATGATTATTATTTTGAATATACACCTGGTCAAATTATTTTTTTTAAAAATTTACAGCTGGTCATATTATTTTTGAAAATGAATATGCATATGGTAATATTGTTTCCAAAATTTATATACCTATGAAAATATTATATCCAGAATAATATCATTTAAAGAATTTATATACACATATTAGTATTTTTTCAGAAAGTATATAAACATGATAATACTATTTATAGAATTTATATGCACATTATAATACTATTTCCAGAATATATATACATGTTATTATTTTTACAATGTAGTTATATATAATAATATTTACAGAATTTATATACATATTTTCAGAATATATATACACTTGATAATATTATTTCTAGAATATATACATACACATAATATTATTTCCTGAAGATATATAAAAATGATAACAATATGTCCACAATGTATATACACATGATGATATCTACAGAATTTATATACACGTCATTATTTCTGTAATGTATTCACACATTGTAATATTGTAAAAAATATTGTTTCAATATTAAATAAAAGAATAAAGTAATGGTTGAATTAAGAAGTAAAGATGAATAAAAAAATTCTGGTATTGAAGAAATAGTTGAATGGAATGAGTTGCAAGTTAAGTAAATGAATATTTGAAAGACAAATTAACAAAAGAAAACACTGTATGAAATGGTAGAAGACTAAGCAAAGAGAGTGAAGAATGAACGAGTAAATTACTCAATGAATTCACAAATAAATGTATTTTGTATGTATAAGAAGAATTACAAATTTATCTGGAAGATATCCAATAGAAATAGAATCAATAATTCCTATAAGTTCAGTTCCAGCTAAAATATGGTACCAATTCAGTATAGTCTCTTTTCTAAAACTAACCTTGTAAAATGGAAGAAATATTAAAATAATAAGAAGGAAAGAAATAAAATAAATAGGGAAAAAGAAATATAAAATGAAATAATCAGAAGGATTTTAAGAAGTGCGTACTGATTGTGTTCATTTTAATTTTCTGCTTTGTTAAATAATTATTTTTTTTCTTTTGGAAACCATGTTGGAATTGAGATAGCTCAGTCATTTGTGTTGTCTGTAGAGAATTTCAGGCTCTGTATTGTCAGAATGGCACCATCAACATGGCAGGGTCAATCACCAGAACTGCTACCCAAAATATAGACAAGATGGCACTTCAGTTGAACATTTATTGAAGCACTTGACTGACCCCCTTTTTTTTTTATTAGAGTATTTTTTTGTGTGTCAGTTAATTTACTCAGAGGTAAACCACAAATGCTTGATTAAATTGTTGCTGCTTATTCTTTTTCTTTTTGTTTATTTTTCCTGTTTTTATTTCCTTCCATCTTTTATCCTTACAAGTGCTACAACTTTTTTTTGTTCTCTTCCAAAAAATTTAGAAAATCTTTATTGAAAAAGGTTTGAGTAAATTATCTTTTTTAAAGGCATGTTTACTTTCTCTGATTACCTCCCCTTTCTGTTGGGCTGCCTCATCATCAAACTGCACTTCTATGTGAGAGAAAAACGGATGTGTATTGTGATGCTGTGGATATCGGCTTGGATTGAGAAATTAGAGAGCTGAGTTCAAATTCTAGTTGAATTCGTTGTATTTACTTACGTGCAAATACCCTTGGAAAAGGTATTAATTCGTCACTTCTCCCTCTAACTATGGGTTAAATGGCAGGACAGATTGAGTTCTATAGTGTTGGTTGGCAACCAATCTACTGCAGGAAGTTATGGCAACCTATTGTGAGAAAATCTTCTACCCAGTCAGTCATGTCTTGAAAGAGACATCTTCACCCAAGCGTATATCATGTATTGCTCTTAACTGACTGACTGAGAGAAAAGCATTTAAGACTCTCATTCCGTTTTTCAATTGTAAATAGAGTAGGCCATCATAAATATATACATCAGTCGAAACTTGAAATGACATCAAATACTATTGGAAAATATATAAATAAAATGTAAATATCACACTAATAGTGGGTAATTGAATAACAAAATGGAAAAAATCCTATGAGGTTAACCATGTTGTGTTTCTAGATACAAAATACTAAAAATTTAGAATTTAAATATCCCTGCATTTAAATATTTTTGCTATTTATAGATACAATTAACATTTATATTTTGTTGACTTACCCTTTATATATATATATATATATATATATATTGACAGAAATCTAAGCGCTTTAGTGTTAGGGTTTCGTCTTGGGGTTTTTTCTTTCTTACGAGTGCTTGACTTTCTTTTTGTTCATGTACTTCATTTGTTTCTTTTTTTGCTTCCCCTTTTTTTCCTTTGAGTTTGTTTTCGGTGGGTTATACAAGACGATTTAAATTATAGCTTGATTAATACTAGTTTTACTATTGGTATCGTTGTTGCTATAGTTAATATTATATATATATATATATATATATATATATATATATAAAATAAATATACATTTTTTTCTTACTTGCTGAGTTTCATGCACAATGCAATCATCAGGTTCTAGTTGAAAACTGACTGACCGTTTGCAACTCTTAGTTGTCAATCAGCACCAGATGATTGCACTGTGCATGAAAGTCAGAGTTGTACTAACGATGAAGAAAAATAGGTTTATTATTAATATAAATTATATCTCTTATTATACATTGAGCACTATTTTATTAGCACCAGCACTCAATGTATAATATTTTATATTAATTTATATATATATAT